>JAMPIV010000827.1:0-419684 GCA_024509875.1 Oreohelix idahoensis | reverse complement strand
TTCTCAGTTCCTGATATTAAGACAATTAAATTCCCCTCTGAATGTTATTTTTATAAAGTCATTTCAAGAGGAGGGGACATAATGTTGAGCTCAGCTGGCCAAATCAGCTTATCTTGCGTGATGGCGGCAGGAAAGGACTCCTCTGCTCGAATTCTCCCCTGGGCTCTGGAGACACCTCACTGATAACTAAAAAGACCAAGGAGTATGCTGTCCGACTCTGGATTCAGCAAAGCTCTGACCAGGTGCTGCTCAATACCATCAAGACCACGGTCCCTGAAAACAAGAAGGATGTACCTTCTACTTCATAACTAATTTATACTCTAGTTCTACACTGAGCACAATACATCACAAACATTGAGTTCAGGCGTTAGGCCAACTGTCAGCTTCATCTGAAATACTTTATACCAGTATTTCCCTCCCTAATGGTTACTACGCCTCTGCAATTCCAGCATTATTTCTGTCTAATCAATAATCTAGGTGTCAGTGTACTGTTTGGCCATTCCATGCCGTTTTACTTCCCTCCGACACCCTCTGTTCAGGCTGGAGCATTATAGGCTTTATCTCCTGTTTGCCACTGAACTACACATATATATACAGGCATAAATTAACAATTTACATTCAATTTTCATTAAAAGATACTGAATGGTTCAAGCTTACCACAATTTCATGGAAATAAACACAGATACGTTGATTAGCAATGAATTCTGGCACAATTACTGGCACAAATTCCCATCTGCTTATGTTCCAGGCTTTTATTTTAGCAAAAATGTGAGCTGGCTTCAACGCACTGTCGCTTTATCAAGCTTATTTAAACAAGTGGTTTCGAACTAACGCTCCTAAGTGATTATATCAGCGAGTCTAGCCAATGAGGCCACGTTTCGACAAGTGTTTGAAAAAATGTTACCTTTCTACGTCTCCCTAACAACCAAGATAGTATTTATAGTCCGACCAATCGTGGTTCGTCTTTCATTTGTTGCGCTCCAATCAATTTGGAGTTTACATGGTAGGCTATTTCTGTAACGCAAGGTTTTTTCAAACATGTTATAAAAAAATTTTATGAGCAGAAATGATTTCATGCTGTCAGGCATCCCCAATATTTTATTTTGGTTATAACTTGTTAATTCCTAGACTATTTGCGTAACGTTTTACATATTCTTTGTCAGCAAACCCTAAGGAACCCAAATATCCAAATTTAAAAGAGCTACGTGGCTGCGTTCAAAATATGCAATTTCTACCTCCTGTTTCGAAGATGTGCTGTCTGGGAAGGGTAGTGTATTTTATCACTGTCCGTCTGAAAAAAAAATTAGTGCATGTAGTCTTACACGCGTGATGGCAGCATTTGTGTATCGCGCGAAGCGTGTTGCATGCGTTCCTGATTTTCAGCCCTCCCTTCTCTCTTTATCCTTTAGTCCATCTGTTCGTTCGTTTGGTAACGCAGTGTAGAAAAAGACATGAATGGAATTTAAAATTTAGGTCAACTTGCATATTTCAAGGTTTTTCTTAGAAAGGCAGCACATTTTATTGTGTGTTTGGGAAACGCGTGTATGTTGCAGAAGGCCTATATTTAACGTGGAAACGTTACAATTTGCAGACGAAGCATAAAACAAAGGGGATTTCGAGTACTGTCATTGTGACAGCACTGTTCTTTACCATTCTTCTTCCTTTATTTATTATATGTATTTATTAGGCTTTATATTTACTTGATAATTTATATATGTGGATTAGAATATTCCACGACACCTCCACTCTTAAAACAGACATTATATGTCAGTCCTTTATTCTATATACACATAGAGAAATTTATTATTATTTCTGGGGTTTACGGTGATTCTCATCACACGGATGGCGGCTTAAAAAATCCGCTCCCAAATTGGTTTTTCCAGATATATACTCAATGCTAAAATTATATGGAGCCAAAAGTAAAGACCATCGGAGTAACCTGGAGTTCTCATGCCTAGCCTGTGCTAGAAACGATAAAGGTTTGTGATCTGTTTGCAACTTAAATGCCTTCCCATATAGATAAATATTGAATTTCTTTATTGCCCATATTACTGCAAGACATTCTTTTTCGCTAGTTGAGTAGTTGATTTCAGCTTTATTCAACTTTCTGCTAGCATATGCCACTGGGCTTAATTCCCCATCCAATGCATCAGATCTCTGTAGTAGAGTTGCACCTAACCCAATATTACTTGCATCCGTCCTTACTATGAATTCTTGACTTAAGTCAGGTAATTTCAAAATGGGTTTACTTGTGAGCTTTTCCTTCAATTCTTGGTAAGTCTTTTCACATTGTGGTGTCCATGTAATGCGATCTGGATGTCCTTTACGTGTCAATTCAGTTAACGGTGCACATATGGAATTAAAGTTTTTGATATACTTCTGGTAGAAACCACATAATGAGACAAAGGATCTCACGTCCTTCTTGGTTTGTGGTCTCGGGGCTTTCTGTGGTTTCTCTAAATTCTTTGGGTCAGGGGTCATGTTTCCCTGATAAACTGTGTGTCCCAAAAATTCCAATTCTTTACATCCAACGCAACATTTGGTTGGTCGGGCTGTTAATTTTGCCTCCCTAAGTCGATTAAACAGCATGTTCAGAGAGTCAATGTGTTCCTCAAATGTTTCTGTTGCTATCAGGATATCATCCATGAAATTTGTTATACATGGATTATTCAGAGGGTCCAATAATTTTCTCATCATTCTAGAGAAGACACTAGGCGCATTCTTCAATCCAAATGGCAATCTATTAAACTCATAGTGTCCTTCTGAGGTACTAAAGGCTAGGTATGGTCTAACCTCAGGCTTTACTGGGATCTGATAGTATCCTTTACTCAGATCCACTTTTGAGAAATATTTAGCTTTATTTAGACTGGCAAACAGCTGATTTGTATCCGGCAATGGATCCACCTGTCCTTCTGTAATAGCATTCAGTCTCCTGTAATCTATACAGAGTCTATGTTCTCCAGAGGGCTTCCTTAAGAGTACAACACCGGAACTTATACGAAGATTCACTGTGCGAAATAATTCCTTCCTTCAACAGATAGTCTATCTCTTCCTTCAAAGCTTTCTCCTTAGCAAACGGAATCGAATATGGTTTCATACATACAGGTGTGGGGTCTATCAGTTTCATATCATATTCCAATAGGTTTGTATGCCCTGGTCGGTCTGTTAACACCTCTGCATGATTATTTAGAACCTGTTGCACTCTCTCTTTCTGAGTTTTCGTTAAATGTGAACTGATTTTCACCTGTGCTGCTGTCTCACAGGGGTGTAATGGATATTCAAATGATGAAAGTGGTTCCTTTTTCATCTCCATGGCGATGGACAAGGTCAACAAGTGTGTCTCTTCCTGATGTTCTCTTTCCAAATATTTCTTCAGGAGATTCACATGATAGATTTTTTCTTTCCCCTTCTTATCTATCTTATAATTTGTTCTAGATACCTTCTCTAAAACTGTATATGGACCCTGCCATCCAATTTGTAACTTATTCTGACTCCCGGGCAAAAGAAGCAGTACTTTCTCTCCCACAGCCAAATTTCTGTCTTTCGCCTTCCTGTTATAATAGGCAGCATGTTTCTTCCTGGCTTGTTTCAAATTTTCATTGGCAAGTTTCCAGCCAGTTTTCAAACGAGTAGTCAGCTCATTCACATATTGGTATGAAGATGTAATGTTTTCCTCTGCCTTTTCATCAGTCCACGTTCTTAACAAAGCTACATATGGACCTTTAATTGTGTGGACCTATTTGTCCATGCACCGGTATGGTCTCTTCCACTCGAAGCTTTATAGTGATGATTTTTCCTCCCAGAATTATCATTCACAAAACGACCGCTACCAATTTTTCTCTTGGGGCTGTCTCCCCACTTAACATTCTTGATGAGAGATTTCCTCTCTACATCCTCTTCCTCCAGTTTGTTTAAGTCCGATTGAGGGATTTTCGGCTTATCCTGGGGTAAGACATCCTTTTGCACTCTCCGCATAGTGGCCATTGTAAAACAGTTAAGTGAAGCTTGTCCGTGAAAAGGGGCTTCCCATTCCATTTGGTCCACTTTATCAAATCTATTTTTCCTTTTATTGTCAGGCCTGATTTTGCCCCATGGCGTGTCCAGGTCCTGATCCATGTTCCCACTTGTGGGTGTTCCCTCATGTGCTATGCTACACCTTTCTACAAAATTCTCAATGTCCCATCTTGCTTGGGCCAATAATAATTGTGAGCCACCTTTTGAATGATGGTACCTATCTTCTCATGGTCCCCATCTGGTTTCACATGTAGGCTCCTTATTAAGTCTGCCCTATATCTTTTTGGAAGAACCAGCTGTCCGTGACCTTTGGATCTAGCTCCAGTCTTCCTATACATCAACTTGTTTTTCATATAAAACTCTCCCTTGCCTGGAGTTGTATGACAAGTTGACAATTTCCTGAAACATGGCTTGAGTGTTTTGTCCTCAGCCTGTGCCTTCCTCATCTCATCTGGGTGAGTATTTATGGGATTATCCTCCTCCTTCTTTGACTGTGATCTGGTCTGCACTGTTGCCAATATCACAGGTCTCTTGGGATTCCCCAAGAAGACATATCTACACCCCAATATTAGAGGGTAGATTGGCTCATTTATCACTGCTGCTTTTATGATTCCTTCCACATATCGCGTTTCACTTTTATTCGGGCGACGGGAAGTGTCATGGTAGCTACATCCTTGGTTGCAGTTTGAATCTCCACTGTTTCTGTGGTGTATTGATCGGCCTGCACCAGGTGAGAACTCACAACGGAATCGTAATCTAAACCGGTATCATATAAACATCTTATAGTGACACCATTACAGATGACATCTTCACACACTGGGGGATGGTATGGTTCCTGTAATTCTTCAGGTTTGCCCTTCTTTTCCTTTTTCCCCGATGTCATAGCAGCAAAATGAGGAGGTTTCCTTCTACAATGGTCAGTGTCATGATTGTTCATCTTACAATTTTTACACCACCTTTTTCCTTGGTTGAAAGATTTTCTTTCATCATATTTCCTTTCATCGAATTGTGGGAATTTATTTTTATTTTCATACCGTGGCCTATCAAATTGGTGCTTACCTTTATTTTGATCCTTAGGATCAAATTTATTAAAGTTCTGTGGTGCCCTAAAGTTATCCAATTGTTTCTTTTTATTACCTGTTACCTCTGCTTGAGCTGCTTGATACCTTTCAGCAACATTTAGCAACTCACCCAGCCTCTCTGCACCTTGTTCCATGAGAAACTTTCTCAGGTCTGGAGCCATGGACTCTCTTAATTGCTCTATAAGGACCATTTCCTTAAGATCTGGGGTTTTCCCCAGAGAAGTCCATTTCTCCAAGTATGTCTCTATTCGTGCAGAGAACTGGTGATAGGTTTCACCTGACAGTAGTTTAGCATTCCTAAATTTTTTCCTATAAAATTCTGCATTCTTTTCATACCTTAACAAAAGAGCCTGCTTTAGCATGTCATAATTTTCCTGATCACCTCTGCTCATTTTTGCAAAAACTTCATAAGCTGCCCCACGAAGTCCCTGAGATAACTTTAAGCTCCACCTTTCTCTCTCTAACCCATACGTGGTAGCTAATAGTTCGTACCTATTTAGGTAGCTCTCTATATCATCGTCTTTCTCAACAAAATGATCTAAATGAAAATTCATAGCTGAGGTTGAGGCTCCCTGAGTAACCGTTGCATCAGAGGCAAAGGGACTGGCACCATTTTCAGGAGCATGGCCTTGAAACTCAAACTCCCTTAGTCGTAACTCATGTTCCCTTTGTAATCTCTTCTCCTCCTTTTCTGCTTCCCTTTCTGCAGCTTGTCTTCTTTCTTCTGCAGCCTGTCTTCTTTCTTCGGCTTCCAATGCTTTAGCCTCTTTGTCAGCCTCAATCTGCAACCTCTTAGTCTCAGCCTCAGCTTCAAATTGTAACTTCTTAATTTCCCTTTCAGCCTCTAACTTTCTTTCGGCTTCAAACCTTCTTTCTTCGCGTTCAATAAATTTGTCACATTCCGTAGTGACATAGGCAACCATAACTTGCCCATCTAATCCTAACTCTTTTGCAGTCTGTACAGCAGCAGATCGAAACTTGGCCAGGTCCGCCATTGTCTATCAGGTAAATTTCTACAATGTCTAACCAACAATTTAATCTCTAAGTATATCTAATGGACAACACAGGCACCGTGAGCTCAACCTTATTTAATTCCACCCAAGGATACCTTTTAATTCTTATATTTCCTGAAGTGAATTACCCCCAATATTTTTAATAGGGAAAGATTCAAAATCCCAAGAGCGAGACCCCAATATATGTGGTGAAGTGGGATGTTATAAATATTTATAGGGGACTTAGTGTACTGACTGAGATCAGCTGTGAAGGTATCTATATCTATTAAGAGTAGTGTATTATAGATAACCTTACTTGCTACCACATATCTATATATCTCAGTCAGAATTATTCTGCAATAGTGTGATGACTACGTTATGTGTCTAGGGTATGTGTAGGATGAAGTGTAAGTCAAAACAACAACAGACAGATAAACAATTTAATTTATTCCACTATACTGACAACACTGGGACACTCACATACATATAACACTCTATGAGAATATCTTAAGGAGTCACTGATAACTTTTCAAATAACAATATGTATTCATTGCTGATATGAATGAATATGTGTCCTGATTCAATTACAAAGGAACCAGGAATCACAATCAATTTTCATTACAAGTTATGTACAGAATTTATCAATATGAATATTGTAGTGACATATATTATTAAAAATATCCTATGTGTGTCAGTTGTGTAGTAGTAATATGAGGTAATACTGGTTTTGTTTTGTTCAAGCTCTGTTGGTATTTGTCATCATGACTTCAATAGTTTGTTTTAAGGAAACTAGTATTGGAGATGTTCTCAGTTCCTGATATTAAGACAATTAAATTCCCCTCTGAATGTTATTTTTATAAAGTCATTTCAAGATGAGGGGACATAATGTTGAGCTCAGCTGGCCAAACAGCTTATCTTGAGTGATGGCGGCAGGAAAGGACTCCTCTGCTCGAATTCTCCTCTGGGCTCTGGAGACACCTCACTGATAGCTAAAAAGACCAAGGAGTATGCTGTCCGACTCTGGATTCAGCAAAGCTCTGACCAGGTGCAGCTCAATACCATCAAGACCACGGTCCCTGAAAACAAGAAGGATATACCTTCTACTTCATAACTAATTGATACTCGAGTTCTACACTGAACACAATACAACACAAACATTGAGTTCAGAGCGTTAGGCCAACTGTCAGCTTCATCTGAAATACTTTATACCAGTATTTACCTCCTTAATGGTTACCACGCCTCTGCACTTCCAGCATTATTTCTGTCTAATCAATCATCCAGGTGTCAGTGTACTATTTGGCCATTCCATGCCGTTTTACTTCCCTCCGACACCCTCTGTTCAGGCTGGAGCATTATAGGCTTTATCTCCTGTTTGCCATTGAACTACACATATATATACAGGCATAAATTAACAATTTACATTCAATTTTCATTAAAAGATACTGAATGGTTCAAGCTTACCACAATTTCATGGAAATAAACACAGATACGTTGATTAGCAATGAATTCTGGCACATTTACTGGCACAAATTCCCATCTGCTTATGTTCCAGGCTTTTATTTTAGCAAAAATGTGAGCTGGCTTCAACGCACTGTCGCTTTATCAAGCTTATTTAAACAAGTGGTTTCGAACTAACGCTCCTAAGTGATTATATCAGCGAGTCTAGCCAATGAGGCCACGTTTCGACAAGTGTTTGAAAAAATGTTACCTTTCTACGTCTCCCTAACAACCAAGATAGTATTTATAGTCCGACCAATCGTGGTTCGTCTTTCATTTGTTGCGCTCCAATCAATTTGGAGTTTACATGGTAGGCTATTTCTGTAACGCAAGGTTTTTTTCAAACATGTTATAAAAAAAATTTTATGAGCAGAAATGATTTCATGCTGTCAGGCATCCCCAATATTTTATTTTGGTTATAACTTGTTAATTCCTAGACTATTTGCGTAACGTTTTACATATTCTTTGTCAGCAAACCCTAAGGAACCCAAATATCCCAATTTAAAAGAGCTACGTGGCTGCGTTCAAAATATGCAATTTCTACCTCCTGTTTCGAAGATGTGCTGTCTGGGAAGGGTAGTGTATTTTATCACTGTCCGTCTGAAAAAAAATTAGTGCATGTAGTCTTACACGCGTGATGGCAGCATTTGTGTATCGCGCGACGCGTGTTGCATGCGTTCCTGATTTTCAGCCCTCCCTCTCTCTTTATCCTTTAGTCCATCTGTTCGTTCGTTTTGGTAACGCAGTGTAGAAAAAGACATGAATGGAATTTAAAATTTAGGTCAACTTGCATATTTCAAGGTTTTTCTTAGAAAGGCAGCACATTTTATTGTGTGTTTGGGAAACGCGTGTATGTTGCAGAAGGCCTATATTTAACGTGGAAACGTTACAATTTGCAGACGAAGCATAAAACAAAGGGGATTTCGAGTACTGTCATTGTGACAGCACTGTTCTTTACCATTCTTCTTCCTTTATTTATTATATGTATTTATTAGGCTTTATATTTACTAGATAATTTATATATGTGGATTAGAATATTCCACGACATACCGGAACATCGACATTTCACACAGAACTGACAATGACTAGTTTCATTATTATATCTACTTTCTAGAGCGATAGTTCATTACTCAGAACCACGATCCTTGCCTAGACTATAATACCTGGCGCTATCACAGAGAGCGTTACTCTAGCGCCTCAACCACCTTTGAGCTCGAAACAACAGAGTGGGATATTCCTCTCTCTTCTTCTACTAATATATGACTCGGCATTGTCCCTCGAGTCTATCAAATATATTGACTATGTTGTGATCTCAAACCACAACAACAACAAGCGGCACCCAGAGTACGAGAATGTGGATCCCACCACATTCCCAGACTGTGTCCTTGGCGACTTCCAATAACCAACTTTTTACAAATTTGTCTAACGCAAAAGCCATATCAGCCTTTAATTAATGCCAGTTTAATCTCACGCTAACCATGCTAGCTTATACACAGTAATATGTCTAACTATAAAAAAGTTACAACATGTGATCTCTCAAAAAACTCAGTAAAGCTGGAAATGATGCTCTAAGGAAATATTAGCAAAAAGCTTCAAAACATTTTTTTAAACCAAAGGAGTAACAATATATGTCAAGTGGATCTGCACTAACATGTACTGTGGCTGCAATGCTAAAGTACAATAGCCAAAAGATAAACTAACAAAAATCAAACTGTAGGTGTCATTGATGTTGTCAAACTGTAGCTACCACTAAACAATATAGGTCTGTCTCACAATTCCTGGTCCAACTCCTGACAATAAAGTTACTCAAAATATGGACAACAACAATGTCAATGATGATAATGTAGAGTACGAATCACAAACTAACAACCACCACAGGTTGGGGACAAAGATGACAGAAAAAGAAGAGAAAGAAATAGATACGTTTATACAAAACAGACCTGGTTAACAAACAAACACACGAAAATTGAAAAAATAACATATTTACAATGATAGTATAGATACTGACTGAGGGTACAACAGTAAAAAACGTGACTTAGGAAAGCTTAATACACAACTCAATGTATAACAAACACGACCAACACAGCTAATACACAATTATGTGCAACTAATTATGCAGGCTACAATCAAATCACCAGGTCAATTACTGACCTCTAATCCCACACCATAATTAATATAGCAAAAACCCTACAGAAGACGATCCAACGCAAATTCCTTCTTTAAGAAGAAAGATTCGTTGGATTCACCACCCTATCCACCCTTTTAGATAAAGAAAAAATACAAAATTATTGATAGGCCTACACCTTGACGTAACAAAAGCAACATTAAACAATGATGTGACACGAAGCTAATCAAGACACTTCTTCATGACATAGGAACAAAAACTAACTTAAGTACTACAAGCTAAAAATGTAAGTAACTAAAAGTATTGTAATATTAACAATAATGGGATCAATACAACAACAACAAATTAAAAAAAAGATTAACTAATATAAAATCTGAAAAAAGGTTTCTCACACAAATAATGGAAAAATCAAAAACAGTAATGCAATTTTCAAAAACAAAAATCAAATAAATTACAATAATTACATATACAAAAAATTTACATTCGTTCCCATGGATTAAGGCGCTGGTTTGATCCACTAAACAGATGCTTCTGTGTCACAGGTGACATGATGATAACAACAAACACGCAACGATTCACAAAATACAAGATAGATATACCGTTACTGAAAGTTCATCTTTTTTGCACAGCTCAAACGTTGACCAAACGTCACTGGAACACACCACTGCAGAAACCTCAAGCACGGCTTAAACATCATCATCAGCTGCCATCTCCACAACGAAGGTTGGCTGTAATGGATCTCCAACGTCTTCTGTCTCTTGTCTTGGTAGTGCACTCTGATAGACTCTTTCCTGTCCATCTCTTGATGTTCTCTTCCCACTTATAGCGATGTCTTCCTTTTGCACGTTTGCCTTCAACTCTCCATTCTATTATGGTCTTCTGCAAGGTGTTATGCCTTTTTATGTGGCCAAAGTATTTTAGCTGCCGAACTTTGACCTCCCTCATTAGTTCTCTTTTCATACCTAGATTTTCTAGGACCTCCTTATTTGTTTTCTTCTCTTTCCATGCGATACGCCCAATTCTTCTATATATCCACATTTCAAGAGCCTCAATTCTTTCTTCCAAATGCTTGTCGTAGATTTTTAACAGATAGGTAATATATGTTTATAGTCCTGTCTGAGCAGAGGGGATTGTGATAACTATGTGAGATTAAGGGTTAACAAATAGTTTTTATCAGGAGGTGATAGTGTAAGAGAAGGACAGTCTCTGGGTTGAGTAATTTCTCTAATCCAGCCTATCTGGACGACTAAATTTAAATCAGACGCACTTTCTCTCCTTGTACAAAATACAAGTTACACTGCACCCTCATGCACACAGTTCTGTGACAAATACGCACAAACGTGAAAACAAACTATTTATAACATATGGACAGAGGTTGACCAACACAATAACTTAAGGTTTATTAAGTTTATTTATCACTAGAACTTTACAACATAAATCATATACATCAGTAGATCATGGTTTACAGACAAATGAAAATTAATCAAATAGGTTTTCCCCTCTGGTAAAGGAAAAGAAAAGAAGATACCAACAGATGTTAATTAACCCTAAAGATCAAAAGTCAGCAATAAGTGTATGGAATAGTCATTAAAGAAACAAAGAACAAGTTCCTAATTAATCTATCCCGTAAATACTCAGGTTAATGAGAACAAAAGAAAAGATTTGTATGATAGAGGTAACCACAGAAAATTATGTTACTCTCTTACAGTTCATTCAATCCTTCATACTTGTGGCCACATTCATATTCGCTTACCCAGTAGTTGTCGCAGGTATTCCGTGGAAATAAACACTAATAAGTAATATTGCTACTCAGTGTAATATTAAGTTTTGCCAAATCCAGCCCCAGACTCGCCGTAGTTGTGGACTGCAAATTGCATGGGAGTCGCTGGAGTTGGTGATTTATTTTTTCCTGATAAAATACGGTATCTCTGCCTTCAGTTGGTTGGAGTAAGGTTCGTACGTGGTGATCGCCGACATAGGATGAATAATACATATATATTCTGGGTTGTCTAGCCTCTGGTTGCTGAGACCCTATGTTAAGTTACACAAATGTTGCTGACAGTATATGTTGCCAACAGCTGGCTGATGAGATTGATATAACTGAAATCTGGTAATAGTTAATATTATAATTTAATGGTTCTGTTCTGGTTTCTCTCATAAAAAATGAGGAAAAAGTGACCGCACAGGTCACAGCAAGAAGCTCATCAATATTAAATATCCCTAAATGCTTTTAGATTATAAGACTCTAAGAACGTAAGTTTATATGGCCATAAGACCGTTAGACCGCTAGTTCGCAGGGTTTGATCAGCCTATATTTTAGGAAAGAAATATAAACATTTAACCATAATAACAATAGTAGATCTAACACGTGTTAAGGTAGGACCTCTTCACCATTCCGTTATAAATTACATTGAAAACACAAATGTCTAGCTTATCCTATCGTTTTTAACGCGTGATATGAACACTAGTCATTTATAAAATTACATGAAATGGAGAGAAGTAAATAATATATACCTTCAGTAGACAGTTATTTAATGTATGTACTAGTCAATTTAAAACATCTCTTACTGGGAAATAGCGAGTAATTAAATTTACTTTACAGCTGGAAAAATTTGTTATAAGTTATTTAATTATGCTATTCGTTTAACACAGAAAATCCCAGTGAAATATAAATGAAAACTTTAAACACACCAAATCACTTAAAGGCTAGTATATAAATTACCGCACAGAGAGAAATGAAACACTCCACGAAATCTAATAATACACTCTGTACGAGAAATCTTAGGATAACGAGCTAGTGAATTCAGAAAAATCTCTGAGCAACTGATAAAGACTATAGGAGAGACAAGGTATATTCATAGATTCCGTTCTTTTCGCATTTAAATGTGAAAATCACACCAACGGTCAGGGCCGGGCGAATTTGCCGTTCAATTCCTGAATCAAAGGTTATTTCTTAACCTCTGCCGATCGACGATCTCTAGCTTGTCTTTGATTATCTCCACCTTGCTGAATATCAGCCACGTAAGTTATTTCTCCATGAACATGTAACAATTCCAGGTATGTCTCAGACTGATCGACCCTTGATTCTTCAAAGAAACTGTTACCGCCTGGCCTCTTGTTAACGCCTGGCCTGGCCCGCGTGTTTCCCTGATCAAATAACGATTTCACCATATGCGCACTACGCTCTGTTCCACCGTGTTTAATTGCCAAACGGCTCACGTGTTAAGTGAATCAGGCGTTCGTGTAGCAAAAAACTATTATTGAGGTGGGGGGGGAAGCAAAAGGGGACGGTCATTGCTGCGACTATTTCCATATGTGACAATGCTTATTCATCGTTTATGTTTCTGCGCCATATAGAAAATGCAGAAATGCAGAATATATATATATATATATATATATATATATATATATATATATATATATATATATATTATATATATATATATATATGTATATATATATGTATATTATATATATATATATATATATATATATATATATATATATATATATATATATATATATATATATATATATATATATATATATATATATATATATATATATATATATATATATATATATATATATATATATATATATATAACACTTTATGATTCTCAGTTTTAATTTGTGAGATAACTGTTTAGATGTCAGTACATGTTTCATGTTGTTGAATGTAGCTTTAGCCATTCCTATTCTCTTCTTGATTTCTGTTTCACATCTGCCATCTTCTGTTATTATATGACCAAGATATACGTAGCTCTTGACTTGTTCCAGTATTTTCCCATTTACGCTTATCTTTAATGTGGGTTTATCGTCTGTTTTGCTAATTATCATAGTTTTTGTTTTCTCAATATTAATGTCGAGTCCATATTCATGACTTATACGGTTCACTTGCTTCACTAGTTCTTGTAACTCCTGTTAGCTTTCAGCGAACAACACGGTATCATCTGCATATCTAAGGTTGTTTATTGACCTTCTACTGATGGTCAGTCCTGGTATTTCCTGTATCTGTTTGAAAAATTTTTCGGTGTATAGATTAAATAGGCAGGGGGACAGCACACAACCTTGTCTGACACCTCTTTTTATGTCTATGTATGGTGAATAATTCCTTCCAGATCTTACTGTGGCAGTTTGCTCCCAATAAAGGTTACTGAGTATTCTGATATCTTTTCCATCAATATCTATGTCTTCGAGGCATTAAATTATTTTCTCATGATGGACTCTGTCAAATGCCTTCTTATAGTCAATGAAGCACACGTGCATACTTTTTTAGACCTCTGTATATTTTTCTGCTAATATTCTTAGGCAAAATATTGCCTCTCTTGTTCCACTGTTCCGTCTGAAACCAAACTGTTCTTCTTGGGTTTCGCTGTCTGCCTTACTTTTTATTCTTTCCTGTATGATTTTGAGCAGTATCTTAATTGCATGACTCATCATGCTGATTGTTCTGAAGTCTGAACATTCTGTTCCATTAGGTTTTTTGGGCAATGTTATAAAAACTGATGTCTTCATGTCGTATGGTATATATCCTGTATTGTATATATCGTTGCATAGATCAGTGATTGTATCTATACCAAAGCTCTCCAGGGCTTCTATCATTTCAATTTTATGTTATCCATGCCTGCTGATTTTCCTTTTTGTTTCACATGTATGGCATTCTCTACTTCTGATCTGAGAATGTTTGGGCCTTCATTAGAATCTGGTGATGGTTTTTTACCTCTGTTTGTCCTCGAATAGTTATTTTACGTATTCTGCCCATCTGTTTGATATGTCTTTCTCATCAAGTAATATTACACCATTTTTGTTCTTGATACAGTTTCCTCCTTGTGCAAACGGCGACCTATTTGATAATTTCTTTATTTCTTCGTGCATATTGTCGTGTGAAATTCTAATCCACATATATAAATGAAAAAGTAAAAGTAAAGCCTAACAAATAACTTCAATAAAAGGAAAGAAGAATGGTAAAGAACAGTGCTGTCACAATGACTGTACTCGAAATCCCCCTTGTTTTCTACTTCGTCTGCAAATTGTAACGTTTCACGTTGATAGTAAAAGCCTATTGCATCACTACACGCTTTCTTCAATAAAACGTGTACGGCATTTCTAAGAAAACCTTGAGTTAGGCACCCTGCGTAATGACCTAAATTAATAGTTAGTTGCTTATCCTTTACAGGACGTGGCAATCAACCCAGCTTTTATTGGCTGTTTGTGATTTTTCTAGGTATTTTTTTTCACTCAGTAGTTTGCCATTGCTTTCTGAACGGTACGGCTCTTATACCATTGTTAAAAATCCACACAAAGCGATCTGCTACCAAACCGCCTGCAGCAGGTTTCGAACCTGGTATATCTGGATTATGAAACTGCGTTCATATCCATTAGGCCACAGACGCCTAAATTAATACTTCCATTAATTTCATTTTATACACGGCGTGATGAAAAGACAGATGAACTTAGGATAGAGAGAAGGGAGGGCTGAAAGCAGGAACGCATGCAACACTAAACACGCGTCTCGCGATATACAATTAATGCCACCCTCCCCAAGCGAAAGGCCAGAAGCAATACTTTTTTTTCAGATCGACAGTGATAAAAAACACTACCCATACGAGAGTTAGGTTTTAAAAACCTGAAAAACGCTTATTAGGAAACATGACATTATACTGGTTTACGTTTGAAAGCATGACAGTACCCAGACACCACATCGATCGAAGTGAACGGGAGGTAGAAGAAAATACATATTTTGAACGCAGCCACTTAGCTCCCTTAAATTTGTATAATTGGGTTCCTTAGGACTTGCTGACAAATAATATGTTAAGTGTTACGCAAATAGTCTAGGAATTACCAAATTATAGCCAAAAGAAATAGTGAGGGTGTCAGACAACACCAAAATCAGAATCGCTCAGTGGCAGATTTTGACACCACCATTGTACGGGAAATAGGTCCCCATGTTAAATCCTATTTGATTGGAGCGCAGTAAATGTAAGGCTAAACACGATTAGTCGGGCTACAAATACTATCTTTTGTTGTTAGGGGAGACGGAAGGAAGGGTACTTTTTTTCAAACGCTTGTGTAAACATGGCTCGATTGGTTAGACCCGCCAATATAGTCCATTAGAAGCGTCAGTTCAGCACCACATTTTCAAATAAACTTACTAAAGAACCAGTGCGTTGAGCGCCAGTGCATATTTTTCTAAATAAAAGCCTGGGACATCGGCAGATCGAAATTGTGCTATATTCATTGCCAGTCAACGTAACTGTGTAATATTTCCATGAATTGTGGTAAGCTTGAAATATTTGATATCTTTTTAATGAAAATTGAATGTAAATTGATAATTTATGTCTGTATATGTGTGTGGTTCAGTAGCGAACATGAGGCAAAGCCTATATATTGCTCCAACCTGAACAGAAGGTGTCGGAGAAAAGTAAAACTGCATGGAATTGCCAAACAGTACACTGACTCCTATCTTATTGATTAGAAGGAACTAATGCTGGAATTGCAGAGGCGTAGTAACCATTAGGGAGGAGTATACTGGTGAAAATTGTTTCAGATGAAGATAGCAGTTGGCCTACCGCTCTGAACTCAGTGTTTGTCATGCATTGTGTTCAGTCTGGAAATAGCTTATAAATTAGTTCTGAAATAGGAGGTACAACCTTCTTGTTTCAGAGACTGTGGTCCTAAGGTTATTGAGCAGCACCTGGTCTGAGCTTTGCTAAATCTAGAGGCTGACAGCATACTCCTGGGTCCAGATAGTGACCAGTGAGGTGTCTCCAGAACACAGGGAGGCTATCGAGCAGAGGAGTCTTTTCCTGCCGCCATCACGAAAGATAAGAGTCTGTGGCCAGAGGAGCTCAACATTATGCCCCAACCCCTCCCCCTCTGAAAGTGACTTTATAATAAAACAGATTGAAAATACATTGTTTAAATTGACAGGAACTGTGAATTTTTCCCCATACTATTTCCAAGATAAACAAACACTTGAAGTCATGATGACAAATAACAACATAGCTTGAAAAACAAAACCAGTATTACCTCATAGTACTACTACACACTGACACACATAGGATAATATTAATAAAATATGTCACTACAAGGTTCATATTTATAAATTCTGTACATATAAATTGTGATTACATTGATTGTGATTCCTGGTTCACTTTGTAGTTGAATCAGGATATATATTAGTGAAAGTAATTAATACATATTTATATTTGAAACTTTACCAGTGACTCATTTAAGATAGTCTTATAGAGTGTTAAATGTGTGTGACTGTCACAGTGTTGTCAAGTGTGGTGGGATAAATTAAATTGTTTATCTGTCTGTTGTTGTGACTTACACTTCATCATTTATATAACCCTAGACATTCAACGTAGTCATCACAATATTCCAGAATAATTCTGACTGAGGTATAAATGTGGTAGCAAGTAAGGTTATCTGTAAAACACTACACCTATTAGATACAGATACCTTCACAGCTGATCTCAGTCAGTACACTAAGTCCCCTGTAAATATTTATACATCCCACTTTACCACACATATCTCTTGTCATGTGCTTTGCTTCCAAGTCTTCTATTTCCTTGCATTTTGTTTCTATCCACCTGTGGCAGCCCTGGTGGTTATTATGAATCATATATGGCAATGTCTGTCCAGGTTCGCTTACCTCTTTGATTAGCTATGATATGATGTATACCACACAGTCACACACACAGCACGTGATGCGATAACGCCATAGTAATTTGAATAGTGTTTATTTACACGTGAAAGGATCATTGCTGTCTGCTCTGACCTCCACATTTGGTCCATCATAGAATATATAATGTAAGTTCTTTCTTTCCTCACTCTCTCTCGCTCAGTATCGAATCTACACCTTCTGACCTTTTAACCATCAGTGATCATGCAGGTGCTATAGTCTCTAGTTCTGTTCTTTCTTTCTTATAATTTCTTATGTCTATTGTTATCTATCATCTCAGTGTTCAGGTTATCTATTGGTAGACCGGGCCTCTCCGGGGATGTTGTTTTCCCTTTTATCACTGAGGAACATGACTACTGTCTATATGTATCATGAATCACTCTACGTACCTTTTCCCTTTCCGAATAAAACTAACTCACACGGTTTTCTCCTTCTGAACAAGAATTCTCACTGTTCAATAATTCGGATTAATCATTACCCAACTACTTCTTGTCCATGAAATATTCATCCCTTAAACTATCTGAATACTGCCTTCAAGATGGCTCCTAGCGTACGTGCCATCTGCACACCAACTCACGCCTTCTGGACTGATTGCTGAGAAAAGCGTGATTCCCCAGATTTATCGTTCACCTCTGTCATGCGCAACATTGTTCGCGCAACTCATTTTTATACTCTATCTGAACCTTCACATTCCTAGTTCTCTTTATTCCTTCCATTTGACTGTACATCGTTCCCTAACTGCCACATTATTTCCCTTTCTTCCCTAAAAATAAATTATTTATCCGTAGGAGAAAAAATTTATTTTAATGACTGTACCAGCCATTATTGTACTTAACTATGTATCAAAACAAAAACAATATCCTTAGCAATGTGCTGTTACAACCCTAGCTCAGCACATTACCAATTACTATCTGTGTCAATAGACAATTTCCCTTTACATAACACAATTAAATTATACTAAGAACGTACATTCATCAACATATCGTTCCCATTTATGACCACTCATTCTTGCTTTTTCTCCTATCTGCTCATATTACATGATTTCAAAAACATACATTTGACATGTTATACATTCCACTTCCTTAGTGGTCATCATTTTTTTTTTCACATCACTTAGCATGTCATTATTTTCTTACATTACAACATATTATCATAACAAAACTGAGGAATAACTCTTTTCCCGTCACTTTTCTTAAGTGACCTTTCCTCTTTGCATTTATGACTGTTCTTAACCCTTATCTTTCTCACTCACATTCTGCCAACTGTGTACTTATCCATACAAAGTTTATTTCCTTTTACACATCCAGTCACTCCTATTGTCATACATGTAAACCCCTCATATAGTATTATTTTTTTGTCACCACACACCTGGTGTGAATTGTCTGGCCTTCCTCTTCTCTCGTATAAAGCCAAACATGTCTTCTGTCATGTGTCCCTATATACATAGTTCATGATGGCGTGAGCTATTTACTATTATGGGTGGGTTTGAAAAAAAAATCGAAAAAAGGTGATTCGTCTTACGAGGACAAAAGACAAAGAAATTAGTCTACGTTACGGCCACAAGGCCTTCGTCAGGAAAAGAAAGAAAGTGAAGGCTAGATAGGAGACATAAGAACTTAAAGAAATATAAAAATAAATATAAATAAAAATAAAATCTAGGTACTTCCCTGAAGGCGAAGCATGGCTGAAAAGGAAGTGACTTCTGACCCCGGAAGTACACAATACATACTAAGAAGCTAAAAACTAAAAAACGAAACTGAACAAAAACTACCCAAATATAATAAAAGTGGGGACTGGAAATAGAAGAGGACAGAATAAGTAGGAGATAAATGAATATGAAATAAAAAATCAAGACAAATTAGAAAACGTGTACATCCATACATATTATGGAGGATGGCATAAAAATAGAAGAATATGATAAGAGTGGAAAGAGTCCAAATAGAGCAAGAGAGGAAAGGGTGACCTCAGACAAAGGTGTAGAAAGTGTTGAGACCGGCTGGTTTTAGACACTCCATGCGGTGTATAAGACGTTTCTCAAGCTGTTCTCGGCTGGCAGTGTCAGAGGAGCAGGATCGGCTCGCAGTGACCTGGATGTCGGTGGGACCCTGGTGGTCAGGACTATCAAACCCACCCATTGTACTCCACGTCTTACCGCAGTTCCCCTCAACTTCCTCGATTACTATCATGGCAACACTGAATTGCCATACTTCCGTCCACCCTTTTCTAACTAGACCTTTGTCCATAATCTCCTACGCGGAAATATTTGAAACTTCTTAGGTCTACCTATCTTAAACCGCGTTGCCGTTTTGACCTACTTGCGTATTTTTCTGCCGCTGACCTGTCACTTGACTTCCTTTTCCACAACACTGTCTCCCAGTGTCTGAATTTCTGTTGTATATGTTCGGTGAGAGTTATCCTCAATAGACTCATATTTGTAGTCTGATAAACACCGCACTTAACGTTTTTATATGTTTTTCGTTCCCTCCCTGGAACTTCTCTTTGTGCTATCTCCTCTTTCCTTCTCCACAACACTGTCGGGGATTGCTGTTTTGAATCGAGAGTATTAGATCTTGATTACTAGCTAGCCTGCTAGAGGTGATGATTTCTCTCTACAGACTTACAGGAATTTACCAGGTTCGGGGACAATCCTCTACGATGTTTTATTTTTAGAGCATATGGTTATTATTTGTGTTGCACCTGCAACGATTAGCTTTGGCATGAACCTTTAATAATTGCTATGATGGCTAACTGCAAACATATGATTCGTCAACAGCATTTGTGTTCAATGAAACAAATGTTTATTCAATTTCCAACAAGAACTGAGTTGAATCAAATGGTGACCACACCAAATTTGCATAATGGCATGTTGACATTCAATAAACAAGCATAAAAAGTCAATGTATTATTTTAATGATGCAATATTCCTTATTGCATCTCGTAATCTTTTCAAGTTGCTAAAACATGGCGTGGCTCTTCTATCCTTCTAGTGTTCCTTCGTTTATTTGTTAATGTGGTCTAGATTTTTCACGTTTTTCTTATCTCTTCATTTCAATGAAGAGCCAAACTTTCTTTATTTCATTAGTATTCCTTGGTTTGACTTTCTCTCAGCTTAAGGACCTTCATTCTTAGTAAAAGGTTCAGATATATACCTGGGTTTACAATTCTTTACCCAGTTTTCGAGCGTAGCTCCGTTTCAGTTATGACCGTAGGCTCTAACCGTTATTGCATGCAGTATTTGGCAATACTTACAGTTTTCATGAACTCACAAACAAATTATCACATTCCACATTTCGAAATTACACATTTGCATTGATTGTGCGAAGTCAATCTCCTCTATAGAATATCACTGAGCAAAGAGACTTACGTCTTGTCTCCACCGCTCTGAATTCATACTGACTAAAAAAATGGCTTCATCTCTCCTGTTCATTCCGGGGAAAAAGAACTCAGCTTAACCATTGGTGGAAAATCACGTGACCAATGCTTAGCTTAAGCGAAGCTACCCTCATTAATGCTTGGCGTAAGGAAGCGAAGCTTAGCCTAAAATAAATGCGTGGCGTTAGGAAGCTAACCTGGTTTAATTAAACATCTGCGCCAAGACTTTTTTAATCTTCTGTTTCTATAAAAATTTATTTTATGTTAATATATCCTGTATCTAAAAACTTACGGTATACGCGGTTACATCCCCATGTCTAGATTTCTACTGTATATGTTCGGTGAGGGTTACCCTCCATAGACTCACATTTGTAGTATGGCAAACGCCGCACTTAACGTTGTTTAATATGTTTTTTGTTCCCTCCCTGGAACGTTCTCAACACATTTCTCTTCTCTTCATGTATTACGGAGAGAAAAAAAATATGATTTCTCCCAAAAGCCTTCATAAGACTCGGCCACTGCCGAAAAAATCTCTTTCTTTGCCATATGCTCCATGGCTTTTTACTTCTACATAACTTCCTTCTAGAACTATCTCTTCTATATGTCTGTGCCATCCTTCCTGTGGCTTCTCAATATTCCCGTCACTTCTCCGTGACTCTCAATTTTCCCATACTTATTTATCCAAACGATTCTCTTGTATTGGCCATCTCCCATGGCCCTTAATACTCCCCGTCCAATATCTCAATTACTCACTCTTAATTTCGCCATCTCTTATGGCTCTTCTTCTTCCCACATAATACCCTCGTCATTTTCATGACCTTTTATCCCTCATCTCCCCCTCTACTTCACTTAATCTCTATATTTTCTTTTTCCTTTATTTTTCTTCTGACTTCGATGACGATTTGCCTGCTCTGCCTTTTCTATCCATCTTTTCCTGTTTGCATCATCTATCATTTTCGTCAGAACCATATCAATTTCAATTCTTGTTTGTGGAAAGTTTGTGTGATACTTTCCCTCTAGTACTCTCCATACCATGCTTCTTAAGAAGTTGAAATCAGGCCGCTTTATGGTGGCTTCTATTACAGTTTTCAACCCATCCATGCTTGGTTCAACTATTTTGGTAATTTCCTTCGTCTTTATCTGATTTATACGTCCAAGATTACCAGGAAAATAAGCAGCTGAGGGCTGCCACCTCAGGGGCGCATCCCCATAGTCAGTTATGACTGAAGGGGCTATTATTATTATTATACGTCCAAGATCACTATTCTCATTTTTCGGCCAATAAATTCTACGGCCTTCGTCGTCCGTTATATGCTCGAACTCGTCCGACCTGTATCCATATTCGTCGGAGTGCATAACTCTATCCTCCTCCCCACTTGACGAATCGAATTCTGATTCTATGTCAAGCTGGTACTTTTCGTGTACTGTACTTACACCCTCCTGTTTCGTCTTTCTCTTCTCCGAGTCTTCAATTTGTCGTTTATCCGCCTCCCTCCATTCAGTCTGCCTGATTGTCTCTGCATGTCGCATCCACATTTCTGCATTGTCTGCTATTATTTTCTCCAGATTGTATACTGTCAACTCCCTTTCTCTACTACTATCTCCACATTTGCTGCCTTCTTCCTTACCTCTTCTACTATTCTCTCCTCTTCTATAAGAACTTTTGTGTCTGTGACTACCGTCACTCTCGTCAGATACTACACTGTCTGAGTCAATCGACACCGATTCTGACGACCATCTCTGTCTACTGCTATATTCTGCTTCATTAACTGTCTGTCGACTTTTTTTCTGGTCGACTGAATCAGTTCATCCTTCTTATTCTTTACTTCGATGCTATCCCTATGCTGTGGTACCACTACTTCTTTAGCAGTTTGTAGGTTCATCCTTTTTACACTGAGTGGAATCTTAGACTTTCTCGTATTGTCTAATATCTGTGACCATGTTTCCTTTTCTCTCCTGACGTCTTTCTCATTGTGTGCTGGCCCCAAGTGTGACGCTACAGTATCTATCTCAGTTTGTGTTCCGGCACTAATCATCTGTGTTTCATGTCTTTCTGGTTCTTGTGTACCAACGCTGACCCTGTCTCTCTGTATGTTTTCCTGTTTCTGGACTGTTGTCCTAACTTGACTTGTCCATGGTCTATTCCTATTACCTTCTTCCTTTATTGTAATATTTTGCTGATAAGATCCTATTATGTTTCTCCACACTCCTACCGGTTCTACCTTCATTTCCCAACCGTTCTGTGTTCTTATACGGCCCTTCTGTTGGTTTGCTATGTTGACGTTATTTATTTTTATGGGTTTCCCTTTTCTAATTTCTCCCACAAAATTCCTGACCGCCATTCTTATTCTTCTTTTATTAAGTGTGTCCCAGTGTGCGCCTACATCCTCTGTTTCTGGGATTTTGTTTGTGTCCCTATTTTCTCTATCACAAGTGTGACAATGTCCTTTCCCTATCGTATCGTACGATTTAGACTCTGCTTGAAGATCTCTTTCATTAAGTAATGTGTCCAATTGCATTCTGATAGAGTCTGTGATCAGATCAACAGATGAAAAAATCGCAATTTTAACTTTCTCCAATTCATCCACTATTATTGACATTGCATATTTGTCAATGTCTGTAAGCCCCTTACGGCATGCATGTGGGTCACCTGAAAATAAGTCTACATTACCTTTTATATTTGCGTATTTAGCACTGTTGTCTACCTTGGCTAATGTGTCGGTAATCGTCTTTATGAGGGCCAAAGTCTGACTGTCTTGCATGTTATGCTGTGTCTGTTCGGCCTGTGCCATCATACAACCTGAAAAATAATTACTTATTTCTACGGTTAACTTAAACTAACTTGCACCTGAAAATGAACGGAAATTTTTCTATTAGTCTTGGATTCCCTGAAAAACAACGTTATGGTTACCAAAACAAATTGTATGCATACACTGTTACAAATCAATATTAGTGAGACTACAATACTAATAATAATGATAATAATGGTAATTAAACAACAGTAATAATATTAATACCAATAATATTACTATAATGTCTAATTAAACTAATTAACTAAGACGTCTGCATTGAATTACTCGTTTTGTCGTGATATTGCGCGCGTGACAGACTTTTCTTTTTCTTCACAAACACTATTGTTATATTTTTATACCATCCGGACTACACACCGTATTGTTTTGCTACACACAAAGGCTTCTATCCGTGAATCGGTTACTGTACTGCACTCTATGACCTGTCTTAAGACTACTTGCGAGAAGCACGTCGACTTTCCGTCTGCTGTGATGAGTGTCCCCGTGTTGATTTCTGAGCTGGCGTTACCGGACAGTGAATATTGTACCCGCTGTGTTTCTGCGAACCCCTCTCGTGCAGGAAGAAAAAAATCTTGACTTGATTTCTGAGCTGGTGTTTCTGGTTGACTGGTTCCGATACTGTCAGCTTCTGTTTACACTTTGTACTGTACTGTTTTGTTCGTATATTGTGAAACTGCAATTCTGCCTTCTATCTGCGTTTTTCTGCCGTCCGTGGTTCTTGAAGTCTGTCATCAACCAGTTCGTGTGTTGTACTTTGTCTGGATGAATGACTGATTTTCAATGCTGACTGAGGTTGGTCTCGGCTCCCGAATTGTATAATGTGTGGTGTACTTTGCCTTGTTGTGGCCTTATTCTCGTGCAGGTCAATTTGAAAGAAGCAAAATTCCGACGTGGTTTTCGGACCGACGTTTCTGCTTGGCTGGTTCCGATACTGTTCACTTTGTTCTGTGTTTACAACTTACACTGTTGTCACTCTGTTTTTTTTTTCATGTTATCGAAACGTAAATATGAATTTTTTTCTTCGTTGTACTCTGCCGTCTGTATTATCATGGCTATCTGTCGTACGTGGTTGTTGAAATCTGTTACAGCGTCAAACGTATCTATGTCTTCTGCTTGAAGCGAGGAGAGATGACAGCATAAAGAATAGTTGCTGAACTACTGTTTATAAACAGTGTGTGTGTGCTGCTGCTAGAGGTTGGTTACGGCACCAAATTCTGTACACATGTGACAGTCTGTGGTCGCTGTATCATGAATCATCTATGGCAATGTCTGTCCAGGTTCGCTTACCTCTGTGGTTAGCTATGATATGCTGTATACCACACAGTCACACACACACAGCACGTGATGCGATAACGCCATAGTAATTTGAATAGTGTTTATTTACATATGAAAGGATCATTGCTGTCTGCTCTGACCTCCACATTTGGTCCATCATAGAATATATAATGTAAGTTCTTTCTTTCCTCACTCTCTCTCGCTCAGTATCGAATCTACACCTTCTGACCTTTTAACCATCAGTGATCATGCAGGTGCTATAGTCTCTAGTTCTGTTCTTTCTTTCTTATAATTTCTTATGTCTATTGTTATCTAACATCTCAGTGTTCAGGTTATCTATTGTTGTTTTCCCTTTTATCACTGAGGAACATGACTACTGTCTATATGTATCATGAATCACTCTACGTACCTTTTCTCTTTCCGAATAAAACTAACTCACACGGTTTTCTCCTTCTGAACAAGAATTCTCACTGTTCAATAATTCGGGTTAATCATTACCCAATTACTTCTTGTCCATGAAATATTCATCCCTTAAACTATCTGAATACTGCCTTCAACATGGCTCCTAGCGTACGTGCACACTAACTCACGCCTTCTGGACTGCCTGCTGAGAAAAGCGTGATTCCCCAGATTTATCGTTCACCTCTCATGCGCAACATTGTTCGCGCAACTCCTTTTTATACTCTATCTGAACCTTCACATTCCTAGTTCTCTTTATTCCTTCCCTTTGACTGTACATCGTTCCCTAACTGCCACACACCGTTCTTTTGCTTGTCTACACATAGTACGTATGCCATTGTCTTGTTTTATATTCTGGAGTGTTTTTTGCTTTCTTTCTTTCTGCTATTTTACTCAAGATGTCATCTGTCATCCAAATTTGATTTTTCTTAGGCTCCTTTTTAGGCAACTTGCATTTGCTGATTGCTTGTTTGTAAGCATTCTCATTTTGTGGTTACTTTTTCTTTTGGGTTTTCTCTTCTATACTGTTCCATGCTTTCTGTCAGTAACTGTTGATATTTATTTTTGACGTCTATTAGATATTTTTGTTTTATATCTGGTTGTTTCAGTGCTGATATTTCTATCTGGGGTTCCTCCTGTCTTCTGTTTCCTGTTTCCAGTGCTCAAACAGTAGCATTACAAATAGCACCAATCTTCACTGTCGGTTCTTCATTGACATTTCTTCACTGTCTATTCTTCCATGCAATTTCATCACTGCACAGATCAGGGTATAGTTGACGAACTTTGTAGGTTACCTCAAGTCAAGACAGGTGTCGACATTAGGTTTGCACAGCACATAACGCCAAATCATTAAATGTAGATTGCTAACAACGTATTTGTAACAAGACATGTGATTATACAGAGTAATTGTAAAGTCACTTGTTATTTTTAATATGTAAGTTCTTCATGTTATCCAATTACTTTATATGAAACAAACGTCACAATACAGCGACTTACCTGTTATTTTATGACATAAAATGATGTGTCAGATTAACACAACAGCGCAAGGGGAGATCCCGTGACATCGTGGCAGGCAATCGTTTTTGATCTGTCTTGTAACGTTGAGTTCATTGGTCATTTTATAATTTTTTGTTGTATTTTTTGTTTGTTTATGGGAATATAAAATACAACGTATTTGTCAAATATCATATGGCAGTTATTACTCCTTGTTTTGACATGCATGTTATGTATATCCAGTAGGTACAAGTGCTAATAATAACATTTCAAAAAGAAGAAATTGACTTGTCAATCACTTTGTAGAAATAGTAAATCGTATACTGTGATCATTTGATCGACCTTGACATTTGATGGCAGCGGTCAACTTTGGGTCATGGCTCTCAAGTGACATCCTTCTCTTGGCTATTCGGCCTCCGTTTTGAACTGAACCCATTTTGTTTAGGGGGCCTCTCTAAAATGGCTATTTCCACAGGATGTTGTAAGAGCCTGTTTTTGCATAATGGTAGGGAGCATCTCGACTTGCTGCGATCAGCATCTCTGTCCTCCCAGAATCATGTATTTATCTATTCATGTCTCTCTTGCACACATCTGTCAAACTTCATGTGTGGTTGCCTTTTTTTCTTTTTTTTTAAATTGGGGTTGGAGGAAGGGGGCGGGCACAGCGCAAGCTTGGGTTCAATATTAAGTTTAATCCAGTTGAGAGACATTTAGCACTTTCATGCAACACATATGGGCTATTTATTTTTTTATTATGGCAGTCACATTAATGATTGTTAGTTACCTCCCTTGGAGTGCTTGGCGGGTTACGTATCACAAACTCGGCAAGTATTGATTCCATACGCATTGGAGAAAAAGAAAGGAAGTTTTTATTTTTTATTTTTTTTTTGGGGAAGGGGGGACGGGGGGGAACAAACGTCATTCCCACATATACAACAAGCACGTAAAGACATTGACTTTTAACTAACTTTCTGTATTCGCTACACAACCAGACATTGACATTGTTCCACTACCATCGCATTGTTATTTTCCTCACACTTAAACGTTAAGATACATGTATGCGTTTTATCTAAGGGGCGTAATTTTTATTACAAGGAGAGTAATAAGTGCAGGAAAGCGTTATAAATTTTAAAAAAATTAAATAGTTACTTTGTTCAATTTTGCTTATAATCCTTTTGTAGCAAAGAAGGCAATTACAGTGTTTATTAAAGTCCGAAGAAAATGTGTCTGTCCTTTGTTGCTATTATAGAAATATGGAGTTATATTTTCTATAGGATAAATAAATGCACTTTAGGCTCAATACTTGTTAATAAATATGTATACCAAGAGTTTCTCTTGATGTATATTTATGCGATCTAATGACAATAATGTATTTTTGACCGGCACAAAGTGCTGCCTAAAGAAAAGTTGAGACACATCTTTCAAACTTCTTTTGTGGTTGCCTTTTGTTTTGTTTTTTTATTTAGGGGTTGGAGGAGGACGGGGGGGGGGGGGGGGGGGGGCACGGCGCAAGCTTCTGTTCAATAATTAGTTTAATTCAGTTGAGAGACATTTAGCTTTTTCATGCAACACATATAGGCTTTGTTATTATGGCAGTCACATTAATGATTGTTAGGTTCCTCCCTTGGAGTGCTTGGTGGGTTACATATACAAACTCGGCAAGCATTGATTCCATACGCATTGGAGAAAAAGAAAGGAAGATGGAGGGACAAAAGTCAGTTCCCACATATACAACAAGCACGTAAAGACACTGACTTTTAACTAACTTTCTGTATCCGTTACGCAACCGGACATTGACATTGGGAACTCTTATCAATGTTCCACTACCATCGCATACTTATTTCCCTCATACTTAAACGTTAAGATACATTTATGCGTTATCTAAGGGACGTCATTTTTATTACAAGGGGAGTAATAATTGCGAAAAAGTTAGTCATAACATTAAAAAAATTAAAAGTTATTTTATATAATTTTGTTTCAAACAGTTTTGTAGCAGAAAAGAAAATGACAACATATTTTAAATTCCAAAGAAAATCTTTCTATTGTTTGTTGGTGTTGTAGAAATATACAGTTATATTTTGGATGAAATAAATAAGGGCACTCTAGGCTCGATACAAGTCAATAAATATGTATAACACGAGTTTCTTTTGATGTGCAACTTATAGTTTGGAACTACTGTATATTATATTTTTGACCGGCACTACGTGCTGCCTAAAGTAAAACGAATAATGCTGTGAAGACCCAATGCCTAGTATCTGGCCTTTGGCTAGGATCATGTGTCTAGACACAGGGACCAGTACAGTGACATTCATGTGTCATTAGGTCCTTTGTGTGAGAACACAGAAGATCACTACAGTGACACATTTTGTCGTTGGGTCTTCTTGTGTTGCGACATGTGGTCTTGACCAGAGCTGGGTTTGGGGCGGGTGCCAATGTGACCTCATGCCAAGAAAAAATATGCGACCTCATGCAAGGGAAAAAAAAAAAAAAAGCTGCCTAAATTAAGGTTGAGACGATGTGTTTGAGAAGTCCACTTGTCAGCCCGAAAATGACCATAAGTCCCTAGCAACCTTCTCATCCAAACATTATAACACGAGCTCACAAGAGGAGCTTTCATTGCATAGTGACTTGAATGGACATTAAAATATATCGAGTCCACCTCATATATAATAGGCAGATATAAAGAAATAGAGGCAGACACAAAAATAGATATATATAAAGAAACAGAAACAGAAATAAAAAAAATAGAGGCAGATAGAAAGAAACAGGCAGATATAAAGAAACAGACGCAGATATAAAGAAACAGAGGCAAATATAAAAAAAATTAGAGGCATATATAAAAAACCGAGGCAGATATATAGAAACAGAGGCAGATATAAAGAACCAGAGGCAGACACAAAAATAGAGACTGACTCAAATAAACTAGAGACAGGCACAAAAAATAGAGGCAACCCCTAAAATACAAACTGGTAGATCCAAAAAATAGATGCAGACAAAAAAAGAGAGGAACACATAAAAATTGAGACAGATATAAAACAATTAGAGGCAGGTATACAGAAACAGAGGCAGACACACAAAACTAGAGACAGACCCAAAAACTTTTAGAAGGAGAAAACTCTAAATATAGACTCGTACGTCAAAGATAAGAACACTATAAATGGTACGTAGTTCATCTTTGAACACCTTAAAGTAATAACAAACTCGAGTAATATTCCAATCTCTGTCTAATGTATTCAGAAAACTATGAACACTAAGTTACAATAATATACAGTCAGTGAAGTGCAAACTTGAAATATATGTATAAAAAGGGGAAGAAAACTTGGTACGGGTTGTAACAGCTGGGGCATAAGGCTGTAAGGCAGAGAAGAAGATAAATGAATGTGGAATTCTAAACTTCATGGTTTATATTTTTGATGAGGTCGTCATTCAAATACCGTCTCTCACATGATATATACCAAGTGTTTTATGATCTCCAGCCTTTACCTTCTGTGATCAATCAGCGCTGGTGATCTAAGAATTGTTATACGTTTATAGCGCAGGATACAGGGTGTCCCCATCCCCCAAATCTTCTCCTGTTCATCAAATACTACAGACCACAACTGCAAATAAATGTAAATTAAATGTAAAATAAACGTAGAAGTAGAGCAGAAAATAAAAATATTAAAATTCATGTGCAATGTCAGTTTATCCTTGAACTAAAAAGTAAACCAGTCTTGTTTACGGTTATTGTCAAACTCGCCACATTTAGCAACATATGTAAATAACGTTTGAGCTTTGTCAATTTTTTGTTTTATTATAATAATATGATGATAATAATAGCCCCTTCAGTCATAACTGACCATGGGAATGCGCCCCTTAGGTGACCTCCCTCGATGTTTTATGCCCTCGTGTCACGAAATTAATACCACATTGACTCCAGGTAGATGCGAACATGAAGTGTTTGCTTAAGATTGTATAATCACTTCCGATTCGACTGTTTGGGACAGATAATTATACATAAACGCAATCATGGAAGACATTTGGAAGAGTGAGCAGGAAGTGTGGTATACGTCAACTTTCACAACATTTTACGAATATCGCTACTTCATAAATGGACGATGACTGTTTGAATTTTTCAAATGCATGAGTCGTGGAAAATATTACATGATGAAAAGGTATCATAACATGTACTTTGAATGTATTAACTGACATTTGAGGCTGAGAATAAACTATCGCTGTGATTGGGAGTTTTGTCAAAACCGCCAGGTGGAAGCGTGTGCCGGGAACCTACAATATAACGTAGAAAAGTTTTGACATACGGCACTGCATTACAGAAATCGTCAATATAGATAGCTCGGACCTTGCTACATTAAAGAATGTGGTAAAATGGGATGTTATAAATATTTATAGGGGACTTAGTGTACTGACTGAGATCAGCTGTGAAGGTATCTGTATCTAATAAGTGTAGTGTATTACAGATGACCTTACTTGCTACCACATATTTATACCTCAGTCAGAATTATTCTGGACGATTGTGATGACTACGTTGAATGTCTAGGGTTATGTAAATGATGAAGTGTAAGTCATAACAACAACAGACAGATAAACAATTTAATTTATTCCACCACACTTGACAACATTGTGACACTCACATACATATAACACTCTATGAGACTATCTTAAATGAGTCACTGATAAAATTTCAAATATATATGTATTAATTACTTTCACTAATAGAGATCCTGATTCAACTACACAGTGAACCAGGAATCATAACAAAATGTAATCACAATTTATATGTACATAATTTATAAATATGAATCGTGTAGTGACATATTTTATTAGTATTATCCTATGTGTCAGTTGTGTAGTAGTACTATGAGGTAATACTGGTTTTGGTTTTTCAAGCTATGTTGTTATTTGTCATCATGACTTCAAGTGTTTGTTTCTGTTGGAACTAGTATTGGAGATGTTCGCAGTTCCTGACAATTAATTTCCCCACTTATTTTAATACAAGGTCAGTTTAAGAGGGGTATACATAATGTTGAGCTCCGCTGGCCACATAGGCTTATCTTTCGTGATGGCGGCAGGAAAAGACTTCTCTGCTCGATTGCTCCACTGTGTTCTGGAGACACCTCACTGTTTGCTATATGGACCAAGGAGTATGCTGTCCGCCTCTGGATTCAGCAAAGCTCTGACCAGGTGCTGCTCAATAACTTTAGGACCACAGTCCCTGAAACAAGAAGGTTGTACCTCCTACTTCAGAACTAATTTATACTCTATTACTACACTGAGCACAATACATAACAAACACTGAGTTCAGAGCGGTAGGAAAACTGCTATCTTCATCTGAAATAATTTACACCAGTATTCTCCTCCCTAATGGTTACTACGCCTCTGCAATTTCATCTGTAAGTCCTTCTATACAATAGGATAGGTGTCAGTGTACTATTTGGTAATTCCATGTAGTTTACTTTTCTCCGACACCTTCTGTTCAGGTTGGAGCACTATATAGGCCTTGCCTCAGGTTCGCTACTGAACCACACACATATACAGACATAAATTATCAATTTACATTCAATTTTCATTAAAAAGATATCAAATATTTCAAGCTTACCACAATTCATGGAAATAAAAAACAGATACGTTGACTGGTGATGAATAATGGCACAAATTATGGCACAAATTCCGACCTGCCTCTGTCTCAGGCTTTTATTTAGAAAAATATAAGCTGATTCTCAACGCACTGTTGCTTTAGAAAGTATTTTTGAAAATGTGGTGCTGAACTGACGCGTCTAAGTGACTATATTGGCGGGTCTAACCAATCGTGCCATGTTTACCCAAGCGTTTGAAAAAAAGTACCCTTCCATCCGTCTCCCCTAACAACGAAAAATAGTATTTATAGTCCGACTAATCGTGTTTAGCCTTACATTTATTTCTATCCAATCAAATAGGATTTAACATGGGGACCTATTTCCCGTACAATGGTGGTTTAAAAATCTGCCACTGATCGATTCTGATTTTGGTGTTGTCTGACAGCACAACCATTTTATTTTGGCTATAACTTGTTAATTCCTAGACTATTTGCATAACACTTAACATATTCTTTGTCAGCAAGTCCTAAGGAACCCAAATATATAAGTTTTATGGGGCTAAGTGGCGGCGTTCAAAATATGTATTTTCTTCTAGGATAGTCGTGCTGTTACCACTTCCTCACTTCCAAACTTTTAGGGTGTCTGCTGTACTGTCAGACTAATGTCAGGATTTCAGACATAAAACAGTAGAATGTCACGTTTCCCAATAAGCATTTTTTTAGGTTTTTAAACCTAACTCTCATATGGGTAGTGTTTTTTATCACTGTCCATCTGAAAAAAAGTATTGCGTCTAGCCTTACGCTTGTTGGGGGTGGCATTAATATCGCGAGACGCGTGTTTAGTGTTGCATGTGTTCCTCCGATCAGCTCTCCCTTCTTTCTATCCTAAGTCCATCTGTCCGTTCGTTTATGGTAACGTAGTGTAATTAATGCTAGTATTAATTTAGGTCATTAATCAGCTTGCGTATCTCAAGGTTTTTCTTAGAACTGCAGTACCCGTTTTATTGTGTAGTGGAAACGCGTGTATGATGCAGTAGGCTTACTATCAACGTGAAAGCGTTACAATTTTCAGACGAAGTAGAAATCAAGGGGATTTCGAGTACAGTCATTGTGACAGCACTGTTCTTTACCATTCTTCTTTCCTTTTATTGAATTTATTTGTTAGGCTTTACATTTACCTTTTAATTTATATATGTGGATTTAGAATGTTTCACGACAAAGAATAGCGTTCGAATCTGAATTTATATGACCGGACAAAAAGTATTAAGAGTATTGAGGAACCCGGAATACTACAGGTTCACTCAAAAGTCACAGAAGGATTCTGAAACAGCAATAATACCCAAGACGTGTTCGTGGCATCTGTGTTAAGTTGCCAAGACTATTCTACTGAGCAGGATGTCTAAGATCTCTCAATTATTGAGCTTGTGATACCAGTACGAGGCAACCCGACTATTTGCGGTATGACCCGGAGAGACCATTTGCTGTACTACTAGACTGTGGTTCGAAGCTTGAGATCGAGACCTGAAGAGTCTTGCTTTGACCAGGAGCTGTTACTTCCTGATTGATCTGGGAACTTGCCCCTCACCACAGAGACGGATCTACGGATAAACAGCATCGGCTTTTCAGCATTTTGACAAGTCTCAGTTGTAACAGACCAAAACCAACCGAACGTTATTTTTCTAAATTCACCAAGCCTAAAGACTTTTCTGTGAAGAAACCTAATTACTTTTCTTAATCACTAGTCATATTCATTTACAAGTGTTAAAGTAATTGATCATTAATTTGTATATGTTGATTTTGATAAATTCATAGTTGAATTTCAGAGAGAAAGGCATATGTGTGAATCTGGAATTTTATATATATATATATATATATATATATATATATATATATATATATATATATATATATATATATATATATATATATATATATATATATATAATAATAATAATAAATTCTTTAAGCGCCAAACACGGCGCATAAGGCAGAAACCAGTACTCTCCAGGTTGTTCGTTGTGACGCCACTCCTCTTAGCTCTTGCACATTATTTAGGCCCAACGTTCTTCCTTCTCTTATTATTGTTCTTCTGAGTGTTTCTTTTGGTCTTCCTTTTTTCCGCTTACCCTCAGGAACCCAAGTGAGCGCCTGTAGTGGTATTCTGTTGTTTTGCATTCGTAGGACATGACCGATATATGACCATCGTCTTTTCCTTATATAGTCGGAGACATATTTCTGCCTAGAGTCTTCTCTTATTTGTCGATTAGTCTTGAATTCTTTCCAACTGATGTTCATGAGTTTTCTAAGACATTTGTTCTCGAATGTATTCAGCTTGTTCTCCAATGATTTTGTTATTTTCCAACTCTCACAGCCGTATGTTAACACTGAGATAACATTTGAATTAAACAGACGAAGCTTGGTATGTATATTCAATGATCGTAATTTCCAAATGTTAGATAATCTATTGAAGGCGCTAGCTGCCAAAGCAATTCTAGTATGGATTTCTCTTGTTGTGTCACCATCCTGAGTCATTTTACTGCCTAAATAATTGAAACTTTCAACTTTCTGTAGTTTTTCCCCGTTCAAGATGATATCAAAGGTCTCGTTAGAAAAGTGCATAGTTCATATATATATATATATATAGAGATATATCTACATGTGAAAATACATTAAGAACAACTATAATAATAAGAAGAATTTCGCTAAATTAAATGAGCTGGGTATTTGAACGAACTAAATAATACAATATAAATCTTCACAAAAGGTGGCGGGTCAGATAAAAAAAAAATAACGTGTTCAGAACAAGCATTGTTCTTGACTTCTGAAATATCTTGTGAATACTGCCTCGAGGTAGAAGCTTCATTATTCTTCTATCTACAACTCTGCAAAGAGTAATCTTGTGTGAAGGTAGACACCTTTGAAGACCTACATTAGATACTCTAGGTTTTGGGCCACTGTTGGACCACTACTGCATTGCAAGGGGAGACAACCCGTGACACCTCGTGTTCCTTTCGGCCTTTGCTCTTCTTTTCTGATTGTCATGAGTGTTTCTTTTCGCCTAATCTGAGGTGGCACCGTAGAGAGCATCGCCAGATGGTGCGATCGGCATCTTCATCCCCCAGCTTGCTAGATTTATGTCCAGTACCCTCTTGTGTATTGCACACATCTTTGAACCTCAGCTGCGGTCGTTCAACTGTTCTTTTGCCATCTGGCAGTTGTCCGTTAAAGATATCTTTCGGAACGCCACCTTTTTTCATGCGCTGCCTAAGCAGTGTATACATGCTTTGAAGGCCAGCACGTGACAACACCTCGACATTTGTTTTTTTTTCCTTCCATGAAATACAGATGATGTGGCATAGAGACCGTAGATGTAAAGTAGTGAGCCTTCTTTCTAGCACAGCATAGACTGTCCATGTCTTGCTGTCATATAAAACTATATATTTATAAATATCATCATCATATCAACCTGTAACCCATCATGGGTTGTAGAGGTGCCACGGTGAAAGCATCAGCAGACAAGGTCCTCCACTGCTCTTTATCCTAACCAATGCGAACAAGTGTGGAAAAACCGTGTCCTGCCCAGGATTTTCTTTGCCTTCCTCTTCTCCGTTTCCCTTCGACTGTTTCCTGGAGGATCGTTTTCGAAAGGGAGTCATGACGAGTTACATGCCCAAACTAGGCAAGCTTCTGACGTTTCACTACTGACAAAAGTTGTTCTTGGTGGCCTGCATAGATGTTTATTTTCTCTCTAACATAGACATTTGTTGTGTGCTCTTTATAGCAAATGCGCAAAATTCTTCTGTAACATTTATACTCGAAAGTCTGAATCCGTCGCTCCGTATCTGCAGTGAGTGTCCAGCCCTCACACCCATACAAGAGAATAGATAATACAAGTGATTTGTATAATTTGATCTTCACATGAAAACTGATGTTACTTTTCCAGATCACATTCAGTCTTGTATAGGCAGCTGAGGCCACCTCAAGTCTTGTCTTCATTTCTTTACTTGATCTTCCATCACTACATCCAGTGGACCCCAGATATTTAACGATGTTAACTTCTTCTAACGTTTGCCCATTCAACGTAATGTTGGTCGGAACATGTTTCTTATGTTATATATATATATATATATATATATATATATATATATATATATATATATATATATATTATATATATATATATATATATATATATATATATATATATATATATATATATATATATATATATATTGTATTTGAACGACTTGTCAAGTTTATAATTGTTAAGTGAAATATGTTTCCTTGTTTTAATATCACAATTAGTTACCCAGCGAGGTGACATTTTATGACTGTCTCCACTCTACTAATTTTTCGAGATCAGATCATTCGGAGCCGTAATTAAGTTGTGATACCAGTAGTTCTCTCATACACTGGGACTTCACCATTTTCCTGCAGAAATTATATTTCTGTATTGTCAGTACTATACTGATCCTATATACAATAAAAACATCATGCTACATCCACTAAGGTATGACTGTACAAAAATGGGTGATACAAGAAATTAACACTTACTATCAGCACACGTCCCTTTATTACCAAGACGAAACTTGGCCACACTCGGCCGAATGAAATACAAAAAAACATATATGTACAACTGCCACAGCTGGCGACAATCTGCGTCCACCCAGGTATATATATATATATATATATAATAATAATATAATAAATTCTTTAAGCACCAAACACGGCGCATAAGGCAGAAACCAGTGCTCTCCAGGTTGTTCGTTGTGACGCCACTCCTCTTAGCTCTTGCACATTATTTAGGCCCAACGTTCTTCCTACTCTTATTATTGTTCTTCTGAGTGTTTGTTTTGGTCTTCCTTTTTTTCCTCTTACCCTCAGGAACCCAAGTGAGCGCCTGTAGTGGTATTCTGTTGTTTTGCATTCGTAGGACATGACCGATATATGACCATCGTCTTTTCCTTATATAGTCGGAGACATATATTATATATACGAGGGACGGTCAAAAAGTAATGCCTCATAATTTTTAATTTCATTCAATAGGCAAGAAAACAGATAAAATTCACATTGAAATGTAGCCCCAAGTCTGAACTTCAAAAATGTATTTCTCGATGTAGTCTCCGTTATTTGTTACAGTTTTTGTCTATCTTCGCACAAGGGCATGTATCCCCGCACGGTAAAAATTTGTGTCCTTTTTCCTAAACCACTGGCGTACGGCGCGTTTAAGGGTCTCGGTGTCCTTAAAGTGATGTCCGCGAAGATCTTCTTTCAGTGGTCCAAACAGATGGAAGTCATAAGGTGCAAGATCGGGACTGTAAGGGGGATGTGGTAATAATGTCCAGCCAAATTCTGCAATCGCATCAATGGTGCGTTTAGCGGTGTGTGGCGTGGCATTATCGTGCAACAGTAATGCAGTTTCTCTGATCTTTTAATGGGTAAAGTCGCCGAAGACGACCTCTAAGCTTCTTCAAAGTTTCAATGTAACGGTCTGCATTCACCGTGTTTCCCTGTTCCAAGAAGTCGAGAAGAATCACACCCTTCTCATCCCAAATCACGGAGGCCATAACTTTCCCTACAGATGGTGAACTTTTGAACTTCTTTCTTGTCGGCGATGTTGTGTGATGCCATTCCATTGACTGCCTCTTGGATTCTGGTTCAAAAAAATGAACCCAAGTCTCATCACCTGTCACAATATTCGATAAAAACTCTTCTCCTTCAGTTTCGCTACGGTGCAGGAGGTTGATGGCTATGGTTTTCCTTCAGCATTGAGGAATTCTATGACATAACGTTGTTTAGCCGAACGTCTTTGGCAGCCATTTTTAAACTGTTACAGTGGTGCCACCTGTTACTGAAACAGATTGGTAATGCTATACAGTGCAGAAGAGTGTTTGAGGAATCCTGCTAAATTTACAAATTGCTTACAGATGCAATATTTACATACATACAAAATAGGAGGCATTACTTTTTGACCTCCCCTCGTATATATAATATATATATATATATATATGTCACATTGCTATTTTGTGTTTGCTTGCTTGTTAGTGACAAGGAAAGCCGGTCGGAAGCCGAGAAATATAGCCGAAAGACTGTGTCATGTTTCCAGCGGAAAATTCGAGAGCCAACAAAATAAAGAGGGTATTAGAGTCCCGACTTCAGTCGTGGGTGGACGCAGATTGTCGCCAACTACAGGCTGCCGTGTTCTTTGGAGTATATGATACAGTGCCCTCCATATAAGTCTTTTCCTAGTGTTAGTTATTCTAGGGAGGTGATTGTTGTCCCCGGTTCTAGTGCTTTGCACAATGAGTATGTTTATAAATCCTTAGGTTGACTGTCAGTTCGACAGTACCATTTTGGTTGTCGCTCGATTGAGCGAAGCTCACGATTAAGTCTTTGGTTATATCTGCACTTATATTTATATGCATTTACACGGTTGGGATTCTCTCAACAAGTTTTGACGGATAACGGATCTCAATACCGTAGCCTGTTGATGGAGGAGATCTTTAAGTTCTTGAGGGACCAGCACGTCTATATCAGCAACTCTAATACGGCCGGAAGTGGGTTAGTAGATCGTGTCAACGGAAGCCTCACCATTATGATACGTAAGCTGGGACAAGAGAAACATGAAGATTGGGACCTTTTTATTCCCGCAGCCTTATTCGCCTACAAGGAAGTCCCCCAGGCCTCTACAGGTTTACCACCAGCTACACTTTTATTCAGCAGGCGTATTAAGGACCCGCTGGAAGCCTTACTGCAGTCACTGTCAGACCAGAAGGTTGATGAGACAGTCGTCTCTGCATTCAAGTATATATCGGAGTTAAAGGAACGGCTAAAACTAGGATGGGACCTACCAACAACCAACCTTAAGCGAGCACGCATAAAGCATGCTAAACGATACAACAGAGCAGCGATGTGGTAAAGTGGGATGTTATAAATATTTATAGGGGACTTAGTGTACTGACTGAGATCAGCTGTGAAGGTATCTATATCTATTAAGAGTAGTGTATTATAGATAACCTTACTTGCTACCACATATCTGTATATCTCAGTCAGAATTATTCTGGAATAGTGTGATGACTACGTTAGGTGTCTAGGGTATGTGTATGATGAAGTGTAAGTCACAACAACAGACAGATAACCAATTTAATTTAATCCACTACTCTTGACAACACTGTGACACTCACATACATATAACACTCTATGAGAATATCTTAAGGAGTCACTGATAACTTTTCAAATAACAATATGTATTCATTGTTATCATAAAGGTATATGTGTCCTGATTCAAATACAAAGGAACCAGGAATCACAATCAATTTTAATTACAAGTATATGTACAGACTTTATCAATATGAATATTGTAGTGACATATATTATTAAAAATATCCTATGTGTGTCAGTTGTGTAGTGGTAATATGAGGTAATACTGGTTTTGTTTTGTTCAAGCTCTGTTGGTATTTGTCATCATGACTTCAATAGTTTGTCTTTTGGGACTAGTATTGGAGATGTTCTCAGTTCCTGATATTAAGACAATTAAATTCCCCTCTGAATGTTATTTTAACAAAGTCCTTTCAAGATGAGGGGGCATAATGTTGAGCTCAGCTGGCCAAATCAGCTTATCTTGCGTGATGGCGGCAGGAAAGGACTCCTCTGCTCGAATTCTCCCCTGGGCTCTGGAGACACCTCACTGATAGCTAAAAAGACCAAGGAGTATGCTGTCCGACTCTGGATTCAGCAAAGCTCTGACCAGGTGCTGCTCAGTACCATCAAGACCACGGTCCCTGAAAACAAGAAGGATGTACCTTCTACTTCATAACTAATTGATACTCTAGTTCTACACTGAGCACAATACAACACAAACATTGAGTTCAGAGCGTTAGGCCAACTGTCAGCTTCATCTGAAATACTTTATACCAGTATTTACCTCCTTAATGGTTACTACGCCTCTGCACTTCCAGCATTATTTCTGTCTAATCAATCATCCAGGTGTCAGTGTACTATTTGGCCATTCCATGCCGTTTTACTTCCCTCCGACACCCTCTGTTCAGGCTGGAGCATTATAGGCATTATCTCCCGTTTGCCACTGAACTACACATATATATACAGGCATAAATTAACAATTTACATTCAATTTTCATTAAAAGATACTGAATGGTTCAAGCTTACCACAATTCATAGAATAAACACAGATACGTTGATTAGCAATGAATTCTGGCACATTTACTGGCACAAATTCCCATCTGCTTATGTTCCAGGCTTTTATTTAACACAAATATGAGCTGGCTTCAACGCACTGTTGCTTTATCAAGATTATTTGCACTAGTGGTCTCGAACTAACGCTCCTAAGTGAGTATATCAGCGAGTCTAGCCAATGAGGCCACGTTTCGACAAGTGTTTGAAAAAATGTTACCTTTTCACGTCTCCTCTAACAACGAAAGATAGTATTTATAGCCCGACCAATCGTGGTTAGTCTTTCATTTGTTGCGCTCCAATCAATTTGGAGTTTACATGGTAGGCTATTTCTGTAACGTAAGGTTTTGTTCAAACACGTTATAAAAAATTTTTTTGAGCAGAAATGATTTTATGCTGTCAGGCATCCCCACTATTTTATTTTGGTTATAATTTATTAATTCCTGGACTATTTGCGTAACGTTTTACATATTCTTTGTCAGCAAGCCCTAAGGAACCCAAATATCCAAATTTAAAAGAGCTACGTGGCTGCGTTCAAAATATGCAATTCCTTCTACCTCCTGTTTCGAAGATGTGCTGTCTGGGTACTGTAATGTTTTCAAACGTAAACCCATCTATTGTTATCTTTCCTAATAAGCGTTTTTTATGATTTTAAAACCTAACTCTGGGAAGGGTAGTGAATTTATCACTGTCCGTCCGAAAAAGTTAGTGCATGTAGCCTTACACGCGTGATAGTAGTAATTGTGTATCGCGCGACGCGTGTTGCATGCGTTCCTGATTTTCAGCCCTCCCTCTCTCTCTATCCTTTAGTCCATCTGTTCGTTCGTTTTGGTAACGCAGTATAATTAACGCTAGGATTAATTTAGGTCATTACGCAGGGTGCCTCTCAATGTTTTTCCAAGAAATACAGCACACGTTTCATTGAAGAAAGCGGGTATAATACAGTAAGCTTTTACTATCAACGTGAAAGCGTTACAATTTGCAGACGAAGCAGAAAACAAGGGGGATTTCGAGTACTGTCATTGTGACAGCACTGTTCTTTACCATTCTTCTTCCTTTATTTATTATATGTATTTATTAGGCTTTATATTTACTTGATAATTTATATATGTGGATTAGAATATTCCACGACACCTCCCCTCTTAAAACAGACATTATATGTCAGTCCTTTATTCTATATTCACATAGAGAAATTTATTATTATTTCTGGGGTTTACGGTGATTCTCATCACACGGATGGCGGCTTAAAAAATCCGCTCCCAAATTGGTTTTTCCAGATATATACTCAATGCTAAAATTATATGGAGCCAAAAGTAAAGACCATCGGAGTAACCTGGAGTTCTCATGCTTAGCCTGTGCTAGAAACGATAAAGGTTTGTGGTCTGTTTGCAACTTAAATGCCTTCCCATATAGATAAATATTGAATTTCTTTATTGCCCATATTACTGCAAGACATTCTTTTTCGCTAGTTGAGTAGTTGATTTCAGCTTTATTCAACTTTCTGCTAGCATATGCCACTGGGCTTAATTCCCCATCCAATGCATCTGATTTCTGTAGTAGAGTTGCACCTAACCCAATATTACTTGCATCCGTCCTTACTATGAATTCTTGACTTAAGTCAGGTAATTTCAAAATGGGTTTACTTGTGAGCTTTTCCTTCAATTCTTGGTAAGTCATTTCACATTGTGGTGTCCATGTAATGCGATCTGGATGTCCTTTACGTGTCAATTCAGTTAACGGTGCACATATGGAATTAAAGTTTTTGATATACTTCTGGTAGAAACCACATAATGAGACAAAGGATCTCACGTCCTTCTTGGTTTGTGGTCTCGGGGCTTTCTGTAGTTTCTCTAAATTCTTTGGGTCAGGGGTCATGTTTCCCTGATAAACTGTGTGTCCCAAAAATTCCAATTCTTTACATCCAACGCAACATTTGGTTGGTCGGGCTGTTAAATTTGCCTCCCTAAGTCGATTAAACAGCATGTTCAGAGAGTCAATGTGTTCCTCAAATGTTTCTGTTGCTATAAGGATATCATCCATAAAATTTGTTATACAGGGATTATTCAGAGGATCCAATAATTTTCTCATCATTCTAGAGAAGACACTAGGCGCATTCTTCAATCCAAATGGCAATCTATTAAACTCATAGTGTCCTTCTGAGGTACTAAAAGCTAGGTATGGTCTAACCTCAGGCTTTACTGGAATCTGATAGTATCCTTTACTCAGATCCACTTTTGAGAAATATTTAGCTTTATTTAGTCTGGCAAACAGCTGATTTGTATCCGGCAATGGATCCACCTGTCCTTCTGTAATAGCATTCAGTCTCCTGTAATCTATACAGAGTCTATGTTCTCCAGAGGGCTTCCTTAAGAGTACAACACCGGAACTATACGAAGACTCACTGTGCGAAATAATTCCTTCCTTCAACAGATAGTCTATCTCTTCCTTCAAAGCTTTCTCCTTAGCAAACGGAATCGAATATGGTTTCATACAGACAGGTGTGGAGTCTATTAGTTTCATATCATATTCCAATAGGTTTGTATGCCCTGGTCGGTCTGTTAACACCTCTGCATGATTATTTAGAACCTGTTGCACTCTCTCTTTCTGAGTTTTCGTTAAATGTGTACTGATTTTCACCTGTGCTGCTGTCTCACAGGGGTGTAATGGATATTCAAATGATGAAAGTGGTTCCTTTTTCATCTCCATGGCGATGGACAAGGTCAACAAGTGTGTCTCTTCCTGATGTTCTCTTTCCAAATATTTCTTCAGGAGATTCACATGATAGATTTTTTCTTTCCCCTTCTTATCTATCTTATAATTTGTTCTAGATACCTTCTCTAGAACTGTATATGGACCCTGCCATCCACTCAGGATGGTGACACAACAAGAGAAATCCATACTAGAATTGCTTTGGCAGCTAGCGCCTTCAATAGATTATCTAACATTTGGAAATTACGATCATTGAATATACATACCAAGCTTCGTCTGTTTATTCAAATGTTATCTCAGTGTTAACATACGGCTGTGAGAGTTGGAAAATAACAAAATCATTGGAGAACAAGCTGTACATTCCAAATGTCTTAGTCATCATCAGTTGAATTCGACTAATCGACAAATGACTCTAGCAGTGTTCGACTATATCGATGGTCATATATCGGTCATGTCTTACAGAATACCTACAGCTCACTTGGGTTCTTAAGGAAGACCAAAAGAAACACTCCTCAACGTTGGGCCTAAATAATGTGCAAGAGCTAAGAGGAGTGGCGTCACAACGAACAACCTGGAGAGCACTGGTTTCTGCCTTATGCGCCGTGTTTGGCACTTAAAGAATTTATTATTATTATTATTATTATCCAATTTGTAACTTATTCTGACTCCCAGGCAAAAGAAGCAGTACTTTCTCTCCCACAGTCAAATTTCTGTCTTTCGCCTTCCTGTTATAATAGGCAGCATGTTTCTTCCTGGCTTGTTTCAAATTTTCATTGGCAAGTTTCCAGCCAGTTTTTAACCGAGTGGTCAGCTCATTCACATATTGGTATGAAGATGTAATGTTTTCCTCTGCCTTTTCATCAGTCCACGTTCTTAACATAGCTACATATGGACCTTTAATTGTGTGGACCTATTTGTCCATGCACCGGTATGGTCTCTTCCACTCGAAGCTTTATAGTGATGATTTTTCCTCCCAGAATTATCATTCACAAAACGACCGCTACCAATTCTTTTGGGGCTTTCTCCCCACTTAAAATTCTTGATGAGAGATTTCCTCCCTACATCCTCTTCCTCCAGTTTGTTTAAGTCCGATTGAGGGATTTTCGGCTTATCCTGGGGTAAGACATCTTTTTGCACTCTCCGCATAGTGGCCATTGTAAAACAGTTAAGTGAAGCTTGTCCGTGAAAAGGGGCTTCCCATTCCATTTGGTCCACTTTTTCAAATTTATATTTCTTTTTATTATCAGGCCTAATTTTGCCCCGTGGCGTGTCCAGGTCCTGATCCATGTTCCCACTTGTGGGTGTTCCCTCATGTGCTATGCTACACCTTTCTACAAAATTCTCAATGTCCCATCTTGCTTTGGGCCAATAATAATTGTGAGCCACCTTTTGAATGATGGTACCTATTTTCTCATGGTCCCCATCTGGTTTCACATGTAGGCTCCTTATTAAGTCTGCCCTATATCTTTTAGGAAGTACCAGCTGTCCTTGACCTTTGGATCTAGCTCCAGTCTTCCTATACATCAACTTGTTTTTCATGTAAAAATCTCCCTTGCCTGGAGTTGTATGACAAGTTGACAATTTTCTGAAACAAGGCTTGAGTGTTTTATCCCCAGCCTGTGCCTTCCTCATCTCTTCTGGAGTGGTATCTAACATAATATCCTCCTCCTGTCTTGAGGTCGACCTGACCTGAAGGGTTGCCATATACACAGGTTTCCTTCTGCAACGGTCAGTGTCATGATTGTCCATCTGACAATTCTTACACCACCTTTTTCCTTGGTTGAAAGATTTTCTTTCATCATATTTCCTTTCATCGAATTGTGGGAATTTATTTTTATTGTCATACCGTGGCCTATCAAATTGGTGCTTACCTTTATTTTGATCCTTAGGATCAAATTTATTAAAGTTCTGTGGTGCCCTAAAGTTATCCACTTGTTTCTTTTTATTACCTGTTACCTCTGCTTGAGCTGCTTGATACCTTTCAGCAACATTTAGCAACTCACCCAGCCTCTCTGCACCTTGTTCCATGAGAAACTTTCTCAGGTCTGGAGCCATGGACTCTCTTAATTGCTCTATAAGGACCATTTCCTTAAGATCTTGGGTTTTCCCCAGAGAAGTCCATTTCTCCAAGTATGTCTCTATTCGTGCAGAGAACTGGTGATAGGTTTCACCTGACAGTAGTTTAGCATTCCTAAATTTTTTCCTATAAAATTCTGCATTCTTTTCATATCTTAACAAAAGAGCCTGCTTTAGCATGTCATAATTTTCCTGATCACCTCTGCTCATTTTTGCAAAAACTTCATAAGCTGCCCCACGAAGTCCCTGAGATAACTTTAAGCTCCACCTTTCTCTCTCTAACCCATACGTGGTAGCTAATAGTTCATACCTATTTATATAGCTCTCAATATCATCGTCTTTCTCAACAAAATGATCTAAATGAAAATTCATAGCTGAGGTTGAGGCTCCCTGAGTAACCGTAGCATCAGAGGCAAAGGGACTGGCACCATTTTCAGGAGCATGGCCTTGAAACTCAAACTCCCTTAGTCGTAACTCATGTTCCCTTTGTAATCTCTTCTCCTCCTTTTCTGCTTCCCTTTCTGCAGTCAATCTTCTTTCTTCTGCAGCTAATTTCTCTCTTCTCTTTCTGCAGCTAATCTTTTGTCTTCTCTTTCTGCTTCCAATTTCTTAGCCTCTTTGTCAGCCTCAATCTGCAACCTCTTAGTCTCAGCCTCAGCTTCAAATTGCAACCTCTTAGTCTCAGCCTCTAACTTTCTTTCGGCCTCTTTTTCTAATCTTCTTTCTTCGCGTTCAATAAATTTGTCACATTCCGTAGTGACATAGGCAACCATAACTTGCCCATCTAATCCTAACTCTTTTGCAGTCTGTACAGCAGCAGATCGAAACTTGGCCAGGTCCGCCATTGTCTATCAGGTAAATTTCTACAATGTCTAACCAACAATTTAATCTCTAAATATATCTAATGGACAACACAGGCACCGTGAGCTCAACCTTATTTAATTCCACCCAAGGATACCTTTTAATTCTTATATTCCCTGAAGTGAATTACCCCCAATATTTTTAATAGGGAAAGATTCAAAATCACAAGAGCGAGACCCCAATATATGTGGTGAAGTGGGATGTTATAAATATTTATAGGGGACTTAGTGTACTGACTGAGATCAGCTGTGAAGGTATCTATATCTATTAAGAGTAGTGTATTATAGATAACCTTACTTGCTACCACATATCTATATATCTCAGTCAGAATTATTCTGGAATAGTGTGATGACTACGTTATGTGTCTAGGGTATGTGTATGATGAAGTGTAAGTCACAACAACAGACAGATAAACAATTTAATTTAATCCACTACTCTTGACAACACTGTGACACTCACATACATATAACACTCTATGAGAATATCTTAAGGAGTCACTGATAACTTTTCAAATAACAATATGTATTCATTGTTATCATAAAGGTATATGTGTCCTGATTCAAATACAAAGGAACCAGGAATCACAATCAATTTTAATTACAAGTATATGTACAGACTTTATCAATATGAATATTGTAGTGACATATATTATTAAAAATATCCTATGTGTGTCAGTTGTGTAGTGGTAATATGAGGTAATACTGGTTTTGTTTTGTTCAAGCTCTGTTGGTATTTGTCATCATGACTTCAATAGTTTGTCTTTTGGGACTAGTATTGGAGATGTTCTCAGTTCCTGATATTAAGACAATTAAATTCCCCTCTGAATGTTATTTTTACAAAGTCATTTCAAGATGAGGGGACATAATGTTGAGCTCAGCTGGCCAAATCAGCTTATCTTGCGTGATGGCGGCAGGAAAGGACTCCTCTGCTCGAATTCTCCCCTGGGCTCTGGAGACACCTCACTGATAGCTAAAAAGACCAAGGAGTATGCTGTCCGACTCTGGATTCAGCAAAGCTCTGACCAGGTGCTGCTCAGTACCATCAAGACCACGGTCCCTGAAAACAAGAAGGATGTACCTTCTACTTCATAACTAATTGATACTCTAGTTCTACACTGAGCACAATACAACACAAACATTGAGTTCAGAGCGTTAGGCCAACTGTCAGCTTCATCTGAAATACTTTATACCAGTATTTACCTCCTTAATGGTTACTACGCCTCTGCACTTCCAGCATTATTTCTGTCTAATCAATCATCCAGGTGTCAGTGTACTATTTGGCCATTCCATGCCGTTTTACTTCCCTCCGACACCCTCTGTTCAGGCTGGAGCATTATAGGCTTTATCTCCTGTTTGCCACTGAACTACACATATATATACAGGCATAAATTAACAATTTACATTCAATTTTCATTAAAAGATACTGAATGGTTCAAGCTTACCACAATTCATAGAATAAACACAGATACGTTGATTAGCAATGAATTCTGGCACAATTACTGGCACAAATTCCCATCTGCTTATGTTCCAGGCTTTTATTTAACACAAATATGAGCTGGCTTCAACGCACTGTTGCTTTATCAAGATTATTTGCACTAGTGGTCTCGAACTAACGCTCCTAAGTGAGTATATCAGCGAGTCTAGCCAATGAGGCCACGTTTCGACAAGTGTTTGAAAAAATGTTACCTTTTCACGTCTCCCCTAACAACGAAAGATAGTATTTATAGCCCGACCAATCGTGGTTAGTCTTTCATTTGTTGCGCTCCAATCAATTTGGAGTTTACATGGTAGGCTATTTCTGTAACGTAAGGTTTTTTCAAACACGTTATAAAAAAATTTTATGAGCAGAAATGATTTTATGCTGTCAGGCACCCCCACTATTTTATTTTGGTTATAATTTATTAATTCCTGGACTATTTGCGTAACGTTTTACATATTCTTTGTCAGCAAGCCCTAAGGAACCCAAATATACAAATTTAAAAGAGCTACGTGGCTGCGTTCAAAATATGCAATTTCTTCTACCTCCTGTTTCGAAGATGTGCTGTCTGGGTACTGTAATGTTTTCAAACGTAAACCCATCTATTGTTATCTTTCCTAATAAGCGTTTTTTATGATTTTAAAACCTAACTCTGGGAAGGGTAGTGAATTTATCACTGTCCGTCCGAAAAAGTTAGTGCATGTAGCCTTACACGCGTGATAGTAGTAATTGTGTATCGCGCGACGCGTGTTGCATGCGTTCCTGATTTTCAGCCCTCCCTCTCTCTCTATCCTTTAGTCCATCTGTTCGTTCGTTTTGGTAACGCAGTATAATTAACGCTAGGATTAATTTAGGTCATTACGCAGGGTGCCTCTCAATGTTTTTCCAAGAAATACAGCACACGTTTCATTGAAGAAAGCGGGTATAATACAGTAAGCTTTTACTATCAACGTGAAAGCGTTACAATTTGCAGACGAAGTAGAAAACAAGGGGGATTTCGAGTACTGTCATTGTGACAGCACTGTTCTTTACCATTCTTCTTCCTTTATTTATTATATGTATTTATTAGGCTTTATATTTACTTGATAATTTATATATGTGGATTAGAATATTCCACGACAAGCGAAAGAGAGAGAATTGCAACCAGGAGAGAAAGTTTTGTTGCTACTTCCTACCGGAAACAACAAACTACGAATCGGATGGCAAGGGCCGTTTACCATCCTTAAAAAGATCTCGAGAACGAACTACAACTTCTCTATAAAAGGAAAGGAAAAGGTCTACCATATAAATCTGTTAAAGAAATATTTGGAAAGACCGGTTCCTTCCCCCGACCATCTCCTGGCGGTCGTTATAGCTACCGAAGATGAGGAAGATGACGATAGTTGCATGGAATACCCACTGCAACAAACTGAATCATACAAAGATGTTAAATTCGGCGACACTCTCTCAGAAGCAGAACAGACAGAAACTAAGGCGTTACTGGAACAGTACTCGGTGCTCTTAACGGACATACCTGGTCGAATACATCTCGTAGAGTTTGATATGAAGCTGACAAACGAGACACCTGTGCGAACCAGAGTTTACCCGATCCCGTATGCGAAAGCAGACACGTGACGTGCAGAGATAGACAAACTACGTCAAGCTGGGATTATTAGCGAGTCTACATCTCCCTATAGCTCAAGCGTCGTACTGTTACAGAAACCTAATAAGGAAGTTCGGCTGTGTATCGACTACCGATTACTTAACACAGTAACGGAATTCCAGCCTGAACCACTTCAAAACGCATCTGAACTGTTCACCAAACTTAGCAAGACTAAAATTTTCCCCAAGATTAACCTGAGTAAAAGTTATTACAGAATACCAGTCAAGGAGGAAATTAAACCGTTATTAGCCTTTAGCACTAGTGAAAGACATTATAGTTTCAATATTATGCCTTTCGGTTTGCATAACGCACGAGGAGTCTTCACCAGAATGATGAGAAAACTATTAGAACCATTGCAAAGTCAAAACATACACAATTTCATGGACGACATGCTTATTGTAACGGATAACTACGAAAAACATATTGCTACGGTCGCTATGCTCCTCAGGAGACTTAACGAAGCTGACCTGACCGCCTGACTTAGAAAATGATTAATCGGCCTTGAAAAGCTTGACTTCTTGGGGCATACTAGGTAGCATGTGGCCCGTGGCCAAAAACATCGAGAAAATACGTTCAGCAAAGAGGCCAAAAACAAAGAGAAACACACGTTCTTTCCTTTCACTTTGTGCATATTACCAAAAGTTTATGAAAACTTCAATTGTCTTACGGCGCCTCTCACTGACCTCACAAGAAAGGGAAAACCCGATAAGGTTGTTTGAACCGCAGAGTGTGAAAGTGCTTATGTCACTCTGAAGGAACAGCTGTCCAAATATCCGATTTTACCCGACCTTAAGAAACCTTTCGTTTTGCGATAGACGCCAGTGGACACGGAATAGGAACAACGCTGCTTCAGGCAGATGACAAACATCCAAACACGTAGTTTTTAGTTGCCTACGGCAGCCGCAAACTGAATACAGCAGAAATGAATTATTCGACCGTGGAGAGAGAACGTTTGGCACTCGTGAACGGAATCAGGAGAAACCACGAATACTTATACGGAGTTACATTCACAGTATAAACTGATCATGCTCCATTGCCATTCCTAGCAGCCAATAAGCATTTTAACGCTATGATTATGCGTTGGGCTCTACTGTTAAGCGTGTACTCGTTCAAAGTACAAAACATACCAGGGAAGGAGAATGTTGGAGCGGATTTTATGCGTCAAAATTGGAGCATGGAGGAGGATGATGCAATTGAGGATAGCAATCACTCGATAGCTATGGATGACAGTAGTTATATTTCCATAAATTAGATATGAAAGGGTTTCACATCTTCAAGCCCGGACGAACTGTGACGTATAATGAAAATATAGCCTACAAGATCTGACAGCCTTTTGTGACCTCGTTGGGGTTCCATGATTCGCTAGCAAAGTCAAGCATTTGACAGTCAGCATTACTCATAATTAATCCACGCCTCTTTTATTTGAGATGTAAACAAACGGAAAGTTACAAACTTCCACGACCTGCCAGTCATAACGGAGAGCGAAATCTGGTTTGTTTACCTGAGTTTCTCACGCAAGCTGATCTGTCAATCATCAGATATCAGACAGATGCACGTGGAAACTCTGGATCTCTTTTGAAGTAGCCGCACGGGCTAAAATAAATCCCCGTGTACCCTTTGATGTTCGTACATACAGGGAGAGATAACTCTATGATCTCGAGAAACAGGAAAATCTCGGAAGGAAGCCCGTTACACGGTTTTAGTCTCTGTTGTAGATTAGCAACAGCCGACAGAGTGACCGTAAACCTTTTATCTGGGGAATTTCTGAATTCTCCGCTAGGCAACAGAGTGCGAAAATTAACATCCTCTAGAGATCATAATAACAAGATGTATATAAACTGTGGCTTCTGAAATCAGTTATCAGTTGTCGCTCAGAAGTTTTGAGAGTCTAAACACGTAGTCTAGAACCATTTTGAATAGATGTGTTAATAGTTTCGTGGGGATTTCATTCGGATTTTCTGGTAATATAAATTTGTGCTTAAGCGTGTTGAAGTTTTAAAAGTTTATCATCTTAAATTCACTGCGATTTTCTAGGTGTTAAAGACCAGTGGAAAATAACGCGTAGCTATTTGTTTACCAGTCGTTCAATCTAATGATAATTTTACCACCCGCTTCCTCACATAAGAAGAGACGTTTTAGGTGACTACTTATTACACTAGGCCCGACGGATAATTGACTGAAAAGAAATCAATTTATATTTCATTTTGTGAAATTTTAGTAAGTGATTGTTGTTTAAATACCATACGACGGCCCACCGACGCCGACCGTTTAATAGCTATTTAGCGACAGGTGATATTTGTTAAGTGCGCGTATAGATAATTAAATAATAACTGACCGGATAGGAATAGGCAAGAGACACCGTGTGCTTATATGTAGATATTTTATTAGTAGTAATTTTTTCATAATGTTTCTCTATTCTTAGGCATGACCTGATCAAACGGTGACGAGCGATCTATATACTGTGGTCTTATTTGGTCTATTTTGGTCCTTTTTCTTCATTTACAGAGTGATTGATGTGGTCTTCTTCTTGGGTTACACGTCCCCAAGTTCATTTGTGAACCTGGTTTGCCATAGTAACACATAAACATTTTAAATAGTAAATTTAACTGGACTTACAAATACCCAGATATTTATTTATCAATTTTATCAGCCCACTAGGGTGTGAAAGATATAACAGTTCTCCCGACTTTTGACAGTCGTATCAGCGGATTTATCCAGCAAGTTACGCTGTTTCAAATTCGGCACTCACCACAGAGACAGCCGATAGGATTTACCACCATCATCAATTAACAATACTTAACAGTTTTGCAACCAGGTGTTTTCATTAGTACTGTGAACACTAGATCTTGGTTTTTTTTTCAACATTAACTATTTGCGGTGATATTTGTACATCCAGAAATCAATAACCAAATTAGGCGTCCCCCTTATAAAATGTAATAACTAGTGGAGGGACTGGGGCCCAATATTGAAGATAAAAACACTGGACTATATATATTCAGGATTATATATCAAAGAGATTTGTCTCATCAAGAATAGGGTAAGAAGCGTGATTGAGTGGCCACGTATGTCAGAGAGAGAGAGCGAATATTTTCTTTGTTACAGGAAAAGGGTATTATATGGATTTTGTTTAAATATTGTTTATTTACTGGATAGCTTTAGTAGGAACTTTGTTCTTTTCTTTACTGTCTATGCTGTAACATAGTGCTAACCTTCGACCTTTGGAGTTATTAACTTGTCAAGTTCTTTTCTTCTCAATAAGGGGAAGGGCACATGTATTCTTCTTCTTCTCCTTCCTCGTTCGTCCTAAAAAAGGACGTTGGTTCCGTTGTGTCCGTTTACAACGAAGCTGCGGTATTTGCGCCTTTCGGCCGACACATCCGACTACCGAACGGCATTTTTTGGGACCGGGTTTGCCTTCCCTCTTCGATCCCTACTCCTCAGCCAGACTACACTGATTACGCATAAAATTCAAAAACAGTGGAATTAAATGGGAAGCAACAACAAGCTAGCTTGTTCGTATCTATGTATTCTGTTAATTTTCTATGTATGAATTCTGATTTATTTCATCTCTTTCAGATTTTCGATGTTGTAAAGTTTAATGATAATAAACAACAAAATAACATAGCTTTGTGTGTTGGTCAGACCCATACCCAATTAACCATAGTTTTTTCACGTTTGTGTGTCTTATTGTCACATAGCTGTGTGTGCGTGTTTAGTTAAACTTATATTTCTAGATGTAGGGAGGTGCAAGATTGTCTTATACTAAAAGATAGTCGTATAGATATGCTGGACTGGAGAAACTACTCATTCTAGAGACAGAGCTCTGTCACCGTATAGTTTGGATGAACAGTGATTTAGTTTTGATAGTACAAAAGAGTATGAAAAAATGGTTTAAGAAATGTAAATGATTTACTAAATGGACTATTTGTTCTATAGATTTTTTGTGTGTGTGTGTTGATAAGCACAGATTTTCCTTTATTTTGACACTGTTGGGCATGTACCTCGTATATTACCAAAAAAGTGAGGAAAAGAAAAAGAAAACAAAAATGGGGGGAGATTGAATGGACATTGTTGGTACATGTGTCATACAAACATTTCTTTGTTTCCCTAGGCGAAAACACAAAACACACTAGGCTTATTAAATTTGTTTACATGTTTCAAGTCTCTTTTCCCATCATTTTTCTCTTTTTCCAATTTTTACTGATCTTTATTCATTCTGCATTTCTCAAAGAGTCTCGAATAAAGCTTCAAATGTTGTATGTTGTAAATGTATTATCGTACTTGTGAGGTCACTGAAAATACATAGAAGAAAATATGGTCTGCTTCCCCTCGGCATGTCGTACCTGGTGACTAATGGTGATTGCATTTGAAGTAACTTCAGTGGACAGCCTGGCTGACAGTACAACGGCCACTGGAAATTTTGTCCGGGCGAGATACGAGAAACCCCCGGGTTGAATGTATAGTGGCCCATTGTGTGCTGCGTTACGATTTACTGCTTGGCAAGTTTCAATTACCGAGTTGAGCACACACCCTTGGGCAGTCATAAAAGCGGCTAAGCACACCAGTACTTCGATAAAGATAGAAGGGGTAGTTGCAATCATGTTCCCTAACACATATCCATTTTGAAATTCTAAAACATGTTCATTTGACAACATACAATAAAATACATTCATAAACTGTATGTACAAGTTGAGGAAAGTAAATACCAAAGTTGGACATTTCTGTACATTCATGTATATCCAGATTTTTTTTTCCCCAGCAATGATTTTATTGCAATTTAAAGGAAAAACACTTCCTAAAATATATGATTTACGACATTTGCAATATTATTACATAGGTAAAACTGCACCCACACCAACACACACGCACTTATACTCAAGGAGGTTGAAAGGGGGTGTTTGCATTCTGAAGTGACCAGTGTACAATTCTGGCTGCAGGAAACAAAGAAACTTGAAGGTGTCCCCTGGGCGTGATATCCCCCCCCCCCCCCCTCGGTTGAAGGAGCGTGGCCATTGTGTGCTGCGTAACGCTTTTCTCCGACTAACAATGTGCTAGTTGAGCTCACTCAGCCTAGAGCAGCCTTAAAGGCGGCTAGACACGCCGGCTCGACGAGAAAGATCCAGTTAGGAAGGATACAATTTTAATCCGTCCAATAGCACAGTGACCCAATGGGCTGCGTATCGGATATTAAGCTGATAAAAAACATACTTTCTTCCACACTGTTCTTTCTTCGTATAAAGCTTCTAGGACATTAACATTCCCACGGTGTATATACATATAACACTTACACATACATACTACGTACAGTAAAATGCTGGTGAAATTGCCAATGCCTTCTGTAGGAAGACATTTACAAGTATTTGCGAATTAAAATGGCGGTACCTGAAAACTGCTAGATTTCTAAACGTCCAAATGAAATATCTGTACTGAGATAATAACATGAGAAGTTTTGTATGAGCGTCTTTTGTTGTTCTTGGTAACGTGTTTAAAAAAATAGCTTGGTAAATGTCTACGGGTTTTTTCGTGTGTGAGGCAAAGATACTTTGCAAAGCTTTCCTCATGAGTATTACTGTGTTACACGTGTAGTAAATATGATCCTCGGTTTCTTGTATGTGTGTTTTACACAGCTGGCATTGTGAAATCTGCTTGGATCTGTGAGATTGTCGTTCTGTTGTGGGTGTCAAGTTGTATATAAGTCTAAAGGTCACCGCTCCATCCTTGGCAGTGATGTGAGGATTGTGTTTTGTCCTATAGATGGTAGACAAAAGCCAGCATATATGTGCTTGGTTGATGTAAATATTTTCTGTGAGTACATAGTTCTGGTTTACAAAATTTGCTTAACGACCGTTTTTTAATAAGCTTGAAGTAAGAGAACATAGCATTTGAGCATAAATCACTAAGGGAGATAACCATAATATTAGCGCCCTTTAGAGTTAAGTGAACGGAGAGCAGAATAAACGCACGAGAAATGTGAGCGAAGTGTAAACATTTATAGAATGAAGATCACTGAGTTGTTTATGAAGGTATTAACCGTGAGTTTTGCAAGATAGGCGAGTGAACTGAAGAATGGACCAATCGCATTGACTGGAAAACAGAAATACGGATCATGGGAATGAATTGAAGGACAAAAGAGGTTAGTCCCGCCAGAAAGGTTGACAGAGCAAGACGTGCCTTCCTGGGCTCGCACGAACAGTGAAACCTGCGGTTTGCAGGAGGCTCTACAGATGTAGCTAGATTTAGAATTGTAGCGGTAGGAATTCTGGAGAATAGTTTAGATTGTGATATTTAACAAGTGTGTTAAATAGACAGAAATAGAATAGGGGTGCCTAGTAAGAGATGTGATAGGTGCTGGACTTCTGTTTAAAACGGTAAGATGACATTTTTTCTGAACATTTTATAGTATTTCAGGCAACCATTTTTTTAGAGGTTGACGACTCCCACGTGTAAAAGGGATGTCCACCAGGAGAAGAACATGACAGTTCAACAGAGGCATATATTATATTGGTTTACAGGAGATGCTCTCTCTCACACATGTTGCTTGACAAATAAACAGCTGATGATAAAATAGACGAGGTATCGTCTCAGGCATGATATGTTCCACAGAGATATATACTATATTGGCTTACAAGAGATGCGCTCTAAATTATTTGCTGATTGCCAGGCAACCCATTGTGTAAATAAACGAGATGTCATCACTGGCATGACTAGATAAGAAGAGACTACAGCAGCGGTACTTTGATGAAAGCTGATATTATTTATATATTTAAGAACTATGTTTAGTTATCGATATCATTTTCAGAGTTAGGTTTGACAGGTCTAGGAGATTACAAGATATGACCTCGTAAAAATAGAAAAGAAGATGGAGTTGTTGAGCCCTGCTCAATTAAATGTTGAATCATTAGCATTGTAAATAAACATTTGGTTGGTATTGAAACTTACCCACGCAAGTTGAGTTGGATTATTACAAAGGTGTGGAAGAGCAGGAATATTAGCATATATTTATTAATCAGAACTAAAGGCAAGACCACTAATACGACGTAGTCGCTAGTCACCAACTAGGAGAGAAGAACGAATCCCGTGAAATAAAGTGACGAACCAAATACTTCATCCAAGAATTCTAACCTCTGGCGGAAAGGGAGGCCAGTGAGAGAGATAGTTTCACTTGGAAGATAGAATGAAGTAGACTGAAAAGTTGAGGATGTATTAACTAGGTCTGCCACAGTCACCTAGTAGTTAGCTATAAGCTGTTCTCAACAGTCACATATAAATTATTTGGGGCCAGACCCAGTCCACTGGCACTGTCACATATTGTCTATTTGGCGCCGTAACCACCTCTCCTACAGCGACCACATGGCTACATTATTTGCAGAAGAAACATATCAGCAACAACATCAACAACAGCCTATATAAGAGACTACCAACAGAACAAGAATCATGGACAGAGAAGATTAAATAGTTGAATTGAAGAGACATTCAAACATGGAGAGTTGTTCAAGAACCATACAGAACAGAAAGAAGAGAATAGCATTGAGAGACTTCGCTTCAGAATTGAAGCGTTGCAGAAATTATGCAGTCGATTTCCCTTGCATAAGAATAGTAGATGGATGGGTTGCAAAAGTTTATAAGATTGAAATAAAGGAGATTGTTGAAATCAAGCTACAACCATTGACAGTGAAAGAAGGAAGACCAAAATTGAATTTGAAAAAACGAACTGAACCTGCAGTTACTAGAATAGAGCCTCAGACAGAGAATGTCGCAGTGCAAACGGATGACAAGTTTAAGAAGAGTCTAATCCCAGTCACGATAAAGTCAAGACAAGTTACAGATGACTTACCTGAGTCGTACAGTGTTGAAATGGTCGATAAGTTACAAAAGCTGACATCTGAAGAAAGAGATGTGAAGAATGACAGTGCAGTCATGAAGCCATGTACATTCTGGTCGATGCCATGGAGTCAAACACAGGCATGTAAGAAAGATAAACAGTGCAGAAAAGTCCATCAAGCAATTGCTAATATTTCAGAGCTAGAGACTGTTGATGGTATGTTGAACAGTTTAGTGTCAAAAGGAATAAGTGTTCTAGAAGACATAAAGACATTACTTATGACCCAGATGGGAAAGTCAAGTCTAAGTAACAAGAATATTATTGATAACGCACAACAAGGTAACATTCAAGATCAATTACAAGATGAGAAACAAGAAATTGACACATGCAAAAATCCAGAAAGAACTGACCCGAATGTGCAAAGTCATGTACCTGTTCTAAAGTTGAGCGACGTTCCCTTAGATAGTGGATATTCAAGAGATGATAGCCTTAATCCACAAAAGAATCAAGAACAGCTGAAGCAAGTTGCAGCATCAGCACAGGTGGAGAGTAAACATAAACAAAAGAATAAGATGGCCCAACCAAGCGTAAATAAGTTGAAGAAAGCAATAAAATGCATCCTAAGAGAAGGCGACCTCAACAATTTGACAGTAAAGAAGGTGCACCAATTGCTAGAAATTAGGTTGGATGTAGACTTATCACAAAGAATAACAGAGATAAAACAACTTGTGAGAGATGTGTTGCAAGAGGAGGGTGAAGACACAGTTAAGAAGAAACAAAGACCCCTTATAGAAGAACTTCAGCACAAGAATGACATGACTAAGAAAATGTTTAAAGTGGCTGAACCAAAGATAGAGCAGTTGAAGAAGGAAATAGAAGTCATCATAGCACAGTCTGGGTTTAACGGGTCAAGAAGAACAGTATGGACATTGCTAGAAGGAAAGTATCGGACACAGTTTCTAGAGATAAGAAATGAATTAGACATGGTTATAACGAAAATGTTAGATGACGAAATCATGAAGAAAAGGCAAAGAGAGAGAGAGAGCAGGCAAATCGTGATAGAAGGTAGAAGGGAAATAGAGGAAGAGGCAAATATAGATATTGCTAAGATGATAGAGTTAGAAACGCTTAAGGCTAAGGAGGCCATGATTATGAAATTTCTGGAGATGGTGAATAAGTAAGGAGTTGACAAATAGAAGTGATGATAGAACAGATACAGATCGAGAAGATTTCCGATCTAAGAGCCGAGATAGGCTGACACATAGAGATGATAATAGAAGAAGAGATATGGATCGACGAGATTATCGATCCAAGAGCCAGAGAGGCTCGTATGTTGAAGTTGATGGAGTTTATAAATAAATGAGAGTGAGGAGGAGCAGGAGGCTATGAGAGTAGAATCATAGCACTATACATAAACAATATGGCGGCGACAGCTTAGTCTTGAGACGACTAAGTATAATTGGTCTGTACTGCACACAAGATAGAACTGAGTACACCTGACCAATAGGATACTGCAGTAGGGGAGAAGCCGTGGTGATAACGGTAGAAATAGTGGAGACTTAGATTTTTGATGAAGCAGCAGAAGAAGACACCAATCATGGAACAGAATAAAGTGACAACTATCAGCCACAAAGTTAATCTTAACTTATATGATCAAGATGGGACATTGAAGATGATAGACTTTCACAATCAGCGAGAAGAAGCAGTACAGCGGAGTCCAAGCTTACAGACGAAATAAAGAAGCACGAATCACATGAGAAGTCTAGCCGCACTACACGAAGACAACACATCAATGTTCGCAATGTTAGTCACATGGTCACAACCATCATTCCCTATCCCTTCGTCAGCCCCAACATACTCCCTGCGACACCTGTCGCTACCTCAGTGATCATGTGAAGCGAACATGTGATGACAGAAGATAATTTTTTGCAACCCCAAAAGAAATATCAAGGTGAAGATCCTATAGAAGTTATACTACAAGAAAAGCACAGAGCACATCAGATAGCAAACAGTAATGCACAGAAAGCCTTCAAGAAATGGCAGAAGCAGCATGACAAAAGAGCGAAGTTAGAGCAATTCAAAGTCGGAGATAAAGTATATTACAAGAAGAACGTTAGAGATAATAAGTTGGATGCACGATGGCTGGATGGATATAAAATAGTAGAACAGACAACACCCGTTAATTACAGATTATGGCATGAGGAGAAGAACATAACCGTCAAAGCACACGCATCACAGATGAAAAAAGATGATCATCGCCCTACAGCTCCGCCAGCCTTATACAGTAGCAGACCAATACGAAAGGTCACGTTGAGTTATTATGATTCCACAGAGACATTAAGTACTTCACGTGAAGAAAACGACATGAATGTTGAGCACAACATTAGCCTACAACAACGTAACACTTCAAGTCAACTCCAAGATGCTGTACATCGTTTAGTTCGCTGCAGAGAAGACTCAGAAGATGAAGATGACATTCCACCAGCAGAATTGAGAGAAAGATTAATATACAGAGACAATCGCCTACACGGGAGAGATAGTAATACGCCACTATCGACACAAGACGAAGTACCTCATGCGTCCATAACAAGTCAAACATACTATGGTAGTGAAGGACTACAACCGTCAACCTCCAGTCAACACCAGTATACACATTCTACTTGGGATAGTGAAGATGACAGACCTTTGAAATCAACAACGAGAAACATGGTTCCCCACGGTAGCAACTTTACAGAAGAACATGCGAGTCAAGGACTACAACCGTCAACCTCCAGTCAACACCAGTCTACACATTCTACTTGGGATAGTGAAGATGACAGACCTTTGAAATCAACTACGACAAACATGGTTCCCACGGTAGCAACTTTACAGAAGAACATGCGAGTCAAGGACTACAACCGTCAACCTCCAGTCAACACCAGTCTACACATTCTACTTGGGATAGTGAAGATGACAGACCTTTGAAATCAACAACGAGAAACATGGTCCCCCACGGTAGCAACTTTACAGAAGAACATGCGAGTCAAGGACTACAACCGTCAACCTCCGGTCAACACCAGTCTACACATTCTACTTGGGATAGTGAAGATGACCGACCTTTGAAATAAACAACGAGAAACATGGTCCCCCACGGTAGCAACTTTACAGAAGAACATGCGAGTCAAGGACTACAACCGTCAACCTCCGGTCAACACCAGGCTACACATTCTACTTGGGATAGTGAAGATGAAAGACTTTTGAAATCAGCAACGAGAAACATGGCCCCCCACAGTACGAACTTTACAGACGAGCATACGACTCAGAGGTCACCAATGTTAACTTCCATTCAACACCAGCCTACATACTCTAGCTCAGATAGCGATGACGAACAGTCTTTACAAGTGACGAAAAGTAACATTGCTCACCATACCCAGAGCACTACAGCGGAGCATATAAATAACAACAAGAATGTCATTGATACGCCTTCAGCACAGGTGGAATCTGAACTTGACGTAACAGAACGAGAAGACAGCGACATAGAGTGTATGGATGATACAACCAGCACCGAAATACGCATAGCTACCAAACGCCTTTACCAACCGTCGTCACTAGATTCACCACCAAGAGCGAAATTGCTACGATTACCGCAAGAACATCTACGAACAAGATTCAAAAGAAAGCATCGCCAAGTACATACACCTTCACTAGGTTTCCAACAAAATATAAATATTCGTTCGCCCCCTACCTCCTGCAGAGCGACTATAAACACGACATCGCAATGCATATCAACTTCGTCACAGTATGACAGTCGCTTCTCCAGTAGAGAAATTACACTGTTGGAACTCGCAAAACAAATCTCCAACTTAGTGTAGTCGTCGTAAAGTACTTACCCAGCAATAGTACTAATTTGCAGCACTAACCCAGCTATAGTGTTTAATTCGGTACTCTAACCAACATAGTACCTAAAGTTAAGTTAATTAATTGAGTCACACTGTGTTTAGCTTAAGTTGATATTCATATACTGGAGCATGCTTAGACACTTACAGTACTCACTAACTTCTTTAAAGAGAGTCGAGTTGAAAAACTAGATTACACATAGTCTTAAGAGTGTGATAGAGCAGATTGAACACATAGTTTTAAAGAGTGTGACAAACTAGAGTGAATACACAGAAACTCATCATTGTGACACAGTAGAGTAGACACAAATAGTCTTAGGAGTGTGACAAACTAGAATAACTACATATAGTTTTAGGAAACTTAATAGTGTTCTTCCCAAGGTACAAGATGCAGCATACCAGATGATCAAGACTGACATTGGTTAAAATATGTATAGTACATTAAATGCATGTTAATCATTATAATATACCTATTTCAGGCATAAAGGTATTCAGGACTAGAGAAAAAAAAGAGAAAAGAAAAGAAGAAAGGAAGTGATCCAGACGCAGTCAGGTGGAGTTTCACTCATGGACATAGGCAAATGTTGCACTGAGGATGAACGTCCCCACTGCGATTAGTCAGTTGAAGCATGAGACGATAGACAACCAGAATATACGATGATTTTTGCCAACCTGTGCAAGTGACTGTATCTGTGATGTTAGAGTGCGTCCATTATTAAATGTATGAAACGTCATCAGTAGTCTACGCTTTATTGACTTCAAGCTATGATTGAGTGAGTGACCTGTCAACTTAACAGAACTGTACACGCATTCGCGTCAATTACATCTACATTCTCACTTCAATATAAACACTGTCCCTTGTCAGCGCTTCAACACTTGACGGACAAGGTGACCTAAGTACTGTGTGCCCACCTCTGCATGTTTCTTCCTGGCTTGTCCCAAATTATCCCGGGATAGAAATGAGAGTCCCATTGAACCTCTCTACCTGGCCATTATCAGTCAAGATTTGATGCAGGAATCCTAATCTCGTGAATATTGTAAGTAATGCCTCTCCCCACATAGAACAAATGTCCACCAGAGTAAGGATGTAACTGTTCCCCCTCTTGGTCCGAGTGAGAGGTCCCACAATATCCACTGCAACCCTCTCAAAAAGAGTTCCCACTATGGGCATTTCCCCTAGAGTTGCAGGAGCAGTCCAATGCTTTGGAGCTACCCTTTGACATTCTGGACAGGATTTTACATATCTTTTTTATATCTTCCGTTATCCCTGGCCAGAAGTAATGACAAGCTATACGCTGTCCTGTGGCGCTGATCCCCATGTGACCACTGAAGGGAATCGCATGCCCTAGTTCCATCACTTTCTCCCTATATGAAGTGGGAAGAACCAGCTGGCTGTGACCATTTGTTCCAGTTCCGACCTTCCTGTATAACAATTTGTTCTTCATATAATAATCTCCCTTGCTTGGAGGTGTGTGACATTTGGGCAATTTTTTAAAACATGGCCTGAGTGTCCTATCCTCAGCCTGCGCCTTCCTCATCTCCTCTGGATGAGCACTTATAGGTTCACCTTCTTCCTCCTTCTTCTGTGACCTGGTCTGCACTGTCGCCATGATCACAGGTTTCTCGGGATTCCCCAAGAAGACGTATCTACACCCCAATATCAGAGGGTAGATGGGTTCATCTATCACTGCTGCTCTGATTTCTCCTTCCACATAGCGAGTTTTTACAGTTATCCTGGAGATGGGAAGTGTCATGAGTGTATGTCCTTAGTCGTCCCTTGTATTTCCACTGTTTCGGTAGTATACTGACCTGGGCTCACTAGGCCAGACCTCACGACTGAATCAAAATCCAAACCTGTATCATATAGGCACCTTATGGTTACCCCGTTACAAACAACATCCTCACAAACTGGGGGGGGGGGGTGATAAGGTTCCTGCTGTCCAGTAGGTTTAACCTTTAATCTCTGGTTCCCCGATTTCATTGCAGCAATGTTAGAAGGTTTCCTTTTACAATCGTCGGTGTTATGGTTGTCTTTTTTACACCATTTACACCACCTCTTTCCTTGGTTAAAAGGTTTTCTTTCATTATATTTTTGGTCATTGAACTGTGAGTTTCTATCACGATAATCATTTCGTGGCCTATCAAAGTTTGTCTTACCTTTGTTACCTTGTTCTCTGGTATCAAATTTATTAGAGTGCTGTGTGGCCTTAAAATTCTCTATATGTTTCTTTTTAGTGCCAGCTACCTCTGCCTGGGCTGCTTGATACCTCTCAGCGACATTCAATACCTCACCCAACCTCTCTGCACCTTGTTCCATGAGAAACTTTCTCAGGTCTGGAGCCATGGACTCTCTTAATGGCTCTATCATGATCATTTCTTTAAGATCTTGGGTCTTCCCCAGAGCAGTCCATTTCTCCAAATAAGTTTCCAGTCTGGCAGAGAATTGGCGGTATGTCTCCCCAGACAAAAGCTTGGCATTTCTAAACTTCTTACGATAAAATTCACCATTCTTTTCATATCTTAATAACAGAGCCTGCTTTAGCATGTCATAATTGTCTTGGTCGTCTCTATTCATATTTGCAAACACTTCGTAAGATGTTCCCCTAAGACCCTGGGATAACTTTAAGCTCCACCTTTCCCTCTCCACCTCATAGGTGGTGGCTAAAACCTCAAATCTGGATGAAATGATTAAATATCATCGTCCCTCTCTACAAAATGGTCTAAATGGAACCCCATTGCTGAGTTAGAGGCTCCCTGACTGGCATTGGCTTCGGAGGTATGAGGGCTGTTACCATTTTCAGGAGCATGGCCTTGAAATTCCAACTCCCTTAGTCGTAACTCGTGCTTCCTTTGCAATCTCTTATCTTCTGCTTCCCTCTCTGCAGCCAATCGCTTGTCTTCCCTTTCAGCATCCATCTTCTTCTCTTCCAATTGGAGCCGCTTTATTTCAGCCACCCTATCTGCCTCCAATGCCCTAGCCTCCTTGTCAGCCTCAATCTGCAGCGTCTTAAGTTCTTTGTCAGCCTCAATTTGTAACTGTAATTTTCTTTCTTCTGCTAACTTCCTATCTTTCCTTTCAATATACTTGTCACATTCTGAAGTTACATATTGGATCAAAGCTTGACCCTTGTTACGGTATATGATATTAACGCCGTCTGCTAAAGGTTATCAGACGTGCAATTGTAAAGGTTAAGGCATTTAATATATTGCGATAGATGTTTCAATTATTGAACGCTCCATACACGATCGATTATGACGTGTATAGCGTTGTTTGGGTCACAGTCGGTAACTAAGAAACGCTACCCTTTGTTACTTGACCGCCAAGCTGAATAGCTGCGTTTTTCTAACCTTCCAATTCAATGGCATGATATAGCCATTTATATATGCATTTTTTGATGGACCAGGGTCAGTCCTAGAACTCTATATGAGAGGGAAATTTATGGAGGTTAGTATTTAACTAGAATTCTCAGAAGGAGAAGAATAATCGTCAAATTCGTATGAAATATTCAGACTCGCAGTCTCACTGTCGGCAGGTAGCCATGTCTAGCTGCGCGTGCATATAGCTGTGATGTTCTGACGACAATACTGCATTGTATCCTTAAACGGACATTGACACGTAAACCAGCAGTCTACGTTATTGATTAATTTATGCATGACTTATAAGGACTTATGTTCTGTTCCTATTTGAAATGATCATCCTGTGTGTACATGTGATTAAATATTACGGACTCAATCTGAAGGAATTAATTACTTCATTAATGTTGCTGAGTTCAAGTTACATGAACTACTTCTTCATACCATGCTACTGAGTTGTATGAACACCTTCACCCTAATTCGCGTAATACTAAACAAAGCACGATTAACAAGAGATCACTAAAGTAACCATACTCAGTGCATGATCTTCAACCGGCAAATAACTCAGCAACAAAAGTGGCGGCCGAATGCGGGGAACGACAGAAAAAAAGAAACAAACTTCTGTTCCTTACGCAATGTTAACCACAAATATTTACGATCAATTTTCGATCACATGATCCAGTCGAAGATGACGCAGTACTCATTATAATGCCTAACAACGTGACGTCACCGAAAGTCGTGTAGGTGATCTGTCGGAGAAACCAAGCCGTTTCTAAGTCTAACCAGGGGAAACATGAGCCATTTGAAGCAAACACATGATATGGACTACAGGAGCAGACAGTCAGGGGCTTTAGCCTAGCTGTTGACGACCTCTAGCACTGATATAAGCAACGGAAAAGATAAGTCTAGGTGTTTAACTGTTGTTATTGCAAACAGTGCTAACTGAGTCCATGCCCTCTGCCTACATCGGCATGTTTTTACCTATGTTTAATGTACTTTTTGTTGTCTTAATGTGTTGTTAATTCGTGGGAGGTAGGGAGGATGAACCGAAATTAGATTCTGTGGCTCTCACGATGCCTGAATTGATTTCGGTCGTTTCTTAGGGCAGTTAAACGATTGCACTTTTGGAAGCCCCATTGAGGTTTGCCATTGGACTATCTGTCCAAATCTGCTGTCGTTTGACGATTTGTGTTAGCTGTACCGTTCCGTAGATAACTGGTGTATTTTATTCGTACTCAGTTAACAATTTTATTCAGTTTTGTATCATGTTCGTTAACTATTTCGTCCAGTCTCCTCTTACTATCATTTATTTGATGATTGTTAAATGGTCGTCCGTTATGAGTCCTGTGATGTCATCATTTTTTGCAGTCATTTTTTTTGTGTACTTTGAATATTAAGTTGACCTCGGGTCAGACCTTGACCCTTCATTTGGCTTGTGACACTTCCGCTTGTTTTATTTAGTTCATAAATTCATTTTTAATTGTGAAAATGTCTTGTTTGCGTCTTGACATTGTTTGTACCCTTTAGTTGCATCATTGTTTTGTTTGTCCTCATGATATATATTAAATACTACATTAATAATATGATATTATATGCAATAATACACTTGTAATTTAATTTAATTAATTTTTTCTGATATTTAAGGTTAATATGGGACATTGCATAATTATGCAGTGATAGTCCAAGAAAGTAGCACTACAATTTATAAGAGATGCCTAGGGCATAATAATATAATATATATATTGACCAAATAAAATAATCTTATAGTCTACCTTTGAGGTAATAGACCCATTGTATATTATTTAATATACTTTTCTGGTACTAAGAGAGTGACTTAGTACATTGAACAATATAATTACTAGGAATCATACCCAACATTATTGGATATTAAGATTAATTGTGTGATGTAATTACATTATAGTTAACAGATATCATAACTATTTATGATATAGTATTATTTAGATACAATATTGTTACAAAATATTGTCTATTAGTTGAACTTAGACATTAGAGTTCAGTACTATTGTGATTATTTATATTGAATATTTCTAAGTTGAGTAAGTATAATAATTACTCTGAAGCTACTATTGACTATTTTAATCAGTAATTATCAATAATTACTTACAGATAAAAGTCAAAATGCTTACTATAGACCATTTCGTTAAAATTGGTAGGGAATATGGTTATAAATCTCAAGAACTTCGTCAGTTTGCTGAGGCAGAACTGGAAAAACATGAAAGAAAAGAAGCAGAGAAAAAGCTGCATTAAAGAAAGAGGAAGAGGAACAAAAGGCTGCATTAAAGAAAGAGGAAGCAGAACGTGAGATGAAGCAAATTGACAAGGAAAATAGATTGAGAGAGATTGCTCAACGTGAAAGAGAAGAGCAAAGAGCAATCGCCAGACAGGAAGAAGAGAATAAATTGAAACGAGAGGAAATTATTTTACAACAAGAAATGGAATTGGCGCGTATTAAATTGGAGACAGCAAGATTACAAGCACAAAGTGCTGATGCAAACCAGAATAATAACGCACAAAATGGATCGTCATCCAGCCAAACTAAACATTTCTACAACTTTAAATTACCCACTCTCAACTTAAACGTGGACGACCTTTCATCGTTCCTGTCACGTTTTGAACAGACTTGCAAAACAAATCATTTGCCTGAAGAGTCATGGGTACTCAAGTTAAATGAATTCTTGGTTGGAGAACCATTGACGGCTTCTCAAAATGCTGACCCATCAATAGCAAATAACTACGGTGCTATTAAGTCCTTGCTTTTACGAAGGTTTCACCTGGACGAGGAACACTGTAGGTTGAAATTTAAGGGAATTTTACCTGAATCTCCAAAAGATTTTGCAGGATTCATTGCGAACATACGCAATACATTTAATAGATGGGTTGAACTGGCAGAAGTCAACAAATCATACGACAAATTAGTTGATTTACTACTACGGGATAAGGTATTATCTTCGGTTAGCCAGCCATTTTTTGCATATTTGCAGGAGCGTAAACCAGGTACTATGGACGAGTTAGAAAAAATTTCTTTAAACTACTGTTCGGCACATCCGAATGCAACCATTTCTAACTCCTCATTAAGAGAACCTCTACCTGTGGCGTCTAATATGGCCTACAATCATAATAACAAACAAAGACATCACAGTGTAGACAGAAGCAGGTTCCAAAGAAATCACAATGTTAACTTTCAGAAGGGACATAATAATGATTTCAACAATAAAAATGAGTTCAACAGAGGTAGATCACGAGATAGAAATTATTCACCTCAAACAAACTACCACAATGGTCAACATAACACTAATTATAATCGATCACATACTCCCAATAATAATAGTAACTGGAATGGTAATAATCATGGCTCGAGACATCGAGATAATAGTTACTATAGAGGACGACGAGATAATTCTAACAATTATACTCGGAATCGATCTCATTCTCGGGGATCATCTCATTACAACCATAATACAGGGGCGGCAGTTACAAATAATACTACCCCTATAGCTCAGGTCCCACTTGACAATAATACAACACAGTCTTCTGCTGCATGTTTTGCTATTAATTATAATGTGGCAAATAGTTGCCAACAATGCAATCTTATTTTTCAGAAGGCGAAAGAAACAGTGCTTAACTGCGGACATATTACACCAGAGGTAGGTCTTGCAGTCAACGATGGAACAGGCCTACTAATTTTTAACAGGGGATTAGTTAATGGATCCGTCGTCTCAGTGCTGAGGGATTCAGGATCCACAACGATTGGTGTACGACAGTCGCTGGTACATCCTAGCTGTGCAACGGGGGAATATGTCCGTTGCATGACTTTTGGTGGAACTATTGAGTTTTACCCCACAGCTATTATTCATGTTAACACACCTTTTTTCACAGGGAACGTAAAAGTATGTATGCTAAAAAAGCCTATAGCTGATCTGATGGTTGGTCGTATACACGGCAGTAAAGATTGTACTCCAGATGAGATTATAGAATGGGAGAAACATAACCTATGCACTGGAAACGCCGTGACGACTAGAGCGCAGACTCAACTCATGGAGAAAGTTGATGATAATAAAATGGATGCAGACAACCAAGAGGAATTTGTAGTCAATTCACCTATTGACAGGGAAACATTTGCAACCAAACAAAAAGAGGATAAATCTTTAAAAAAAATTTTTAAGCTGGTTGATAAAGTTGACAATCTATCCTCAGGTAATAATAACAAACATTGTTTTGTTATTAAAAATGACATATTGATTAGATGTTTTAATGACAAATCACAAATGAAACAACAAGTTATGGTCCCGTATACTTTTAGACGGTACATTCTTCAACATGCACATGACTCACATTGTGCTGGACATATGGGATATACTCGAACACGATCTCGAGTACTGTCTTCATTCTTTTGGCCAGGAGTGTCAAGAGATATTTCGCAGTATGTACGTTCCTGTACTACATGCCAAGAAGTGAAAGCACGTGGAGCTTTTCACACGGCGCCTATTCAGGCTTGCGATATCTCAGTAAGACCGTTTGACAAGATGGCAATAGATATTATTGGTCCATTGCTACCATCGGCCAGAGGACATAGATTCGTCCTTACGTGCATTGATTTGTGCACACGATGGCCAGAAGCTATCCCATTAAAGACCACCACTACCACAGATGTAGCTGATGCACTACATCTCATCTTTTCTAGAATAGGGTTTCCTAGAAAACTTTTATCAGACCATGGGTCACAGTTTATATCTGACACCATGAAGGAAGTCATGAAAACTTGGAACATTGATAGGAATTTAAGTAGTATTTATCATCCTATGAGTAATGGTGCGGTTGAAAGACTTAACCGTACACTTAAACAACTACTACATAAGGTTACTGCTAAGCACCCTCATGACTGGGACAGAGCACTCCCAGCTGTTCTATTTGCTTATCGGGAGGTACCGCATGAACAAACTGGCTTCTCTCCCTTTGAATTAGTTTTTGGTGCTCCCCCAAGAGGTCCTATGGGACTAATAAAAGACTTATTAATTGACGCGGAGATGACTCAGGACACTCAGTCATCTTACGAGTACGTGATTAATCTTCGGAAGAACATTATTGAGTCTTGCCAGTTGGCAACAGCTTCTTCTGAGGCTGCAAAAGCTAAGGCTCGATCTCTACAAAATAGGTCTCGACGATTACGCCAATTATTCCCAGGCGACGAGGCTTATGTGTTACTTCCTCACAATAACAATAAATTATTGATATCTTGGAATGGTCCTTACAAAGTCATTGATAAAATTTCCGACGTTGATTACGTCTTAGATATCAAGGGACACAAAAAGATATTTCATATTAACATGCTCAAGCAATTTCATACACGTCCTGAACACTTACAGTCAATTTTTCATGAACTAGATGACAACACAGTATCTACTTGTTATTATTCTAACTTATCTGTCATCCAGGAAGAAGAATCTTCTTTTCCTGAGGTACAGTTACCGTTACCGGTACCAGTAGTTCAACCTACTGAATCTTGGCGGGATGTAACCATCTCTTCAACGGTTACACCGCAACAGCGTCTACAGATTGCTAATCTATTACAATCTTATCCAGATGTGTTGACCGACGTCCCGGGTCGCACATCGGCTATCAGTCATGACATTACTCTCAATGATGATACACCTATTCGTGTACATCCCTATTCTGTTCCTTTACATTTCCTTGCTAAAACTACTAAGGAACTTGAACAGATGTTGTCTCTGGGAATCATTGAGACTAGTAATTCGCCATTCTCTTCTCCATTAGTGATTGTCCGGAAGAAGGACAATAACATCAGACTATGTGTTGATTATAGAAAATTAAATGCTAAGACTATAGTTGACAGCGAACCACATCCACTTATCGACGACTTACTGCCACGTCTATCCAACGCAACTATATTTAGTAAGATAGACTTAACTAAAGGTTATTGGCAGATACCACTGACCGAAAAGGCTAAGTACTACACCGCATTTTCCACTCCACAAGGTCTATACCAGTGGAATGTGATGCCTTTTGGGCTTGTTAATGCGCCAGCTACCTTCATTCGCCTGATGCGACAAATTTTATCAGGTAGACCAGACGTTATTACATATATTGACGACATATGCTTGTTTAGTTCGTCGTTTGAGGAACATGTTTCGGGACTTAGATATGTTTTCGACACTCTAAGGAATTATCATCTAACTGCTAAACCTACAAAGGTGCAAATCGCGTGTAATGAGATAACCTTTTTGGGACATATCATTGGATCGGGATATATCCGAACGTTACCTAGTACAGTCTCCAAAATTCTAAACATAGCAGTTCCTCAGACGAAGAAACAGGTCAGGAGTTTGTTAGGACTTGTTCAATATTACAGTAGATTCATACCAAACTTGTCATCCATCACGGCTGTATTGTCTTCATTGTTAAAAAAAGACATGCCGGTGAAGGTGACATGGACTGGTACATGCAATGAAACTTTCAACAAAATTATAAATTTGTTCTCGCATGAACCAATTTTAAGACTTCCCGATGCTTCCAAAAGATTTTTCTTACGAACAGATGCTAGTAACTACGGCATTGGTGCATGCCTGCTCCAGAACCATGATGGCATTCTACATCCTACCTTATATATTTCAAGAAAGCTAAAGCCGGCAGAAACAAAGTATTCCACAGTGGACAAGGAACTTTTATCAGTGATATGGGCAATAACTAAACTTGAAAAGTTCTTGCTTGGTGCTCCCTTCACCATACAGACGGACCAACGTGCTGTAGCATCTTTGCGTCGATCTAACCATAAGAGCCAAAAACTCGCCAGATATGCAATCATCCTACAGCCATTTGAATTCTCCATTGAACATATTCCTGGCACTGAAAACATTGTGGCGGATGCGTTGTCACGTAATCCTATTGACGACGAATAATCAACATTAACATTCCTAAAACATATCAACTATAAAGGAACTAACCTTGCCTTCAATTTAAACTTTATAAACACTATATGCATCACAGAATTGAACTAAAAGACAATCAAGGTATACATATTGACATTGAAACTTCGTCTAACGTCCATACACGATATATGAATATTCGTTGAACAATCATGGAACAATATCTGACGACAAGTCGAACTTATTATCCTATGTGCACTTAATTCTTGGATGCTGGGATAAATGACATTTCTTTCCAACGTAAACGTTTGAACATTTTTGCCTAAAAGAATTCATCAGGATCAAGACTACGGATGGATCATCATATCCTATACTAATTAATTAGTTAACTTAACTTCTTAATTGAATTATTATCAATAAAATGAAATGTGAGAAAAAAATGAAATGAAAGAACAAAAAAAGAGAACGAAATATAAAAAGAAGAAATTATGAAAAGAGAAAATAAATCTCACACAAGTATTAGATTAATATTTTTTTTTAATGTACCTATACATTATTTAGTTAGTTAAATTAGATAGTTATTATTCACTAACACTTAACACACACAATTAAGTTAAACTTATATTCGAATTTCTTTCTATTTCTTCTCACTTATTTTGTCTTTTCTTCTCTCATAACATCGCGTTACATTAGAATCTTAATAATTTAACTCTTAGTTTAATTAATTAATTTAATTTTAATTAGTCAAATTAATTCCTATATGACATACTAATACGACAGACCTTACTTTAATTTAATTCTATCATTCACTATTAACATTGGACATTTTATTTAGTTGATATAATAATATGTATAATATTGATATATAATGTGATTAATGTTAGATGACTATGACAAATAGTTAGTTGACATGACCGCGACACGGTTCTACTCAGAACATCGTCGGCCATATGTCACAATTGTGTTAAATTTTTTTTGAAAAATTGTTAAGTCGGATAGATCTTGAAAAAAAATCTATCGATTTTTTTTTCCCCGGTGTACAGGGAATTGTTACGGTATATGATATTAACGCCGTCTGCTAAAGGTTATCAGACGTGCAATTGTAAAGGTTAAGGCATTTAATATATTGCGATAGATGTTTCAATTATTGAACGCTCCATACACGATCGATTATGACGTGTATAGCGTTGTTTGGGTCACAGTCGGTAACTAAGAAACGCTACCCTTTGTTACTTGACCGCCAAGCTGAATAGCTGCGTTTTTCTAACCTTCCAATTCAATGGCATGATATAGCCATTTATATGTGCATTTTTGATGGACCAGGGTCAGTCCTAGAACTCTATATGAGAGGGAAATTTATGGAGGTTAGTATTTAACTAGAATTCTCAGAAGGAGAAGAATAATCGTCAAATTCGTATGAAATATTCAGACTCGCAGTCTCACTGTCGGCAGGTAGCCATGTCTAGCTGCGCGTGCATATAGCTGTGATGTTCTGACGACAATACTGCATTGTATCCTTAAACGGACATTGACACGTAAACCAGCAGTCTACGTTATTGATTAATTTATGCATGACTTATAAGGACTTATGTTCTGTTCCTATTTGAAATGATCATCCTGTGTGTACATGTGATTAAATATTACGGACTCAATCTGAAGGAATTAATTACTTCATTAATGTTGCTGAGTTCAAGTTACATGAACTACTTCTTCATACCATGCTACTGAGTTGTATGAACACCTTCACCCTAATTCGCGTAATACTAAACAAAGCACGATTAACAAGAGATCACTAACGTAACCATACTCAGTGCATGATCTTCAACCGGCAAATAACTCAGCAACAACCCTCCATATTCATTTCTTTAGCAGTCAGCACAGCAGCCAATCTGAATTTGGCCAGATCTGCCATCCTGTATCACACAACTCTAATAATGTTCTAAGATAAATTACAACACTCTAATTAATTAATTACTACTGGCTGTGAAGATTCATCAATTCCTACTTTCCACCTTAAATATTTCTTATGAATAACTTTTAATTTTATGGACACTGTTGAATTTATACAAACTTATACCCCAATAGTTTAATCTCATACCAGGAGACCCCAATATATGTGGTGGGTTTTGATGTTATAAAGTGTTGTTGTTATGTTTTCTTAATGTACTGAATGAGGTCAGCTGTGAAGGTCCCTGGGGATAACAGTTTTGGAGTTACAGAGAACCTTGCTACTACCACCTACGACCTCAATCAGACTTATTCTTGACTAGTTTGTCTGATAGCTACGTCTAATGTCTAGGGTAATGAAATGTGGTGTGCTGGTAATTTAATACACAAACACCCACACACAAACACTAATATTAATCTCTATAATCAAGTCAATTAACACTGTGTTTTAAATTTAGTAATTACAATTTTTTTTCAAATTTATTTTGTCCTGAACCTAGTTTTTCTTCTGGTCAGGACTTTTAAATCAATATGAATCAATTTCAATAGAATTACATATAATCAAGTAAACAAATGGAAGACTTGTACATATACATAATTTAAATTTGCTAATATTGGTACTAAAACTACAGTCTTTATAATCTAGTGCTGGATGTCGGGTCGGGGTATTAGCATCATACCCAGTCTTTTAGTTAACAGTGTTCATTTGATCTTTAAACAGGATGAATGGTGGAAAAGTTTCTTAATACACAATGTAGTTTATATTATATTATATCCGTTGATGAATCTCAGCAGGCCAGTTCTTTAATACTTTTCTGGCCTGTGACGATTGAAGATAGTTGTTACTTAGGCCCACTCCTCACATGCTCTGAGGTAGTATGGTAGGCATCTCGTTTCATACAGTGTTGTACTCTTCAGAATATCTGGCACTAGCACAGTGCCAGACAAAGAAACTCTGAAACCACAAAATTAGGCTAGGTCTTAACATAATACCTAATCCTCTCTGACCGACCCAGCACATCTCATTCAATGCTGTAATCAAGTAGCACTATTTTCACATTCCTCTCCTCTAAGGGCTGCACTGCATCTGAAATATTTTCATTAATCTCTTTTTTCCATATAATAAGGTGGGTGATATGTTTCCACCTGACCACCTGAAAAGAACATCTGTATTCTACATTTCTGATAGTTTATCATATTTTAATTCATCCTCTAGGTCCTGTAACAGTTGGCTGGGAACCTAGAATAAGTACTCACTTGTCGTAATCATTTTTCATTATATGGCAGTATCACTCACTCAGAATTGTTAAATAAAAGGTTAATAATTTCGGTCTTACCACAATTCTAAATGAAAACACACAGATACGTTGAAATGGCACAAACTCAGCTGAGCTGCTGGCTGGACTATGGCGTCCATATTACTTATATTATTTATTTATATTCAGTGGACGTCACACTTCACAGCATCAACGATCTGCTTCTATGGACAGTCTTAAACAAAATGGCAACGAGCCGTCCATTTTTCTAATAATCTTAACTGTGTTGACCAATCAAATAGGAAAGCCAAGCTTTTTAAATTCAAAATTTTACACTAAGGTCCAAATTTGGTCCAATGTGTAGTGTATTTCTGTCAGTCGGTCTGTCCGAACTTGGCTTTCCCCAAGATTGGACTTGGTTTTAGTCTAACACTAAAAAAAAAAAACATTCAGTTTGCGCTATCCCATAATTTCTACCCCGTGTTTACCCCTTTTCCTACAGAACACATGACCCTTTTGCTGCATTGTCTCAAATACGTGTCAAAATGTAACCGTAGTGAATGCAAAACTAAAATCTGTCTGCTAGTCTGCCACTGAACAAATCAGTCTTTTGTCAATAACTTCCGCGTTATCTGTCCGTCCTTTTATTTGAAAGCATATTATTTATCAGGAAAAGATAAGCTCTTAAACTAGCTAACTTTTGTGATTCTAAACATAGTAATAAGGAATTCCATATTTTTTCTATAATATTCAACCTATTCATGGCTTTTTGCACTAATTTCAAGCTAATTACGAGAGTCTCTCGTAGTACGTGAGAATTACGTCATTCGCAATAAGAGTTAAGACTGTTTTTGTGACCCAATTGTCTACATGTTCTAACTTTTACCTCGTATTTTGAAAATCGCTCAAGGCAAGTCTTGTTTCTATAGGCTTTTGTTTTGAAATCAACGCAAGACGCGTTAGCATTGTGGCATCTATCCTTCTCTCCCCCCCCCCCCTTTTCTATAAATCTGTCTTCTAGGCAAATATTTGTTTGAACTTGTTACGTTTAATCTCAAGGTCACTTACGAACATTTGGTACCTTTTTTTTTTGTTATCAAACTAATACGCTTGGGCGGGGTGAAGAAAACAATTCTCTACCAACTGTTTAGTTCTATCTTATTTTTGACTTTCTGCACTATCCTGTTATGGTCTAATTTAGATATTATATTTAGAATATCGCCACACTCCCTACCGGAAAAGACCAACTGAAGATCGGATGGCAAGGGCCGTTTACGGTCCTGAAAAAGATTTCTAAGGCTAACTACCAGATCTCTATTCAAGGAAAGGAAAAGGTTTTCCATTTAAATCTGTTAAAGAGATACTTGGAAAGACCAGTGCCAACCTCCGACCATCTCCTGACGATCGCCAAAGCTGACGAAGATGACGATAGTAGCAGGGAAACTCCACTGCACACACACGAAATCTTTCAAAAATGTCAGAAGCGGCGACGCTCTTTCAAGCGCGCATGGGAGACATTCCAGAGAAAGGAAACTTTGGGAGTAGACTTGAGTAGGAATTGGAGAGAGATGGAGGGTGAGATGAGAGGGAAGAAGACAGACACCCTGAAGCTACGGATATAGGAAATTTTTTTCCATAACGTAGACATGGAGTGATTCCATATCTTAAAGGGTGGGGGAGGGGGGGGGGACGTTCTGTCACAGAGAGTTTATTGATCATAAATTGCCTATATCCTCTTCTTTTTCTTCCACCCGTATCCTCTATTTTTGTTATCACTCTTTACCCTTTTCCAGTATTTTTCGCATTTATTCGTTTGGGAAAAATATTTTCTTCCCCATTCTCAACTTTACCGTTTTCTTTCTCATACTGGTAAACACATTTATGACATAACGTGTCAGAGAGAGGGCGTTAAAATGCATTCTATTGCATTAGGTGTCAGTGGACGAAACTGTGAATATATTCGTCTGGCCAGACATAGGAGCAGACATATGTCTACAGCATTCCCTGCACCAGACGAAATACACTGTGAATATTCGCTTTCGCCAGACCTATAGGCGACAATTTTGACTGCATTTTCACCTGCCACAACGAGTTGCATCGGCTGAGCGCTTAGGTGAGGCGCGATAGCTGACATCTCCTCGGCGCAGTTTGAGACATTTGTCTGGAAATCCCAGCTGATAAGGCACTCACTGTTGGTCTGGTCAGCGTGAGGTGTGAAAACGCACGAGTTTCAGTTCATGGTAGTCTTCTAGTTGATGTAAGGTGTTTAAGACGGAAAAGGGGAGATTATTTCTTTTGGCGAAATAAGGTGGGACCCCTTTGTCTGGTAACAGATATAAACAGAATGTTAAACTTTATTTTCATTCTGACTCCTAAAATGTTGCAGTAGACAGATCGCTGTGCTAGATCAAATATCTGTGTTTTGGCGAAGTCTGAGTTTCTTGGCCATTTTGCCGAGTTCTAGACTACCATTAGATTGCAGTATTCTAATTCATGGCTTAGTCTGTAGTTCTGTGTGTGGAGGTATATATTATAATAATTATCTAATATTTTGTGAAGTGTTTAAAGTGATAATCGCTTATTTCATATTTCACTAGTTAAGATTTGGTGCAGAGTGCTTAATTTATATAGTCTGTATTATTTTCTAGTGACGTGTTTCAGTGGAAAGCAGAATAAATTATAATTTCTAACTTAAACAACAATGTACCTATAATGAAATTTAATTTAACTGCTGAATAATCAGACGGAGAACAATTTTTCTAAACTAACTTATAAATGCTAGATGCCTCATGAGTGTTGACGGAATACGTATGTATTCCTAATTCATGAGGATTGATGATTTTTAAATATAACTTATTGCACGGGAAGTTTTAAATGATAAGTCAAGCTGGACGCTTGCATTTTGAAAACGTAAGTTATATTGAGTACATAATATGTAACATATGTCATATGTGTTTTTTCTTTATTCAGTGAATACTGGGGTAACCCAAACTTTGCCGGTGTTTTGTACAGAGACATACCTAATAAATGCTTATACTGGGCCTTTGGGCCAGTGCATATTTCTACACTAACTCTAATGTACATGCTGCCTTGTGGCGAGAAAAATTACAGAAATCTAAAACATTAACTTTCCGACATTATTTGATTAAGTGTGAGGTGAACCAAGATTATCTGTTGAGAGAAGTTGTCCACCGGTCATCTTCCTAATTAAGGGAAACCTCGTGTTCTGACATTGTGTGCTGGTTTAAGCCTAATTCTTACCTCGTGAGTCAAGTGACACTAACTTTAGTCTGAAATAACTATCGCATGAAGCAGACGCTCCCCGGATCCATTTTGATGAAAACCAACAAACAAATCTGCAGAGCTGGGATCCGCTTCATTAAACGACAGTAACAGATAAAAAGTGTGTGAGTGTCCCAAAGTTTGCGCCAGACGACGAACAAAAGCACGATTGTAAGTATATCAGGGCCCTGATGAAAGAACCGAGTGAAAGTAGACTGAAGGATGTTCTTTGTTTGAGTCACCCACGTTGTAACTTCCTTTTTATGCAAGTTATTGCTAACAATATTTACCCTTAGAATAAGCAGAGTATCAAGTCTGTCCATACCTTAAAAGGGGGAAACCATAGACTCAATCATATGTATCTGTAACTCTTTGTGGTTATCACGTTCTTCTAACGGGACTGTGAGCTATATATATATATATCCAGGGGTGGACCATACAAACGGGTCTATCACTATTGTAGTATTCCTTTTTATGACTACGTGTATGCTTTTGATGTATGTTATATGTTGTGATGTAAGTTTACTATGATAATTAAACTATACCTACATTTATTTCAGTGTGGTGGTCAGTTCGTTCCCATAATATCTATATAACCCTTGTTATAGTTTTCACACGTCTGTGTGTCTAACTATTGTCAATTGTATGTGCGTGCACGTGAGTGGATAGATATATATTAATATTAATATATATATATATATATATATATATATATATATATATATATATATATATATATATATATATATATATATATAATTTTTTATAGACTGTCTGACTCCTCTGGATCTGTTGTAGAAGATAGGCGGAAAGAGAGAGAGATTCTCGATTTTCCGGGACAGCCTCTATAAATTTCTACCATCTCACTCGTGGAAATCAATTTCTATTACTACCTCTCACTGTGACTATCACTTATTCAAACCTATTCAGAAGGGACCAACCCAAGTCTTAATTTCCCTATCAAAAAATCTACGACAGTAAGCAGATCTTGGTTGGTAATGGTATTCGGCCAAAACATTCGGTGAATTTTTCTTAGGCATGTTGTGTGAAAAGAGGACAATTTCGACATTTCCTTCTCTGTAACTCTCGAGCTTTCCGCACCATAGAGAAGCACAGAAAGCCCACGAGTTGTGATATAATCTTAATTGTGTGTTTGTGCTGTAGTGAGAGGACTTCCAGATGTTGTTTAGGCTAAAAAAGGCTGTTCTTTCTTTGGTCATTCTGTTGTTGATGTCTTTGCTTGCCCCGCCGTCTGGTGTTACTATGAATCCTAGGTATGTGAAGGTGTCTGTCTGTAACAGTTGCTGATTCCTTACTAATATGGGTTCAGGGTTGCTCACATTTGCGAGTCTTGACCTCTGACTTCTTTAAATTGATGTTCAAGAACATCTGCTGGCTATACTTATTAAGTCTATCCGTTTCTTCCTGGATGTGTTGATATGAATGTGTTAGTAGTGCAATGTCATCTGCATATTCCAGATCATCTAATGTAGAAAATGTAGTCCATCTTATTCCTGTTGGACTGCCGTCTGTTGTCTGGTGCATCACCCAGTCTATGAGAGTGGTTGATAAGGGGCATCCCTGTCGTACTCCTGTCAAAGGTAATGTAAATAAACTAGACAGGTACAAATAATAAAGGCAACCCCTAAAATAGAAACTGACCCAAAAATAGAGGCAGACTTATAAAAAAAACAGGTAGATCCAAAAAATAGATGCAGACAAAAAGAATAGAGGCAGACATAAAAATAGAGGCAGATATAAAAATAGAGGCAGACATATAGAAACAGAGGCAGACACACAAAATAAGAGACAGACGCAAAAAACATTTGGAAGAAGCAAACTCTAAACATCGACTCGTACGTCTAATGTGAGAACATTATAAATGGTACGTGCTTCATCTTTGGACGCCTTTGTCGTAAATTTGATAGGTTTGAAAGATATTTTATGTTCCCGCCTGAGTAGAAAGGATGGTGATAAGTACGTGAGAAATAAAGGTGTGAGAAATAGATTTCACGAGTGAATATGAGAAGATCTGTCTCTGGAATGAGTAGTTTCTCTAGTCCAGCCTATCTATACGACTGTAATTGAGTACAAGACAATCTTTCCCTCCCTATACGTAAATAAAAGTTTAACTACACACACACACAACTATGTGACAACAAGACACAGAAACGTGAAAAACTATGGTTAGTGGGTATGGGTCTGACCAACACACAAAGTAAGTTGTATTTTCTGTTTATTATCATTTAAACTTGACAACATCGGATATCTAAAGAAAGATCAAATAAAATCAGAATTACATACATATTGAATTAACCGAATAAATATGCCCTCCCTCTCTGGAGAAAAGAACCCAAAAAAGTAAATAACCCACAGGTCAAAGGTTAGCACTATGTTTCAGAATTGACAGTAAGGAAAATAGCAAGGTTCCTACGAAATGCTATCCAGTAAAAATAAACAATTTTTAAGTAACTAAAAGTTCTTACAATATTTGTAACAAAGAAAAGTATTCACTCTCTCTATAATACTCGCTCTCTGTTATACAGTAGCCACTCCATCGCACGTACCCTATTCTTGTTGATATCCATTTGGAATTACATTGGTTCCTGAATATACAGAATGTCAAGGGTATTATCCAAGTTGCTCCAGTCCATCCTCTATAACAAATAAGATTTTATGAGGGAACGCCAAATTTGGTGGTGTATTCCTGGATGAACAAATGTCACCTCGAATGGTTAGTGCAGAAACCGCGATCTTGTGTTCGCAGTAAACAGTAGAAAATACTTCCCGTATTTTGAAACATCTGGTTGCTAAAATATTTATTTATGATGATAATGGTAATCCTATAGGCTGGCTCTGTGGTGACTGCCGAATATGAAACAGCATAACTTTCTGAAAAAGCCGCTGATACGACTGGCAAACGTCAGATAATGTTGTTTCATGCACAAATTGGAAAAAAAATATCTGGGTATTGATGAGTCCAGTTAAATTTACTATTTAAATGTTTATTTGTCTCTTTGGCCAATCTTGTTCACAAATGAACTTGGGGACATATATGCCAAGAAAAGATAACATTAGCCATTCATTAAATGAAGAAAAGTACCAAAATAGACCGCTGGTCGCCGTTGATTAGGTCTGCTAGAAATAAACAGGACCTTTATGAAAAAAAGCTACTATTCAATATATACACGGACGGGGACAAGACGATCTCTTTCCCACTCCGTTAGTCCTCATTAAAGTTAAAATGCACAAGGTGACTTTATTTACAACTATACGGTCAGTTTTTTACCAAGTGCTGCACTTTCAGGTCTGACAAGGGTATGCAACCCTTCCCGCCCCTTTGCGCAGGCGTTAACGATCAGTTCACAATGTCAATTATTATTTAATTATCCATTTGCGCACTTAACAAATATCGTCTGTCGTTAATAGCTATTAGATTGTCGGCATCTGTTTGTTTAGTCGTATTATATTAAATAATAGTCACTTATCATAACTACACAAAATGAAATAAACATGAAATCTTTTCCTGTCACTTATCAGTCACGCCTAGTGTATTAATTACTTAACTAAAACGTCTCTTTTTGTGTGAGGAAGCAGGTGGTAAAATTAACATTAAACTGATCTACTGGTAAGAAAATAGCTACTCGTTATTATTTCACTGGTCTCAATAGCTTGATCTTTAAGTGAATTATAATGATAAACTTTAACACTTTAACACATAAGCACACATTTATATTTCCAGAAAATCAGAATGAAATCCCCACGACTCAATTAACACATCTTCCACAATGGTTCTAGACTACGTGTTTACACTATCCGAAAAATTCTGAGCAACAAGTGATATCTGGTTTGGGAAGCCATAGTTTATGTATCATCATGGTATTATGATCTCTAGAAGATGTTGATTTTCACACTATTGTGCAAAGCAGAGAAATCAGAAACCTAAGCTCCCAAGGTAAAATATTTTCACGGTCGCTCTTTCGGCGTTGCTAATCGACAACAGAGACTTGGAACCGTGCAACGGGTTTCTTCTGAGATTGTCCCCGCTTCTGAAGATCAAAGCGTTAACTCATCTCTGTGTGTACGAACATCAAAGATTCCTCGGGGAAATATTTCTGCCCGAGCGTCTCACTTAAAAAGGTCAGATGTTATTCACGCGCGGTCTGTCTGATATCCGATAATTGTCAGATCAGCTCGCGTGAGAAACTCAGGTAAACAAACGTAGTTTGCTCCCTGTTATGACTGGCAGGACGCAGAAGTTGGTAAGCAACGTCGTTTGTTAACGTATCAAAAAGTAAAAGTCGTGGATTAAAATGAGTAAACATAGGCTGTCAATGCATGGCTTTGCAAGTAAATCATAGAACGCCAACGAGGTCACGAAAGACTGTCAGATACTGTAGGATATATTTCCATTATAAGTCACAACCTTAAAGTAAAAACAAACTCGAGTAATATTCCAATCTCTGTCTAATTTATTCAGAAAACTATGAACACGAAGTTACAATAATATACAATCAGTGAAGTGCAAACTTGAAATATATGTAAAAAAGGTGAAGAATACTTGATACGATTTGTAACAGCTGGGGCATAAGGATGTAAGGCAGAGAAGAAGATAAATGAATGTGGAATTCTAAACTTCATGGTTTATATTTTTGATGAGGTCATCATTCAAATACCGTCTCTCACATGATATCTCGAGTGTTTTATGATCTCCAACCTTTACCTTCTGCGATCAATCAGCTCTGGTGATCTGAAAACTGTTACACGTTCATGGCGCCTGATACAGGGTGTCCCCATCCCACAAATCTTCTAATATTAATCAAATACTACAGACCACAACTGCGAATAAATTTAAATTCAATGTACAATAAACGTAGAAGTAGAACAGAAAATGAAAATATTAAAATTCATGTACAATGTCAGTTTGTCCTTGAACAAAAAAGGAAACCAGTCTTGTATATCACAAAAATAATCAACGGTTATTGTCAAACTCGCCACATTTAGCAACATATGTAAATAACGTTTGAGCGTTGTCAATTTTTTTGTTTTATTATAATAATACAATGATAATAATAGCCACTTTCAGTGATAACAGACCATGGGAATGTGCCCATTAGGTGACAGCCCTCGATGCTTTTTGCCCTCGTGTCACGAAATTGGACTGTTCAATTTGTCTCCCATTTTCCTGCCCCCCCCCCCCCCCTTATTTCTACTATTTCTCATTTTCGCCACACAGAACTCCGTATTAGAGTCATTCTTTTCATTCTACACACTTCCATTCGTATGTCCCGACAAGCGTATCGCCTCTCCCCGAGAGATTAATTGAATCACTAAACGTGTTAATACGACATTGACTCCAGGTAGACGCGAACATGAAGTGTTAGCTGAAGATTGCATAATCACTTCCGATTCGACTGTTTGGGATAGGTAATTATAGATAAACGCAATAAAGGAAGACATTTGGAAAAGTGAGCAGGAAGTGTGATATAAGTCAACTTAGACAAGATGTTACGAATATCAAAACTTCATAAATGTACAATGACTGTTTGAATTTTTCAAAAGCATGAGTCGTGAAAAATATTACTTGATGAAAAATTATCATAACATGTACTTTGAATGTATTGACTGGCATTTGAGCCACGAATAATCTATCGCTGTGATTGTGAGTTTTGTCGAAAACGCCAGGTGGAATCGTAGGCCGGGAACCTGCAATATAACGTAGACAAAGTTTGACATACGGCACTGCATTACAGAAATCGTCAATATAGATAGCTCGGACCTTGCCACATTAAAGAAAAGCGCTGGATTCTGATTTTATTTTACCGGACAAAAAGTATTAAGAGCATCTCTGCACATCAGTAGAAAACTCGCCAATGTTAATAAGGAACACGGAATAGTACTGGTTCACTCACAAGTCACAGAAGTATTTGGAAACATAAATAAAACCCAAGACGTGTTCGTGGCATATGTGTTAAGTTGCCAAGACTATTCTACTGAGCAAGAAGTCTAAGATCTCTCAATTATTGTGTTTGTGGTACCAGTACGAGGCGACCCGACTTTTTGCGGTATGACCCGGAGAGATCATTTCCTGTACTACTAGGCTGTGGTTCGAAGCTTGAGATCGAAACCTGAAGAGTCTTGCTTTGACCAGGAGCGGTTACTTCCTGATTGATCTGGGAACTTGCCCCTCACCACAGAGACGGATCTACGGAAAAGCAGCATCGGCAAATATTACATGATGAAAAGGTATCATAACATGTACTTTGAATTTATTGACTGGCATTTGAGGCGCGAATAAACTATCGCTGTGATTGGGAGTTTTGTCGAAAACGCCAGGTGGAATCGTGGGCCGGGAACCTACAATATAACGTAGAAAAAGTTTGGCATTACAGAAATCGTCAACGTAGATAGCTCAGACCTTGCCACATAAAAGAATAGAGTTGGATTCTAATTGATAATACCGGACAAAAAGTATTAAGAGAATCTCTGCACATCAGTAGAAAACTCGCCAATATTAATAAGGAACCAGGAATACTACAGGTTCACTCACAAGTCACAGAAGGATTCTGAAACAGGAATAATACCCAAGACGTGCTCATGGCATCTGTGTTAAGTCGCCAAAGCTATTTTACTGGGCAAGAAGTCTTAAGGTCTCTCAATTATTGAGTTTGTGGTACCAGTACGAAGAGACCCTACTAATTGCGGTATGACCATGAGAGACCATTTGCTGTACTACTAGACTGTGGTTCGATGCTTGAGATCGAGACCTGAAGAGTCTTGCTTTGACAAGGAACGGTTACTTCCTGATTGATCTGGGAACCTGCTTCTCACCATAGAGACTGATCTACGGAAAAACAACATCGGCACTTCAGCATTTTGACTAGTCTCAGTTGTAACAGACCAAAACAACCGAACTTTATTTTGCTAAATTCATCAAGCCTAAAGACATTTCTGTGAAGAAACCTAATTACTTTTCTTAATCGCTAGTCACGTTTATTTACAAGTGTTAAAGTAATTGATCATTAAATTTGTATATGTTGATTTTGATAAATTCATAGTTGAATTAATTATTACAGAGCGAAAGGCACATGTGTGAATCCGAAATTAATATATATAGCTACATCTACATGTGAAAAGCCATTAAGAACAACAATAATAATAAGAGGAATTTCACTAAATTAAATCAGCTGGGGACTTGAACGAAGTAAATCATACAATATACATCTTCACAAACGGCGGCGGGTCAGATGAAAACAATAACGGACTCAGACGCATTCAGCATTGTTCTTGACTTCTTAAATATCTTGTGAACACTGCCTCGAGGTAGAAGCATCAATATCCTTCTATCTACAAGTCTGCAAAGAGTAATCTTGTGCGAAGGTAGACACGTTTGGAGACCCACATTAAATACTCCAGGCTTTGGGCCACTGTTGGACCACTGCTGCATAGCAAGACGAGACAACCCGTGATACCTCGTATTCCTTTCGACGTTTGCTCTTCTTTTCTGCTTGTCACGTGTTTCTTTTCGCCTAATCTGAGGTCTCACCATAGAGAGCATCGCCAGATGGTGCGATCGGCATTTTCATCCTCCCAGCTTTCTGGATTTATGTCCAGTACCCTCGTTTCTCTTGCATACATCTTTGAACCTCAGCTGCGGTCGCCCAACTGTTATTTTGACCTACGGGCAGTTGTCCATTAAAGATATCTTTCGGAACGCGACCTTCTTCCATGCGCTGCCTAAGCAGTGTATACATGCTTTGAAGGCCAGCACGTGACAACATCTCGACATCTGGTTTTTTTTCATCCATGAAATATAGAGGATGTGGCATAGAGATCCGTAGATGTAAAGTAGTGAACCTTCTTTCTTGCACAGCATAGACTGTCCATGTCTCACTGCCATATAGAACTATATATATAATAGGTACATATATATATATATCTTCCTCTTTCGTCATTGGTCGCTGACTGACACAGCAATCAGTGACAATCACGCCTAGTGACGTCTTGTTGGAAATTATATATATATATATATATATATATATATATATATATATATATATATATATATATATATATATATATATATATATATTGTCACATCGCTATTTTGTGTTTGGTTGCTTGTTAGTGACAAGGCAAGCCGGTGGGAAGCAGAGGAAAAAAGCCTAACGAATGTGTCATGTGACCAGCGGAAAATTCGGGCGGCAAAAAATAAAGAGGGTATTAGAGTGCCGACTGCAGTCGTGGGTGGACGCCGATTGTCGCCAGCTTGAGGCTGCCGTGTTCTTTGGAGTATATGATACAGTGCCCGCCATATAAGTCTTTTCCTAGTGTTTGTTATTCTAGGGAGGGGATTGTTTTCCTCAGTGCTTATGCTATACATAATGAGTATTTTTGTAAATCCTTAGGTATACTGTCAGTTCGACAGTACCATTTTGGTTGTCGCTCGATTGAGCGAAGCTCATGATTGAGGCTTGGGTAGCCATCTTACCTGGTGTTATATCTGAACTTATATTTATATGCATTTGGGTGGCTGTTGTAAATATACGTTTTTTTGTATTTAATTCGGCCGAGTGTGGCCAATTTTCGTCTTGGTAATAAAGGGACGTGTGCTGATAGTAAGTGTTAATTTCTGGAATCACCCATTGTTGTACAGTCATACCTTAGTCGATGTAGCGTGACGTTTGTATTGTATGTAGGATCAGTACAGTACTGATAATACAGAAATATAATTTCTGCAGGACAATGGTGAAGTCCCAGTGTTTGAGAGAACCACTGGTATCACAACTTAGTTACGGCTGTGAATGATCTGATCTCGAAAAATTAGTAGAGTGGAGACAGTCATAAAATCCCACCCCGCTGGGTAACTAACTGTGATATTAAAACAAGGAAACAGATTTCACTTAACAATTATAAACTTGAAAAGTCGTTCAAATACAATTTCCTTATTTATTAAGTATAACACTATCTACTCTTGTGCTGAAGGGTGGATGTTGGAAGATGGAATGCAATGGATTTGTAAGTTTACAGATGATATATATATATATATATATATATATATATATATATATATATATATATATATATATATATATATATATATATATATATTTATATATTTTACCGGTCCTTCTTCCAATTAGGGCCTATAGGAAAAAAATTAAATCAGCTGTGCTGTTAATCAATTATAGAAAAAATATATCAGCTGTGTTTTTAATCAATTATAGGAAAATTATATCAGCTGTGCTGTTAATCTTGTCTCTGACTACGCTAAATCACTTTTTCTTCATGAACAGTTAATTGCTCACACTTGCATGGTACTAATGTGTACTGATCTTTTAAAACAATTATGTCCTTCTTAATTGATGCACACAACACTTCTTCGCTGATGATCGTTCCTTTAGCCCACTCAAGACTGAGGGCGACTAAGGATGTAGCTCCAATACAACCACTATGCTCCTGCGTAGTTCCAGGCAGCAAGATTGACGTGAACATACGACCACAGGTTTGATGACACGAATAAACCCTCAAAGGTTAATACAAGCCAGATTTTGATTCGACTTAGTGAAGCAAGTCTGCCCGGCATGCATGTAAGCAAGAATCAGTCTTGGCAGCTTTCTCTTCTCTAGTCTACCGTTCTTGCTGGTCTTCGTGTTTGTGTAGATTTGAATGTTGTTGTTGTTGTTTTGAAGAGGTGATAGGTGGAGAGCGGGCACTTAACAGCTGCCCGTTATTGCATCTTCTCGTTCCATCTTGGTCTACTCTGTTTAACCTGAAAATTAGTTATAATTGGGGTATTTAGTGTCATTTTATTTACTAATTTTGTATTAAATTTAAATAACTTTTGTCTTTTTCAGTTGCTGATTTTAATTTATATTAGTATTTGTCATTTTATTTTCTCTGCATGTAAGCAGGAATCTGTCTTGGCAGCTTTCTTTTCTCTAGTCTATCGTATATATACATATAAATAGGCAGACGCAGGCAGATGCGAATGCGCGTGGGAACCTGTTGATTGGCTCGCTGCGTTTTAGTCTTTTTCGATTGCAGATTTAGTACTTTTCGTTTTTCAGAGTTCCAACCCAACAGTGTTTTATGCATAATTTATTCTGTCTGCGGCCATCTTGCGTTAATCCCTGACTACGCGTAATTTATTATGTCTCAAGTTCTGCCGGCAATCTTGCTTGAATCCTTGAGCGCGAATTGACTATGCATATTTGTATATCGATCGCGACCTAACATAGTGTATTTAAGTAAGCAGCGGGTTTTCAAACAACGTTACGACAGTGGACACGAGCCATTTTGTGTGTCGTAGTGAAATCTTTACAAAAATGGTAATGCTCTAGCGATGAGTGGTTAGCCAGCTAGCACCTTGCCCCCACCATAGCTAAATAGTGATATATATATATATGTATGAGTGTGTCTGTGTGTGTACAAATGTAGTACTTGTTCTTGAAACAAACAGTAACACAAATAATATGGAGGCGTGGGGGGTTGGGCTGGGGAGGGGGGTAGAAAAGATAAGAAGAAGCTTACAGGAGACTGCGACAATAGATCTGGCAAGGATGAAGGAGAATAGCAAAGTCAGGTCGAACAGCGCAAATATATACTTTCTGAGAGCAGGAAAGTCAGCACACCCCAAACCGAGTAAATCAGGCAGCAGTTTACCATCTTTTCTTGACCGTGCAAATGACTGGGAGATTGCGTTAGACCTACCTGGACGAGGGGCATATCCAGAGAGCATCAGAAAATCTCGAAGACGGCCGGATATTAGTGCTGCATTCTTCATCGTTGCAACAGGTTATATTGATTGAGCTGACCGTGCCATTTGAATCCAAATTTGAAGAGCAACACTCGTTCAAAGCCGCAAAGTATAGTGATCTGGTCGCGGATCTGAGACACGATGGGTTCACTGCAAGGGTCATGGCTGTTAAGGTGGGTGCAAGAGAGCTCGTGTCTGCATCAGTGAATGATTTATTGAAACTGTTGAGGCTGAGGTGACAACCGACAACAAGGGCACTGAAGAGGTTTAGTGAAACTGCTGAAATGGCATCATGCTGGCTGTGGAACAACCACAATGGGCTAAGTAACTCGGGACAGTAAACTCTAGCCCCCACCTGTGGTACAGGAAACACTAGACAAATTTAAAGTTCGCAATACCTTGAGTTGTTTGGATGAAAGGACTGTGTCTTAAGGGTAACACGCGTTGTATTATACGAGGAGTCGGGCGCAGGTTGATTTCAGTTACTAGTGCGCAATGGCTTTACGCCTTGTTGGTTTCGTGCAGGTGTGTCAGGGTCTGTTCCTTTTCGTGGTGTGCTGCGGAACGACCGCAAATAATTTGTCTTCATAGGGGTGGGTTACTTTCACAATTTCCTCAGGCTGGCAGAAATGTGGATTTTAAAGCTGCAACCAAGGTGGAATGGGTTCATTTTCTGCACACGACAACAGGAGGTGGAGACATTTGGGAGTCATGACCCAGGTGGGCCCGCCCCCCTTAGAGTGTAAAGGAGAGTAATGGGCCAAAACACTTGATGGACTCGGGGACCACTTCTGATGATCAGATTGCCTAATATTGTATCGCTCTGTATGGAGTTTATTATCATAATCATCAACTTTAGCCAGCCCACGTCGCCATGCTTTCCCCTGCCTTCACCTGTCCACCTCTGACCTTCCTTTTTCTTCTCCACCAATCAGAACCTCGCTTACAGTCTCCCCTTACCTGCTGAACACGCAGTTTTGTGTCAAGTTCACAACACTCTATTGGCCACCTCTTATGACACGACTGACATTCCGTACCTGATTCCTGTGGAGCACATACAGTCCACAGCTGTTGACCATGTTGTGACAATCTTCATTCTCTTTTGTGCTCCTCGTATAGCATGGGATACTATGGCAGCGGTGGTTCTTGAAGCAATTTGTTTTACGTGATGAAGTTACCATCCTCATTCACGACCTCGTATTTGTCGCTTCAACGACATGTCTGAATGTGCAGTGGTTTTATTATGTCTTTGTCTCTTCAAAGACCCCCGGGAACTTTACAACATGCTCTTTAGATTATTGGTAACAACGTATTTGTTACACGACATGTGATTATACACAACAGAAATGGAATCCAGTGGAATCTGCCTAAACATTTGATGATCTGGATTTTGCAGATGACTTGGCTTTTCTGTCCCATAACCATAATCAGATGCAAGAGAAAATGAAAATTCTCGATGAGAGCTCACAACAAGTGGGCCCGAAACCACACAGGGAAAAGACAAAGATTATGAGAATAAATGCAAGAAATTATAACAATGTTGAACTTGGGGAAACACCACTAAAAGATGTAGAAACGTATACATATCTTGGCAGTAATATAGACAAACTGCCTTCATTGGTGTCAATATCTGGTCCTCCAGGTTGGGAGTTTTAGCATAGGTCTGACACACCTTTTTATGTAAAAAGAAACGAAGTTACGGAAACGACAACAAATGAACAAACATTGCTGCGAGACGGACATCCAGAGTCTGAGGTTCGTATGACTGTCAGTGGTGAAATCCGAAAGGAAGCCACTGACACGAAAATGGACGTCCTGACCGCAAAACGTGAAACAAGAATAGGATTTTGGAATGTCAGGACAATGAACGAGACAGGTAAACTAAAACAGGTCACAGTTGAAATGAGAAAAACGAAAGAGAGGTCGGCAGAAAACATCTTGGCTGAGGACTGTGGAGGCTGACATGCAAAGAATGAACCAGAGTTGGGGCACTATACAAAGGATGGTTACCGACCGAGCAAAGTGGAATCAATTTGTTGCTGCCTTACAAGACGCCACCAGGCGCAATGGCCACTGACTGCTTTGACGGTCGGCGGCTAAGGATATAAGAAGAAGAAGAATATAGACAAAGTTGGAGGGACAGACAATGATATCAAAATAAGAATACAAAAAGGAAGAGGAGCTTTGGGAAACATATGGAGCTCAAGAGAAATCGGATCCAACAAGAAAATAGGAATCTTCAACACAAATGTCAAGTCAGTCCTATTGTATGGCTCTGAGACATTGAGAACAACAAAAACTACAACCAGAAAGCTACATAATTTTATAAACGGGTGCTTGCATAGAATAGAAGGACTGAAATGGTATGACAAAGTCACAATTGTGGAATTGATGACAAGAACCAAACAAGTGCCAGTGGAACAAGAGTTGAGAAGAAGATGCTGGCGATGGTGTGATAAAGTACATTGATACAGCGATAAAATTATTAATTATAAGTATAAAAGTCAAAATAATATGAGTAGAAATAGTAAAGTTGTAACGCGTCTTCTTTCCCCGCGCCAGTCATCGCATTGAGATAAGAACGTAGTGTGAAACTTTATTGCCGCGCCAGTGGAATTGGACTTTATAACTCGCCCGTCAAGGGTTAACGGTAAAAATTTGAAAACGACAAGCTTAGTTGTTCCGAGAAAAATAGTAAGAATAAAACAGAGGAGGCATAAACGAACGCATAAAAGTGAGAGAGAGAGAGCGAACACATGCCACAAATTGTCAAGCGTTAGATTCTTGGACTAGCTTCACAAGACGACAGTGCGAGACGATACAGTTAGCAGGTGTTCGGTAACGTTGTCGCAAGCTTTGTAGAATTTAAAAATACCCCGCAAAACCCAATATTTTTTCGGACTATAGGCACACTGAGGAAATATATAAACTCACAGACAGCGCTTTCGCTGCAAACGAGTCCATTTTATGACGTAGCAGACTAGTAGTTTCAGTTTTGGAAAACGCAAAAGCGGGAAAGAGATGGCGTGTTAATGTAATGTTAGAAATTGAAACTGATAGAAAAAATATGGAATTCGTTATTACTAGGAATATGAACCCAAACTTAGTTAGTTTGATGGCTTATCTTCTCCTGGTAAATAATATGTTTAAAAATACAAAATCCCCCCGTAGATAAGAAAGTTATTGACAAAAGACTGTATTTGTTCGTGCAGACAAACAGACAGATTGGTGGTTTTGCATTCATTTTGCATTCACTAACGATTACAATTTTGAACGCGTTGTTGGAAATGAGACAAGCAAGCATGTATTCTGTTGGAGGAGGGGTAGACAAGGGGAGAGAAATTATGGGATGGCTTAACACTAAATATATTTTAGCAGGGGAAAGTCTAAAAATGAGTGAGGAAAGAACTTGTTAGGTCAAAAATCAAGTCTGTTTTTAGCTTTTAATGCCAAAATGTGACCGAAGTACATTTTAAAATTCGGCTGGTTATTTGACTTTATTTTCAAATTCAAACTTAAAAGCTTAGTTGGATCTCATTGGCCAACGCATTTTATATTAAGGAAAACTTAGATAGGCTATTCGCCATTTGTATAATACAGTCCCTTGAACAGGACGTTTGAAATTCTGTGAAGTGTGACTTGCCTTATTAAATTAAATATATAAAGTAAACCATAATAGGCGTCATAGTCCAGCCAGCAGGACATCTGAAGTCTGCTAATCAACGTACCTGTGTTTATTCATTGAATTTATGGTAAGGCAGAAATTATTCATATATATTTTGTTAAAAAAATGTGAGTGAGAGATACTGCCATTCCGACAATAAGTACATAGGTCCTTAGCTGATTTATGCAGGGCCTAGAGGTAGATATATGCTATAACACATTGCCAGTTTTGTAAAATGCACATGTTTTGTGAAATAAAAATGTTTTCTTAGGGGGCCAGATGGACACAGCTCACCTATCCTATTGTATGGAAGAAAAGAAAAATTAATAATATTAATGCAGATGCAAGGCCGCCTTGAGAGGAGAGACATGTGAACAACACTGGTACACTTTGTAATGGATGCGCTGGATTGGTCAATTAGATATGACCCAGATCTTTATTTCTTAGATATTATAATTTGTAGAAATAACAGTTTAAGTATGATATCAACAAGGAGATATTATTTCATTGTTACAGGGTTTTTATCTGGCACTAGCCCGGTGCCAGATGTCTGTGAAAAGCAGTTGAGAAGTCTTTTCATTTCCAGTAGTGACAGGGGTCTACAGAGTCCACCCTGTTACTTTTGGGCCAGTATCAAAGTTATCGTTTTACAGCACGAATACGGACAGTTCAAGTTGTGCCAGATAAGTATAATATCAGGCACCCGACTTTTCATCAGCATCAAAGATAAGTGCACCCTTGTATAACATAATAAAAATATTTCCCAAGGAATTACACATTGAAAGGTGTATTAAAGAACTGGGGATGATTAAAGAATCCCAAACAGCCATCCAGTGTTAGAAACCAGTAATATTAAAAATTTAGTAACACTATTAGTATATTTTAACAGTATATGTTTAGACAATTGTCCCTTTGGGTTAAAGTTTGCATTTTATGTATATACCTTGAGTTCTTTTAATTTTGAAAGTCCTGACCAGAAGAATACTAGGTTCAGGACCAATAAAAGTGTGTAGAAAATTGTTACATATAAAAATTTAACCCAGGTGTTAGTTCATTTGATCATAGACTTTAATATTTGTTTATGTGTGTGTGTTAATGTTAAATTACCATCACACCCCACTGGCATAGCCCTAGACATTAGACGTAGCTATCATACATACTAGTCAAGAATAGGTCTGATTGAGGTCATAAGGTGGTAGCAGAAAGGTCCCCTGATAACTCAACCCAAAATTTGTTACAATCAGGGACCTTCACAGCTGACCTCATTCAGTACAATAGTAATACAGAACAACAACATTGCATAACATCAAAACCCACCACAGATGGATAGGACACACATTGAGAAAATCTGTTGATAGCATTACAATGCAGTCCTTATTCTGGAATTAACAAGGAAAGAGAGGCAGAGGTAGACCCAAAAAAACACATGGAGAAGAGAGCTGGATACAGAGGTGAAAATGATGAGGAAATTATGGAAAGAACTTTAGCGGATGGCCCAGGACAGGAAGACTAGGCATATGTTTGTTGAAGGCCAATGCTCCTCGGGGAGCTAAAGGGTATTGATTGATGTTATTATACTTGGTAATTGTAAAATCACTTGTTATGTTTAATTTGTTAGTTTTTCGTGTTATCCAATTACTTTATATGAAACAAACGTCACAATACAGCGGCTTACCTGTTATTTTATGACATGAAATGATGTATCACATTAACACAACAGCGCAAGGGGAGATCACGTGACATCGAGGCGGGCAATCATTTTTGCTCTCTCTTGTAACGTTGAGTGTATTGGTCATTTTAGAATTTGTTGTTGTTTTTTTGTTGATGGGTATACAAAATACAACGTATTTGTCAAATTTCATATGGCAGTTATTACTCCTTGTTTCGACATGCATGTTATGTATATCCAGTAGGTACAAGTGCTGCTAATAACATTTTTAAAAAGAAGAAATTGACTTGTCAATCACTTCGTAGAAATAGTAAATCGTATACTGTGATCATTTGATCGACATTGACATTTTATGGCAGAGGTCAACATTGGGTCATGTCTCTCAAGTGACATCCTTCTCTTGGCTATTCGGCCTCCGTTTTGAACTGAACCCATTTCGTTTAGGGGGCATCTCTAAAATGGCTATTTCCACAGGGTGTTGTAAGAGCCTGTTTTCGCATAATCGTAGGGAGCATCTCGACTTGCTGCGATCAGCATCTCCGTCCTCCCAGAATCCTGTATTTATCTATTCATGTCTCTCTTGTACACATCTTTCAAACTTCATGTGTTGTTGCCTTTTGTTTTTGTTTTTTAAAATCTATTTTATGGCGGGGAAGGGGGGGGCGCGGGGGGGGGGGGCCGCACGGCGCAAGCTTGTGTTCAATATTAAGGTTAATTCAGTTGAAAGACATTTAGCCCTTTCATGCAACACATATAGGCTATTTTATTATGGCAGTCACATTAATGATTATTAGTTACCTCCCTTGGAGTGCTTGGCCCGTTACAAATACAAACTCGGCAAGGATTGATTCCATACACATTGGAGAAAAAGAAAAGAAAGGAGGGGGGGGAGAGAGAGAGAGAGAGAGAGAGAGAGAGAGAGAGAGAGAGAGAGAGAGAGAGAGAGAGAGAGAGAGAGAGAGAGAGAGAGAGAGAGAGAGAGAGAGAGAGAGAGAGAGAGAGAGAGAGAGAGAGAGAGAGAGAGAGAGAGAGAGAACAAAAGTCAGTTTGCACATATACAACAAGCACGTAAAGACATTGACTTTTAACTAACTTTCTGTATTCGCTACACAACCAGACATTGACGTTGGGAACTCTTATCAATGTTCCACTACCACCGCATTGTTATGTCCTTCATACTTAAACGTTGATACATTTATGAGTTTTATATAAGGGACGTAATTTTTATTACAAGGGGAGTAGTGTAGACGGAAAAGTTAATCATAACTTGAAACAAATTAAACAGTTATTTTATATAATTTTGTTTAGAACATTTTAGTAGAAAAAGGAAAAAATAATAATATATTTCAAATTCTGAAACAAATTGTTTCTGATATTTGTTGCTATTATAGAAATATACGGTTATATTTTAAATAGGATAAATAAATGCATGCTAGGCTCAATACACGTCAGTAAATATATATAACACGAGTTTCTTTTGATGTGAAGGTGTTTTATAATTCTTCTTTTGAATTTTTGACCGGCACTAAGTGCTGCCTAAAGTAAAGTTGAGAGCAGTGTTTGACAAGTCCACTCGTGAGCCCAAAAACGACCATAAGTCTTTACCAACCTTTTCAACCAAACATTATAGCACGAGCTCACAAGAGTAGCTTTCATTGCATAGGGACTTGACAGAGCATTACAATATACAGTCCACCATATCTATACTGTTCAAAAAAAGAAACGCATAGCTACTGAAGGCACACACATAGAAATAATTTTGACATTCAATAACTTTTTTAATTTAATGAGTAAATTGTTCAAATTGCACACAAGAATACCTTAGGGTTCAACCAATCAATTGACAGTTGTTTTGCATCTGGGTCACGAGAGTTTTTTGGCGTACGGGCTTTCCCGTTAGTATGGGGTTTGGCCTCCTCTTGCATCGATCAGCGACTGGCATCTCCTGGGCATGGATGCGATCAGACGTCTGATGTGGGCCTGTGGGATGGCTGCCCACTCTTCTTGGAGTGCCTAGAACAGATCACGACGATTGGCTGGAGCAACGTCTCGGCGACTAACACGTCTATGCAGCTCATCCCACAGGTGCTCAATCGGACTCATGTCTCAAGATGCAGCAATAGTGAATGCAGTCAGCGACCCATAGCTGTACTGCTTGCATCAGGACTAGCAAACCAGAGCTGGTCAAGACCGCACTCCACTTCCACGTGGTGGTCCTGGAAACAGTCTGCAGCAGTGCAGTCTGGCTGAGCGATTGCGGATAGCAATGGGAAGGCAAACCCGGTCCCTAAAAAATGCAGTGCTGAAGTCGGATGTGTCGACCGAAAGGTGCAGATATCACAGCTTAGGCGTAAACAGACACATCGCAACCACCGTCCTTTTCAGGGCAAACGAGGAAGAAGAAGAAGGACTCATGTCTGGAGACAGGGATGACCAGGGAAGGGTGAGAATGTTGTTGGCAGTCAGGAACTGCGTGGTCAACCGTGCACAATGGGGTCTGGCGTTGTCCTGTTGAAACACAGACCTTTGGGCAGCCAAAAGTGGAAGGACATGAGGTCGAAGAATTTCATTGACGTATCGTTGCGCATTCAAGCCTCCTTCAATGTGCACCAATTGACTCCTTCCGTTGTAACTGATCATTTCCCACACCATTGCACCTCCACCACCGTGCGGCGGAGCTTCATCAACGCAATTTTGAGCAAAACGTTCATTTCGACTACGGTAGACCCTACTTCGTCTATCATGACGCTGCAACAAAAAGAAAGATTCGTCACTAAACCAAACACGTCTCCATTGATTTTCAGCAGCCCAGGGACGATGCTGGTTGGCCCAAAGAAGTCGATTTTGGCAATGGCGGCGCGTAAGGACAGGTCCTCGGTGAAGTCGTTGTGCCCAAAGTCCAGCGTCATGCGGTCTATTCCGGACAGTTTGATCAGACACATGACGTCCTGCAGGCAATGACTGGGCAGTTGAGGAAGCTGTTGTAAACCTGTCTCTGAGGTGACGAAGCCGGATAAAGCTATTCTCCGCTGCTGTTGTCACTCTGGGTCGTCCACTTCGATGCCGGTCTTCAACTGAGCCAGTGGCTTGGAACCGGTGCCAAAGTCGATTGATGGTACTTTGATGCACGTTTAGATGCCTGGCAACCTGACTTTGACTTTCGCCTGCATGCAGTCGGCCAATAGCAATGTTCCTTAAATTTATCGATAGAGACGCCATAAATGTCTGCTTGAAAATGAACTGAATTTTTTTTGTGTAGCGTTATCCTTTTATAGGGTTTCAGTTGCGTAGTCAGTGAATAGTGTTAACCCCAAATTTTGTTGCTTTCACGTGCGCGCAACATGAGCTGTGGTCAAAAATTGCGTCATAAACACTATTGACCACTGCGTTGTAACGATTACAAAAACGAACGCAATTCAGGTCAACACGTGCATTTGACACTGTAAAGAACATTTGAGGCTGGTTTTTATATACCCTAGCACCAAATTTTACTTACAAACTCATAAAAACGCGCCCTCGGATAGCTATGCGTTTCTTTTTTTGAACAGTATATAATAGTCTCTCAACCCACATATTTAGTCTCATTGTATGGCTTTGAAACATAGAGAACAACGAAGACGTTATAATCCGCAGTGGTTGAATAACACGTAACTGTACGTTTCCATTGATAAGTCGTCTTTAGAGCGTCGCGTTATAGACTAACCATAAATCCTAACACCCTGTCCCTACACGTTATCATGGTCAAGTTTTGTGTCATGTTGTTGCTAGGCATTCGTTTCATTTAACAAAAATATTATTTGGCAAAGCGTGTCCCGTTCAACATCTTCTTCTTCTTCTTATTTGATCCTTAGCCGCCGACCGTCAAAGCAGTCAGTGGCCATCACGCCTGGTGGCGTCTTATAGGGCAACAACCAATTGATTCCATTTTGCTCGGTCGGTGGCCATCTTTCGTACAGTGCCCCAACTCTGGTTCATACTTTGCATCTCGCCGTCCACAGTCCTCCGCCAAGTTGTTTTTGGTCGGCCTCTCTTTCGTTTTCCTTCAGGGGTCCATAGCATAGCTGTTCTTGTGATGACATCGGGGTCTCTTCTGAAGACATGGCCAACCCAGCTCCAGCGTCTGCCAGCTATGATGGTGTGCATGTCCTCTTGCTTGCTCCGAATAAGCAGATCTTGGTTGGTGATGGTATTCGACCAAAAATTCTGATAATTTTTCTTAGGCATGTTGTGTGAAAAGAGGACGATTCCGACATTTCCTTCTCTGTAACTCTCCAGCTTTCCGCACCATAGAGAAGCACAGAAAGCACACAGCTCTGATATCTTAATTTTGTGCCTGTGCTGTACTGAAAGAACTTCCAGATGTTGTTTAGACTAAAAAAGGTTGTTTTTGCTTTGTTCATTCTGTTGTTGATGTCTTTGCTTGCCCCGCCGTCTGGTGTTACTATGCATCCTAGGTATGTGAAGGTGTCTATCTGTTCCAGTTGCTGATTCCTTACTGATATGGGCTCAGGGTTGCTCACATTGAGCGTCATGACCTCTGACTTCTTTAGATTGATGTTCAAGCCCCCCTGCTGGCTAAACCTATTAAATCTATCCGGTTTTTCCTGGATCTGTTGATGTAAATGTGCTAGTAGTGCAGTGTCATCTGCATATTCTAGATCTTCCAATGTAGAAAATGTAGTCCATCTTATTCGTCTTGGACTGCCCTCTGTTGTCTGTCACATCACCCAGTCTACGACTGTTAAAAATAGAGTGGTTGATAAGGGGCATCCATGTGGTACACCTGTCTTTACCTCAAAGGTTAGGTTGCTCTTCCCAACGCTACACGTAAAGTTGGCATAGAGGCTTTTTATAATTGACACTATGCAGCTTGGAATTCCATAAGCCCTCAGTATTTTCCATAAACTGTCCCTATGTATATTGTCAAAAGTCTTTTCAAAATCAACGAAATTTATGTACAGCTGTCTTTGCCATTCTGAGCACTGCTCTATAATGTTCCTGAGAGTAAATATATGATCTACACATCTTCTGTTTTTTTTCTAACTCCTGCTTGTTCTTTCCTCAGTTTCTGGTCTACTGCTTTTGAAATTCTCTGTATAATTATCCTGCCTATTATTTTGCTAGGAACTGAGAGAAGAGTTATTCCTCTCCAATTATTGCAGTCCGCAAGATCTCCCATCTTGGGCAATTTGACAATTATTTCTTTGTTCCACTCCGTTGGTGTTGTCCCTGTTTTCCAGACTTGTGCAAATAGTGGTTCTAATAGTTCTGCTGCTAGTTCAGGGTCTGTCTTAAAAAGCTCTGCATTTAAGTTATCATGGTCAGGAGCTTTTCCATTCTTTAACCCTTTGATTGCTTTGATGATTTCTTCTTTTTGTGGAGTGTCTGTATTAACATTTAGATCGTTATCAGCCTCAGGAACATTCAATTGTGTCTCTGGTGGTTCCTTGTTCCGAGTTTCTCTAAAATGCTCTGCCCATCTTGTTTCCTGTCCCTCTGCTTTAGTGATGAGATTTCCTTGCTTATCTCTTACTAATGTAATATTGTTTGCACCTCGTCTTCCGCTGATGAATTTAGTTATTTTGTATACTGTGCTTTGTTCATTTCTCAGTGCTGTCTCTTCTGCCTGTCTTGCAAGATCGTCTAGGTGATTCCTTTTTTTGGCTCGCGTTTAGCGTTTAACTTCATTGTCCAGCTGACTGTACTGTTCGCTATATAGTTGCTTTAACCAGGGGGACTTCGCTTCTGTTTTCTTTCTTTTCATTTCCTTTCTCAGTGTTATGGTGTTTAATGTTTCTGGTGTTATCCAGTCTTGCTTCTTCCTTTCTTGGAATCCCAAGCATGATTTGCTCCTTTCCTTATATATTGTTGAAAGGGTGTTGAATTTCTGGTTTATATCATTTGTCAATGTCTTTTCCTGGCTTTTGGCAAATTGATATCGTTTCTTTGCATCAGCCGCAAAAGCTTTTATGGTAAGGCGGTCCTTCAATTTGCTGATGTCAAACCTTTTCTGTGTAGTTACAGTTCTTAGTTTCACTTTCAGTTTTGCTACTACTAAAACTTACATATATACACAGCGTCATAAGAAAATAAAACAGAAAAAAAGACATAACACCTTACAGTCGACCTTAATAGAAGGAAAAGTTGAAGGCAAACATGGAAGAGGAAGACAGTGCTATAAGTGGGAAGATAACATCAAGAGATGGACAGGAAAGTCTATAAGAGTGCACCATCAAGATAACAGACAGAAGACTTTGGAGATCCATTGTAACTAACCTTCATTGTGGAGATGGCAGCTGACGACGATGACCAGTGTGTAAACACTTTCTTTTCTCGTACGCGCCTTTGTTCTGTATTGACTCGGCTGGGATGTCATTAATGTTTTTTACATTGAATTTTTTCATCTGTACTCGACGCATATCATTCTTTCAAGGGGGCAGCGCAGTGTACACATTGCTGGCGTAGCTGGATGTCCTTTACAGCACTAGTCATTTTAAGGGCTTAATCATGTTAGCGGATAGGTACTAGGAGTCATTTTCTGGACGTAGTATTTTTTTAAACTGTACTTGAGTTGACAATCAATCAGTCAATCAATCAGTCAATCAATATCATTTAGCTCCCCAAGAAGCATAGGGCTTCAGCAAACACAGGCCAAGTTCTCCTGTCACGTGACATCCGATCAAGTTCTTTCCCCATATTCCTCATCATTTTCACTTCTGTCTCCAGTTATCCTTTCCATTTGTTTTTATTTTATTTGTGGTCAACCCCTGCCTCTCTTACCGTGGGGATTCCAGAAAAATAGGACTGCCTTGTTACGCTACCAACAGGTTTCCTCAATGTGTGTCGTATTCATCTCCAGCGTCTTCTTGTCATCTACTTTTCTACTGGCATTTGTCTGGTTCTAGTCATTTCATGTTCCACTGGCACTTGTCTGGTTCTTGTCATTTCATGTTCCACTGACACTTGTCTGGTTCTTGTCATCTCATGTTCCACTGACACTTGTCTGGTTCTTGTCATCTCATGTTCCACTGGCACTTGTCTGGTTCTTGTCATCAGTTCCACTGGCGCTTGTCTGGTTCTTGTCATCTCATGTTCCACTGACACTTGTCTGGTTCTTGTCATCTCATGTTCCACTGACACTTGTCTGGTTCTAGTCATTTCATGTTCCACTGACACTTGTCTGGTTCTTGTCATCTCATGTTCCACTGACACTTGTCTGGTTCTAGTCATTTCATGTTCCACTGACACTTGTCTGGTTCTTGTCATCTCATGTTCCACTGACACTTGTCTGGTTCTTGTCATCTCATGTTCCACTGACACTTGTCTGGTTCTAGTCATTTCATGTTCCACTGACACTTGTCTAGTTCTTGTCATCTCATGTTCCACTGACACTTGTCTGGTTCTAGTCATTTCATGTTCCACTGACACTTGTCTGGTTCTTGTCATCTCATGTTCCACTGACACTTGTCTGGTTCTAGTCATTTCATGTTCCACTGACACTTGTCTGGTTCTTGTCATCTCATGTTCCACTGACACTTGTCTGGTTCTAGTCATTTCATGTTCCACTGACACTTGTCTGGTTCTTGTCATCTCATGTTCCACTGACACTTGTCTGGTTCTAGTCATTTCATGTTCCACTGACACTTGTCTAGTTCTTGTCATCTCATGTTCCACTGACACTTGTCTGGTTCTAGTCATTTCATGTTCCACTGACACTTGTCTGGTTCTTGTCATCTCATGTTCCACTGACACTTGTCTAGTTCTTGTCATCTCATGTTCCGCTGGCACTTGTCTAGTTCCTGTCATCAGTTCCATATTAGTGACTTTGTTATACCACCTTCAACCCTTCTGTTCTATGTAAGCACCCGTTTATCAAAGTCTGTCGCTTTTTGGTTGTTGTTTTCATTGTTCTCCATGACTAGACTTGACAGAGCTCACTTATTTTGTGAATGGTGATTGTGCTGTGATATAACCATCGGATTTCACTCTTGGTGGACAGGTAGGTGCCTTGCCACAGAAAGGCAATACGTTCATGGAAGAAGGAAAACTCTTCATTACCACGGTGTGAAATAAATGTAGGAAATAAAACATTTCCTAGAATGGTTTTCCCAGCCCAAGACAAACTGAAAAAAGTTTTTTTTATTTATTTTATTTTCATTTGGCTATTTAAAACCCAAAGTCTAATGAATTTCACTTTATTTTTTTTTTATTTATGACTATTTCCCCGGAGTTCCCCGATGAACCTAGACACAAGGGACCTCGGGTGTTTTAGGGCGCTTGTCCAAATAAATAAGATCTTTTGGTATGTTATTTTGAATAAATTCAATGACCGGCTGCCACCACGCTTACACGCCCCAACAGGTACGCCACTGACCGTCAATAAAAACAACTTTTTAAAAACAATATTTACGCCACTGGAGATAAGACAAAACCCGGGCTCCAAGTCTGAGTAAAGGCTCAGTACATACTACCGTCTATCATTCTTGTCGTGTCGAATGTTTGGAGAAGTGACCTAATATTGAATTTAATCACTTTTAAACTGTGTCCAAATGGTTAGAGTTAGGATGTCATGGTTTGCCTGCTCATTGTTTGGTCGATCCACTGTTCAGCCGGTTCACAATAGCCAGATGGGGGGATTAGCTCTGACATATTCCCGCCAAATTTACAGCGGTCAAGGAAGTTACGGTCAGTTTTCTTCCAGCACTTCGCCTTTCTATTCTTCTCCTTACTCGTTTGTCTTTAATTTATCTTCTTCTTGTCTTTGTGGTCATTTTCTCTCTTTTTTATTGTCTCTTTCTGTTTATAATTTTCTGCTTCAACTTCTGAATCTGTCCTTAATTTTATGTGTTTCTTCTCATTCTTCGATTCTTGTGATCTTCTTTTATTCTCATACTCGTCTTTGTTCATCTACTTCTTCTATACTTCACGTCTTCTATAGTACTTCACGTCTTCTATACTACATCACTTCCTCTATTCTACTTCACTTCTTCTATACTACTTCACTTCTTCTATACTACTTTACTTTTTCTATACTACTTCACTTCTTCTATTCTACTTCACTTCTTCTATACTACTTCACTTCTTCTATACTACTTCACTTCTATACTACACTTCTTCTATACTACTTCACTTCTATACTACTTCACTTCTATACTACTTCATTTCTTCTATACTACTTCACTTCTTCTATACTACTTCACTTCTATATTACTTCACTTCTATACTACTTCACTTCTTCTATACTACTTCACTTCTATACTACACTTCTTCTATACTACTTCACTTCTATACTACTTCACTTCTATACTACTTCATTTCTTCTATACTACTTCACTTCTTCTATACTACTTCACTTCTATATTACTTCACTTCTATACTACTTCACTTCTATACTACTTCACTTCTTCTATACTACTTCACTTCTATATTACTTCACTTCTATACTACTTCACTTCTATACTACTTCACTTCTTCTATACTACTTCACTTCTATACTACACTTCTTCTATACTACTTCACTTCTATACTACTTCACTTCTATACTACTTCATTTCTTCTATACTACTTCACTTCTTCTATACTACTTCACTTCTATATTACTTCACTTCTATACTACTTCACTTCTATACTACTTCACTTCTTCTATACTACTTCACTTCTATATTACTTCACTTCTATACTACTTCACTTCTATACTACTTCATTTCTTCTATACTACTTCACTTCTTCTATACTACTTCACTTTTTTTATACTACATCACTTCTTCTTTCTTTGCCATGCTGTGTTAATTCTTCTTCGTGTTTTCTTTTTTTCAATCTTTGAAGGAGCTTGGACTAGAATTGAACCAGGCCAGGAAGAAGACAGCCGATAGGATAGTCTGGCGCTCTCTCTACCAAACCTCTACACCTCACGGTACAAGGGGAAACAACTAAGTAAAGTTTTCTTTTTTTTCCATTTGTTTCATTCTTCACCTTGTTTGTCTTTTTCTACATCATTTTCCTTCTCATCCTTCGTTTTTCTTCTTCTGTTATTCCCTACTCTCTCTCTCTCTCTCTCTCTCTCTCTCTCTCTCTCTCTCTCTCTCTCTCTCTCTCTCTCTCTCTCTATCTTCTACATGTTTCTTCTCTTCTTTATTCCTCCCCTGTTCTCCGTCTTCTTCCTATCACTTGCTCTCATTTCTCTTTTTTCCTTTCTATTGGTATACTTTCTTTCTTCTCTTCCCCTCCATCTTCTTTTTTTCCCTCCTTCATTTTCTCACCTCTTCACTTTTCTTCTACTCTTTTCTCCTCCTTCTTTTTCTTTTCTTTTTCCTCATTCCTCTCCTATTCTAATCTTTTCTCGCTCTCTTCCCTCATGCTACTTCTCTTTTTCTTCCTCCTTCTTCTTCCCTTTTTCATTCCTTGTTCTCTTTTCGTCTTCTCTGTCCTCCTCCATTTTCATCTCTTCCCTTCTTCTCGTCTCTTTCTTCGCTCCTCTCCTTTTCTAATATTTCCTTCTTTTTCTCTTCCTTCATGCTTCTTCTCTTTTTCTCTTCCCTCCTCCTTCTGTTTCCCTTCCTTTCTTTTTCTCTTCTTCGTCTTTTCTTCCCTCCTTCGTTTTTATCTCTTTCCTTCTTCTCTTCTCTCCTCCTTCTCTTTCCTCCTCCTTCTTCTCTTTCCTCCTTCGTCTTTTCTTCCTTCCTTCTTCTCTTCATCATTTGGTTTCTCTTTTCCTGCTTTTACCCTTCATCTTCTTCCGTTCTCCTCCCTTTTCTCTTCTTTTTTCCCCCTCCATTTCATATCTTCCATTCATGGTTCTTCTCATCTCTATTCCTTCTTCTCTTCCTCTCCGTCTTTTTATCGTAGTTTATATTTTCTGGAATCACCTATTATTCATTTCTATTTATATCTCAGTTTGAGTCATCCCTATTCGTATCTCTGTTTCTGCTTTTGGAAAAGAGAAAACTGACCTTGAAAACTAACTAGAAGTTTTTAAATCGATGTCAGAATTCACCTCAGGAGTTCACTTGTGATCTAAGAATGTCAAAGGACAAGCGGTCAGGTTGACACAAATATTGAACATGAGTGAAAGCTGACCGGGAGCTGAAACTAGGTCAAAGTTAATTTACGTAACTTACGGCACGCGTTGCTGTTTCTAGGTCGGACCAGTGGACCAATAGAAATACTAAAGCAATCAAGGGACGACCAATCACTGAAAGAGTTTCCGTCATTCATGAAAATTTACTTGACCGGTAGTAAATCAACATTCCAGAGTTTGACATTAAAGGCTTGACATATCCGACCAGATAGCAAGACTGCCACAAGTACTCGTGCCGGGACCGGTCCTTCAACAACTCTGAGTGGCCCGATTCCTTGCGAGGTAGAGGAGAGAGACCTAGATGATGAAGACCCAGAACACGAAGAAATATTGAGAGCGTTAACATAAATAACACATAAGGAAGGGAAACCCGAGGCCTGTAAACAGTAAATTAATATTAGACAAACATAAAGGTATGTTTTCAGGCACTCGTAAGAAATAAAGAAGTAGAACACTTGGACAACAGAAAAACAACAGACGTGAGTGGCTTACCCAGGGTTCGAACCCCGTACCTTCCGTACGACAACTCCGCCTAGCTATCAAGCGAATCACACTGACCCCACGGCCAGCTAGGCATCCCCAAAAAAAGATGCTTTACTGGCTATTTATCAGTAAGAAACACAAGATAACACCGGAAGTATACAGTGGGCAACTCAGCCCCTTAATGACGCAATCACTTCTGTTGTTCTCCTATTAACAGTATGTGTCAGTCCAAACTTTTTTTGGGGATGCCTAGCTGGCCGTGGGGTCAGTGTGATTCGCTTGATAGCTAGGCGGAGTTGTCGTACGGAAGGTACGGGGTTCGAACCCTGGGTAAGCCACTCACGTCTGTTGTTTTTCTGTTGTCCAAGTGTTCTACTTCTTTATTTCTTACGAGTGCCTGAAAACATACCTTTATGTTTGTCTAATATTAATTTATTGAGAGCGTTACAACAGCTGGAGCAGACGACGGAAAGAATAGAGAAAAGAAAACAGGAACTTAGAACCATGTTGACACCACCACACGTACCCGACTCGTCAGCAAAAACCCTGTCTACCACAGAGAAGCTGCACCAAACACCGATGACACCACACGATGCCGAGAGGACACCTGCAAACACTGTAAAAGAGGTGAAAGAGACAACACTTCAACATGGACCGGCACAAGGGGTAGATGTCAGAACAACAATCTATAGATGCTGTTGGATTTAACCCTATTTGTACCGTGGGTTTAACTCACGGCTCATTGTCTACAACATAGTACCACTGCACACAATAGCTGACATGAGTAATACAATAACGCCTCAAATACAGTAATATCCCTTTAATGAGAAGTACACACAACAATCACTATGCGTGAAACTGCAATACGTAAGATAATGATTACATAAGCCAACTTACTTGCGATAATCATACCAACTCTCCTAATAGCACAAAGGCACAGCACAATGCACTGAAAACTGCCACATATCCTGGCGAACACTATAATTCGTCATGAGAACCAAAATGGTTACCGACATAAACTCATCAGTGAAGGCACTGAACTATCGCTCAGAGGCGGCACCTAATACTAGGTTAAAGCGGTACACAATTGCAACCAACGTATCACAATAAATAATCAGGAAGGGAAAATCACTAGAACTTTCTAAGCTCAATCTAGCACCCATCAAATATTCCTGAATCTATGGAAATCGGCAAGCACTAAACAACAATTGGCATCCAAATAATTCCCCAGCAAAACTGCTGACAAAGGCCAACAATGACCGCTTATGCCGGCAGACATATCTAGAATCCTTCCTTTGCGCCAAAAAGCTCCCTTCCGGCTTCCGTCCAATCGAAAACTGGCCGAGCAAGTTTTTACAAGAGACGAACCAGTGTTGTCGCTCTCCAGTGTGACCAATATACAATTTAGCGCAAGTCTATGTCGTGACAGTAGACAAAAGAGCAGAACAACAAGACGTCACCTCACAGCCAGCTGCTGATGTGGGGACAAAATCATCGGAACGAGACGAATTTGACGCAGAAGCTATCGCAGAGACCGTTATGGACGCACTATACAGAATGCGTGAAGACGGAGACGAGTTCCTTAGTCTCACTCCAACATTGAAAGAATTACTATTTGAAATGGCTCCAGTGTCAGACACCGAGATACGCCGGAATTCAACAGAGAACAACCAAGTCTCCCGCGGTGATCAAGAGAAGCAGAATCATGAGCAGACAGAAGAGGACAGGGTACCGAGCCCAAAGACAGATACTCAGCCAATGGTGGCAGATGGGAGATGCCACCCAGGCGAACTACGAAAAAGCATCCACAAAGAACAGGATCAAGAGCGCACAATAAAAATTACGTAGTTGTCTGAAGGAGAAGCCACACTCAGGGCACTCCCGGACGACAAAGTAATCAATGTCCTGGAGAAAGTAGTAGGCAAAAGAGGCATAATAAATATCAGAAGGCACCCACAGGGAGTGACACTTGCCCTGAATGATACAGAAAAGACTAAATCACTGATGACTGCTCTGGCATCCGGGCCTAAAGAATTTCTGCTACTACATCGGATCAAAATCCAAGCAGAAATCTACACTGAAACCAAGAGAGTAGTCATCAAAGGGATAGACACCAGCTTGTCAGACACAGAGGCCCTCAGCTACATCCAGGACGAAAACCCTCGGTACAGATTCACACACGCAGAAAGGCTTAAGTCCTGGAACAAAGAAGACACCCGAATGATAATAGTGACTCTACAAGGGAAAACAGTACCAGAAAACATCACTATTCAGAATTGACCTCGAAGAACACATGCCTACATCCCGCCAGTGATGCAGTGTTTAAAGTGCCAGGGATTTTCTCACACATGGAACACGTGCAGAAAAGAGACGGTCTGTAGATACTGTGCGGGCAGCCACGAATACAAAGACTGCCCAAAGGCAAAAAAAGATAACGACTACAAAGCACCAAACAACAATAGAAAATGTACCAACTGCCTCGGAAAGCACGGAGCACGATACCGCGGGTGTCCCGAATACCAACAAACAAGGCAAATAATCACAGTTGTCATTGGAAAGGGGGTATCGTACCAAGAGGCAAAAAACACACTGAAGGCAAGTACTCTAGGTAATAGGCGCCAAGACAGCCTAACAGAACAGGTCAGACAGCTCACGACTGAGGTGAGAGATCTAAAACTACAACTGCGAAAGGAGAGAGAAAACCGACAGCCACACAAAAACAGAACATCAACTGCCAGATGTGAAGAAATCCCTGATAGCTCGGAAAGCGCGAAACAACAACAATTCATGAACGACATGAAAATAATACACCAAGACATGAAAAGAATTCAGCAGCAGGTAGAAGAAGATATCAAGAAGCTGATAGAACTGAAAGAAGGAAACGAAGAGGTACTTAAGAGAATAGAGACAGAAAGAATGACCATTGAAGAAATAACAGCAAACACAAAAGATATTAAAACGAACGACCAATCAGACGAAGAAGTCATCGAGGAAACGCTGGAAAAGCTACTCCCAACAATTATAGAAAAAGCGCTATCTAAGATACAAGAGCAAAGGAAGACACAAGAAACAGAAACAAGGAGGGCAAAAACACACAAAACCACACAAGCCAGATAGTGAGGCAGGATACGAAATACACTAAAGAACATGCCACGGCAACACAAACAGAGAAACAACGAAGAGGACGCCAGCTAGCACCATTCCTTGTCAGGACTATCAACCGACCACCATCGAAGAGCATAACACACAATATACCCCAATTATAACCAATTTCCAGGTTGAACAGGGTATAACAACACTATAGTCGACGTAAAATGAAGAAGAAGAAGAACGAATGAAACGTACGGTTACGTGTGATTCAACCACTGCTGATTATAACGTCTTCTTTGTTCTCTACGTTTCAGGGCCATACAATGAGACGAAATGTGTGGGTTGAGAGACTATTATATACTGCTCATAAAAAGTTAAACGCCGCTTTCAATTTTTAGGTCATTTCAACAAAGCTGTTTTTTTTTAAACCTGAACACTCAGTCAAAAAAAAAGTTTTGCTGCATTTTGTTGCATGCTTAAACGATGTTTGTTAATCTGACAATAAATCAAATACGTGTTACGTGTGTGTTCCTCCAAGGTCAATCAAATGTACGTGGTGGAAAGGGAAATAATGCATGTTTGAAAATGCTTCCTATGGCAAAGCCTGTTGATAACATTGCTGAAATTTGCTTTTCACGTGCAAGTCGTGACTATAGTCGGGTTCCCATAATGTTTTGTTTAAAAACCGGGACATTTCCAAATTTTTACCTAAAAAACCGGGGACATTTTGTAAAAAAACGGGACATGTTAAAAATTAAGTTAAAGCACAAATAAATCTATTATATATTATATGTTGCACTTAAAATAAGATACTGGTATAAATATACACACATTAACTAACACAACTTCCACTTTAAAAAAGAAAGCTAAATTACAAACATACTTAATTAAAAAATCGCACCTTTAAAAAATACACAATAGTAAAGTTTATATTTCAGATTCATCAGAATATTTATCAGATTTATGGGCCTGTTCAAGAAGTTTTTTTTCTTCTGATATTTGGACATAGAACTCAGCACAAGAGAAATCCTTAAAACGGGTCTTTATAATGGTTAAAGCTTTCACTGTCTCAATTTTAAGTCTGTTTTTTTTTTTCGTCTGTCCAAAGCGCATTTATTAATGAAAAAAACACGTTCAACAGCTGCATTGGATCCTGGCAGTGCCAAATAAAAACTAGGCATTTCATGTTCTCAGCATTTATATCCTGCTTTGTAAAATGAGCGAACATCTCACACCATTTTCCACTGACACTGATCCTCCAGTTCACTCCACACATCAAATTTGCTTTCACAATATTTTTTCACACATGCAAACTCATCAAATAAGTCCTCTTCATTCACAGTAAAATTTGGTGACACTGTCTTCGTGAATATGTAGCTTTCTTGGAAGTTCTTCCAAGTCACAGACTCCTTTCCCTTCAAATTGATCCAATCCATAGACTGAAGAGGCGTAAGAAATTGTGTACACCACTCCTGAATATATTAAATGCAGGTGTCATAGAAATTTACTGCATAGCTTTGAAACTTTTCAACTGTTATGTGTCCTTCTTTTTCTAATTCTTGCAACTGATTTCTAACAGTAGTGGTAAGAAACTTTTCTGCCTTCCTGTAGTTTAATTTTTCCACCAGTTTGTTTACTTCATCCTTCACTTCAATTACACTACTAAAACACGGAATAAAATCCGTCACCCAAAGATTTTTTTTCAGGAAGGACCCTTAAAAAGCGGGACATTTGGAATAAATTCGGGACACCGGGACATTTTATCAAAAAATGGGACTGTCCCGGGAAAAACGGGACGAATGGGAACCCTAGACTATAGTGAACACATGTCACCCAGTTTTCGGAAGGAACGGGCAATGGGTGTGTTTGTAACATTTACCATTTTAGCCATGGCTCAGAGAAGACGCTTGACCAATGTTGACAGATGGAGAGCGATGGCATGGCTGCAGGATGATGTAGGGCTTCGAGAAGTTGCTAGGAGATTAGGAGTTGCCCACTCTGTCATACAAACTCTGCCTGATCGTTATAATGCAACCGGCAATGTCGCAGAACAACGCAGGTCAGGACTCCAAGTTCTACCACAAGACGGCAAGACACGCTGAGCCATGGCTAAAATGGTAAATGTTACAAACATACCCATTGCCCGTTATTTCCGAAAAGTGGGTGACATGTGTTGACTTTAGTCACGACTTGCACGTGAAAAGCAAATTTCAGCAATGTTATCAACAGGCTTTGCCATAGGAAGCATTTTCAAACATGCATTATTTCCCTTTCCACCACGTACATTTGATTGACCTTGGAGGAACACACACGTAACACGTATTTGATTTATTGTCAGATTAACAAACATCGTTTAAGCATGCAACAAAATGCAGCAACACTTTTTTGACTGAGTGTTCAGGTTTTTTAAAAAAACAGCTTAGTTGAAATGACCTAAAAATTGAAAGTGGCCTTTAACTTTTTTTGAGCAGTATATAAAGAAATAGAGGCAGATATAAAGAAACAGAGGCAGATATAAAGAAACAGTAGCAGATATAAAGAAACAGAGGCAAACACACAAAAAGAGACACATATAAAGAAACAGAGGCAGATATTCAGAAACAGAGGCAGACATTAAGAAACAGGGGCAGATATAAAAATAGAGGCAGATATTAAAAATAGAGGCAGGAATAAAAATAGAGGCAGGTATAAAGAAACAGAGGCAGATATAAAGAAACAGAGGCAGATATAAAGAAACAGGGACAGATATAAAGAAACAGAGGCACATATTAAGAAACAGAGGCAAATATAAAGAAATGGAGGCAGATATAAAGAAACAGAGGCAGATATAAAGAAACAGAGGCAGATATAAAGACACAGAGGCAGATATAAAGAAACAGAGGCAGACGAAAAAAGACATATATAAAGAAACAGAGGCAGATATTCAGAAACAGAGGCAGATATTAAGAAACTGAGGCAGATATAAAAATAGAGGCAGATATTAAAAATAGAGGCAGGAATAAAAATAGAGGCAGGTATAAAGAAACAGAGGCAGATATAAAGAAACAGAGGCAGATATAAAGAAACAGGGACAGATATAAATAAACAGAGGCACATATAAAGAAACAGAGGAAGATATAAAGAAATAGAGGCAGATATAAAGAAACAGAGGCAGATATAAAGAAACAGATGCAGACTTAACAAAATGATAGATCCAAAAAATAGATACAGACACACAAAAACAGAGGCAGACATACAAATATAGGCAGATATAAAAAATAGAAGCAGATATACCGAAACAGAGGCAGACACACAAAAATAGAGACAGACGCAAAAAACATTTGGAAGAAGAACACTCTAAATATAGACTCTTACGTCTAAGGTGAGAACACTATAAGTGGTACGTGCTTCATCTTTGAACACCTTAAAGTAATAACAAACTCGAGTAATATTCCAACCTCTGTCTAGTGTATTCAGAAAACTATGAACACAAAGTTACAATAATATACAGTCAGTGAAGTGCATACTTGAAATATATGTACAAAAAGATGAAGAAAACGTGATACGAGTTGTAACAGCTGGGGCTTAAGGCTGTAAGGCAGAGAAGAAGATAAATGAATGTGGAATTCTAAACTTCATGGTTTATATTTTTGATGTGGTCATCATTCAAATACCGTCTCTCACATGATATATCCCAAGTGTTTTATGATCTCCAGCCTTTACCTTCTGTGATCAATCAGCTCTGGTGGTCTGAAAACTGTTAAGGCGCCTGATACAGGGTGTCCCCATCCCACAAATCTTCTCCTATTCATCAAATACTACAGACCACAACTGCAAATAAATGTAAATTAAATAAAGAAAAAACGTAAAAGTAGAGCAGAAAATGAAAATATTAAAATTCATGTACAATGTCAGTTTATCCTTGAACTAAAAAGGAAACCAGTCTTATTTATAAACAAAAATAATCAACGGTTATTGTCAAACTCGCCACATTTAGCAACATATGTAAATAACGTTTGAGTTTTGTCAATTATTTGTTTTATTATAATAATATAATGATAATAATAGCCCCTTCAGTCGTAACTGACCATGGGAATGCGCCTTTTAGGTGACATCCCTCGATGCTTTGTGCCCTCGTGTCACCAAATTAATACCACATTGACTCCAGGTAGAGGCGAGCATGAAGTGTTGGCTTAAGATTGCATAATCACTTCCGATTCGACTGCTTGGGACAGGTAATTATAGATGAAAGCAATCATGGAAGACATTTGGAAGAGTGAGCAGGAAGTGTGATATAAGTAAACTTTCACAACATTTTACGGATATGCAGGCCGCCCTTCTCCTTTTTTCAACAGAGCTTGGGCCGGCCTAGGCGGAGTTCGTCCTCGAGACATGAAGCATAAAAACCAAACCATAGCTCGTTCCGATTTCTTTGATAGGTTACTTTCTAGTTTCATTATAAAATACATGAAACTTTTGGATAGTGACTATGTTAATGACATAATCTCTTACATAAATAAATAAAGCCGTAGGCCAGGGCGAAGCAAATAAAACACAAATCCGACAAGAACAATGGCAGATCTAATATGATCCCTAGTTTAAAAAAAGACGCCATAATTATAAGATCGCCAGGACTTGTGATTATGTTTAGAGACGACTTGTGATTATGTTTAGAGACGACTTGTGATTATATTTAGATACGACTTGTGATTATGTTTAGAGACGACTTGTGATTATGTTTAGAGACGACATGTGATTATGTTTAGAGACGACTTGTGATTATATTTAGATACGACTTGTGATTATGTTTAGAGATGATCCAGAGCAGAAGGAAAAGGGACAAGCGGCGAAAAGTCTTAAAATCAAAACGTCCAAACTGAAGGAGATGAAAAGAAATTGACAGAAGTAAAAAAAACAAACAAGAATTAGCAAAACAAGAAAAGTGAAAGCAACAAGAAGAATTACGAGAAAGACGAGATTCAAGAAAACGATAAGAGGACAGCAGTACCAAGACAGTCAACATAAATACGAATAATAACAAACAGGATAATGCGGCCATCGAGAAGAGCAATAGAAAATAGAAAATGAAAAAGATAGTGCATGCACAGAGTAATAAAAAACGCAAGAATAAAGGTGAGTCTAGCAGATAGCTAGGCGGAGTTGTCGTACGGAAGGTACGGGGTTCGAACCCTGGGTAGGCCACTCACGTCTGTTGTTTTTCTGTTGTCCAAGTGTTCTACTTCTTTGTTTCTTGCGAGTGCCTGAAAACATACCTTTATGTTTGTCTAATATTAATTTGAGTCTAGCAGCAATAACGGGACGATAAAAGGATTCATGTCAACCTATAGGTTATCTTTCTTTTCTTCTGCCTTAGACATTTTTGGAAAGTCGCTGTGATCGTGTCCATAAATTTTGTTATTGTTTTGTTATGTCCTGTCTACGTCTAGCATTTGATCACTTCTTGTTTCAATGATATGTCCTTGTCACGGGATTGCCTCCCCTTGCTTTGTGGTAGTGGTCCAATAATGGTCACAACGCAAAAATATCTAAAAGTAGGTCGTCGAAGATATCTATCTTCGCGCAATATTACTCTTGGCAAATATGTAGATAGAAGATGAATGGCGCTTCTACCTTAGGAGAGCCTTAACAAGATATTTTATAAGTCAAGAACAAACGCTGCGTAAGGGCGGAGCAAATTTGTTAACTTGTTATCTGGTCCATCACCTTTTGTGAAAAGGTTATACAATGATTCTGGCCTGTCAAGCCCCCAGTTGGTGTAAATCCAACGAATACCCTCTTATAAGTAATGGCTCTCTCTCTCTCTCTCTCTCTCTCTCTCGATATATATATATATATATATATATATATATATATATATATATATATATATATATATATATATATATATATATATATATATATGAGTGTGTGTGTGTGCGTGTGTGTGTGTTAAGTCATAAATATTTAGTAGAGTTAAGTGTTAAGGATTTTTATGTACTGGGCTGTTTTTTCTAGTAAGCACGTTTATAGTCATGATATAGATTTTTCATTTGGGTACGTTGTTTACGATAATGTTGGAACATAGCTCAACTGAAGCTCATGTGTTACTTTTTTTAAAAAATAACAATGAAACTGTTCTAATGTTAATAGTAGTTTGGGGGGAGATAAGGATGAACTGAGCTCAGATGTTAAGCAGTGAGTTCGCGCACGAGCGACTTCACTGAGCTGTACTGAGAAACTATAATCTCAGGCAGTAGGGGATCTGACAGAGCTTCGAGACGGGATGTTTGTCGCCCCTGTTATATGTAATAACATTAGAACCTGTTTTGGAAAGAATAAGACAAGATACAAATATCACGGGTACCTTCGTCCCCGGTGCAGGGGAAAGGAAATTGTTGGCCTACACCGATGATACGATATTCTTTCCAACAACAAAGGATTCTATAAAAAATATCTTAGAGGTTTTCACAGAGTTTGGATACGCTAGCGAATCAAAACTAAATATTCAAAAATCTAGCATAATGGGAATAGGTAGATGGGGCAATAGGTCAGATTTCCCTTTTCAATTAACGGTAGTGAATAAAATTAAAATTTATGGAATTAACTTCTCTTTTAATCCTCAAGATCCCAATAAAGAAACATGGACAAAATTGATAGAGAAAATCCAAAATATGCTAGAAATTTACAAATATAAAACGGCTACCATTTTCGGAAGAAGTATTATAGTTAATTGTTTTATTATGCCAAAAATAATTTATACAGCAAATATACAAATAGTACTCAAAATGATTATAACGGAAATAAATAAATTAATTAGGGCCTTTATTTTTAGGAATACCTGGCACAGTATCAAACACGCAACGCTAATGCAACCTAAAAATAAAGGGGGGATAGCCTTACAGGATATCAATACTAAAATTAAAGCTTTAAGAATTAAATATATAGGGGAAGTTATAAAAAGCCCGGGTCTATACCCGCTGGCACATTATTATATTGGGTTAAGATTATCTAATCTTTGTAAACTAAACAATAACCAACCTCACTGTTTTGGTACACCACCACCCTTCTACACAATATGTTTACAAAGTTTAGAAGGAAATAAACATTTAATAGGACAAGACACCAAACTTATATACAAACTTCTAGTTGCAGCACAGGAAACACCTCTAAACACACGAAGAGGGTACAACCTTTTTCTAACCGATTACACACAGAGTTTCACAAACATTCATGCAATAGACATCAAACCACAAGCAAAAGAAGTCACCTTCAGATTACTACACAGTTTAACGCCTATTGCGGGCATGCAGTCAGCAAAAAACGCAGGCAAAACGCCACCAAAATGTAAACTGTGTAGTGATAGCATTATAGAGACAGAGGACCACTTATTCTACACATGCAAGACAGTGGTCCCTACATTAAACAAATTAAGAAATATAGTAGCCGAAAACTCACAACAAACACTTAATTTATACAGAGCAGTCATGCTTAACACGCTACCACAAATGACGAGACGAACAGAACTTAAGCTACTGACTTTGTTAGCTGACTTCAGATATCTTGTATGGACATGTAGGAATAGAGCGGTATACGACGGCAGACATTATGACAGTACAATATTTACACAAATATACGAACAGATAACACAAGACATAGCAACACAGATGTAGCGAAAGGTTTTCCTAGTATGATAGTAGTGGTAGAGCAGAAGTAGAATCTCTCTCCAGAAAGTATGAAGTTCCAGTGCCCGAGAAGTACACTGGTATCACAAGTGAGTTACAGCTGTGAATACTCTGAGCTGGACAATAGATTTAGGCTTCAGAAGTATAAGATGCTACTTCGCTATCGTAACCCTATGTGATATTATAATTAAATTAGAAAAAGTAGCTCAAAATTTAACAGTTAAAAATTTAACAAGTCAAATGAGTACAATTATCCAATTTATTATGTACATCTATATATTCTTGTAATGATAAATGGGTGTTGGAAGATGGTAAAATGTATGATTATTTACAGTTACAAATTAAAATAACTAATAGAAAAAGTCTTGGATTTATCTTCCACTGAATTTATAAAACAAGTTTGTCACATATCTCTTGCCATCTAGTTTTCATCATTAGAAAGTCGTTTTAGAACTGCTCACAGGATTTGTTGGATGGAAATATATAAACTCAACTTTATCCACGTCTGCTCGAGGTTCCTCCGACACACTGGAGTACGGAAGACTTTCCTTCAGCCCGCCCTATAACTACGGGGGACTAAGGTGTTGAAGTTTGGTTGACCTCTAGGCTTCAGTGAGCTGGATCAACTTCTTCAAGTCTTTAGTTTCTCGATCAGGAATGATCATAAACATTGATCATAAAAACCTGGAACAAGAAGTAATAGGTGGCCATTGTTCTAACAATCTCACCACCCTCTGCTGTTCATGATGCGACCATGTCTTCAGTGTTTGTATGTAAATGAATGAATCATGGTAGTATATTACAGAGATAGCATGATAAGATAATGTATAAGGTGCAGAATTAACAATATACATGAATAAATCACATGTTATGATACATGGGTACGATATAACCTTTGCCTTCCACTTATGGATGTCAAGTCACTTATGTACTTGCTGGTATGTCGTAAGCTTCCAGGCAAGAATTAGCCATAATATATTTGGCTAACCAATTAATGGTTATGCTTCCTGACAATGCCGGTGAAGGTTATCTCTGGTTAGCGTCATTCCCTTTTTTATTATATCTGCTACAATCAATCAGAAATAAAATCTGAAATAAAATGATATTAGTAATACATATATTTTTAATAAACTTACATACCCTCTTAGGATTAATAAGCTCACGGTGAGACTGTATTGGCTTAACTTAATCTGCCCTGCATGCAGCGTGAAAATAGAACTTTTCTTGCAGAGGCTGTCCTCCAGTTTCTCACTCTGGCTTCTGGATTTGGTGTGTGATTTACAATGCGCCGCTCTGTCCTTATATTTCAGTCTCTCGCGCGTACGAGAAAGCAGCTCCCAAATTCCCCAAAAGATTTTAGTTTCATCTCCTGTTTTGAAGCTATTTGAAACAATCTGTGCTTTTCCTGTACTCGTTTTTCTCTTCTGTCACTCACACACTTATCTCCTTCCTTCCTTCCTATATATCATTTCCTTTTCCCCATATGGGGCTTTCATTACATATAAGTTTTATACAATTCCGTTGAGGCTTGTTAGTGTAATAAATTTTTAAAGATTATTAGCTAACTTTTAGCCGATGTGATGAAGGTGAAAAATATTAATTATCTTTAAAACTATTTATATTTGAATAATATCCTTTTGGATATAATTCCTAGCCTATCTCCTTTGTTGAGTTATATTTATTTAATATTATTCCAACCATGCGTTCTCCTGTAGTGAATAATTTAATGTCCAGTAAATGCAAACTTTTAAAGTCGGCCATACATTCCTATATAGCTATTTCCTCATTCTTCAGTAATACTGTATGGCTTTTAACCGTAAGTCACATTTCCGCTGTCTACCAACTTCAAAGAAAGACCGCAGCGCTGACCTTGCGCTGGTGTGTGTGGGTGTCGCGTGGGCGTGTCGCGCTACAACCAAGCAAGTGTTTACCAAATCTCGCTACAGAGCCCTCTTCTTTAAAACAGTGCCTGCACGGTTAACTTTTTGGTAACACATGCTGCAGTTCCTCCTTAATTTTCTGTTTCTCTATATCTCCTTTGATAGGATGCCTACTTAAAAAATCGGGTCCAAGATTGTCCCGTCCTGGTATGTATCTCACATTGAACGAATATGGAGATAACAGTAAACTCCACCTTAAAAGTCGTGAATTTAATTTTTTAGACACTGCTAAAAACATCAAAGGCTGGTGATCACTTTCCACAATGAAGTGTTTCCCGTAAAGAAAAGGGGCGAATTTGTTGATCGACCAGACCAAAGCGAGGCATTCACGTTCAACGGTAGAATAATTTCTCTCAGCTGTATTTAACTTTCTACTGGCAAAAGCTACTGGTAATAGCATATGTGGCGGTGTGTCTGCCCGCTGTAGTAATGTTGCTCCGATGCCTACATTGCTAGCATCCGTTCTTAGTACGAATTCTTGTGTGAGATCGGGAAGGGCAAGGATAGGTTTATTTGTCAGCTTATTTTTCAACTCTGTATAAGCCTGTTCACACTCCACAGTCCATTGTATTTTATCCGGCTGACCTTTTTTGGTTAAGTCGGTTAATGGCGCGCACAATGAGTTAAAATGGGGTATATATTTCTGATAAAACCCGCACAGTGACACAAAGGATCTTACATCCTTCTTAGTTTGTGGTCTTGGTGCTTTTCTCATTTTCTCTACATTCTTTGGGTCCGGAGACATTTGCCCTGTAGAGATAGTGTGACCTAAAAATTCCAATGTCTCACATCCAATATGACACTTAGTTGGGCGTGCTGTCAATCCCGTTTCTCTTAATCTACCTAACAACATGGAGAGTGCTACTACGTGTTCCTCGAATGTAGTGGTAGCAATCAGAATATCATCCATGAAGTTGGTGATATGAGGATTTTGTAATGGTTCCAACAATTTCCTCATCATTCTGGTGAAGATACTTGGAGCATTCTTTAAACCAAATGGGAGTACATTGAACTCGTAATGTCCATCCGGTGTACTAAAGGCTAACAGTTTCCTAACTTCTGGTTTCACTGGTATTTGGTAGTATCCCTTGCTTAGATCTACTTTTGAAAAATACCGAGCCTTACTCAATGTAGCAAACAACTGATTGGTGTCAGGTAATGGGTCTACCTGAGATTCAGTGATAGCATTTAGTTTCCTATAATCAATGCATAACCTGTGTTCACCACTAGGCTTCCTTAATAGCACCACACTTGAGCTGTAGGGAGATTCAGACTTTGAAATAATTTTCTCTTTTAAGAGATAATCAATCTCATCCTTGAGTGCCTGTCCTTTAGCATAAGGTATAGGGTATGTCCGCATACAAACTGGTGTAGGGTCAGTAATCGTCATGTCATACTCTAACAGATTAGTACACCCCGGCTTATCTGTGAGTACATCAGCATGGATTTCTAACACCTCCTGAACCTTTTTCCTCTGCTCAAGAGTTAAATGTTCACTCACATTAACCTGAGCATAGCTTTCCGTAGTTGATAGGGGGTATTCCATGGAGGAAATTGGTTCATCCTGCATTTCTGTTGCAATGGCCAGGGTCATGATATGGGCAACTTCTGATGCTTCCCTGTCATAATACTTTTTAAGAAGGTTGACATGATACACCTTCTCCTTTCCTTTCTTGTCAATCTTATAGTTGGTCCGGGAAAGTTTTTCCAATATGACGTAGGGTCCCTGCCATCCAATTTGCAATTTATTATTGCTGCTGGGCAACAGTAACAGAACCTTTTCTCCCACCTCAAGTTCCCTATCTTTTGCTGTTTTATTGTAGTAAGCAGCCTGCTTCCTCCTGGCCTGTCTCAAGTTATCATTTGCCAGTTTCCAACTTGTTTTCAATCGAGATGTCAACTCGTTGACGTATTGGTATGAAGAAGTCACGGTTTCTTCTGCTTTTTCATCAGTCCATGTCCGCAACAATGCTTCCAGTGGACCTTTGATTGGTCGTCCAAACAACAATGTAGCTGGAGCCAATCCTGTGGAGTTATGTGGGACTTCCCTATAGGCAAATAGTGCTGAGGGTAAGTATGTGTCCCAAGTTTCAGGTTTCTCACTAGCCAACTTTCTAAGGATTGAAATGAGCGTGCCATTGAACCGCTCTACTTGACCATTCCCTTGGGCGTGGTACGGGCTACAGTGATAATGTCTAGCTTGAAATAACCTGAATACTTCTTGTGTTAGCTTTCCCCTAAACTGAGAACCATTGTCAGTCAATATTTGATGTGGGAAACCTAATCGGGTGAATATTGTTAACAGTGCCTCTGCCACATGTTTCGAATCTATCGATGACATTGCTACTGCCTCTCCCCACATAGAGCAAGTATCGACCAAGGTTAAGATATATGCATTTCTCTTCTTGGTCCTACTGAGGGGTCCAACAATATCCACGGCAACACGTTCGAAGGGCGTTCCCATGATGGGCATTTCTCCCAGTGTTGCTGGTGCAGTCCTATGTTTAGGAGCTACTCTTTGGCATTCTGGACAGGATCTCACATACCTCTTTATGTCCTCTGTGATCCCTGGCCAAAAGTAGTGACAGGCTATCCGTTGTCCAGTGGCCCCTATTCCCATATGTCCACTGAAGGGTATAGCATGTCCTAGCTTCATAACCTGCTCCCTGTATGATTTTGGCACTACAAGCTGTCCATGTCCTTTTGGTCCTGTTCCAGCTTTTCTATATAGTAGGCCTTTTTTCATATATAAGTCTCCTTTCTCTGGAGGGTTATGGCTTTTAGGTAATTTGCCAAAGCAAGGCTTCAATGTACTGTCAGCAGTTTGAGCCTTTCTCATCTCTTCTGGATGAGTATTGATGATAGTGTCCTCCTCTTTCTTAGAGCTTGCCCTGGTCTGGACTGTTGCCATCACTATGGGTCTTATAGGTTCTCCTAGAAAGACATATCTACATCCCAGTATTAATGGGTAGATAGGGTTGTCCATCACTGCTGCTTTGATCTCTCCTTCCACATAGCGAGATCTTATGTTGATTCGGGCTATGGGCAGTGTCATGGTTCCTGCTCCCTTGACTGGTCCTCTGATTTCCACTGTTTCTGTGGTTATCTGTTCCGGACTCACCAGAGAAGAGCACACTACTGAGTCAAAGTCCAAGCCTGTATCATATAAGCACAGTACTTGGGTGCCATTCAAGGTCACTTCCTCACAGACAGGGGGATGATGGAGGTCCTTCCTTCCCTTGTTCTCTGTTGTAAGGCATGCAGCGTGATGAGGAGGGTTTTTCCGTCTGCATTCCGCAGTATTGTGGTTACTCATTTGGCAAGATTTACACCACTTTCCTTCCTTTCTTGGAGGTTTCTTTTCTGATCCTAGAGGGTTTTTGTCTTTATAATCAGTTCTGTGTTTGTTCTTGTTGGAATTGTCCCTGTGTTCATAGTTGGTAAAGTTTTGTGAAGGTTTGAAGTTCTCACCCTGCTTCTTCTTATTTCCTGATACTTCTGACTGAGCTGCTTGATATCTTTCAGCCATGGTTAAAATATCTTCCAATCTCTCAGCTCCTTGTTCCATAAGAAATTTTCTCATTTCTTGAGGCATGGATTCTCTCAGTTGCTCCATCATGACCATTTCTTTTATATCTTGACACTTTCCTAAGCTAATCCATTTTGTCAGATAAGTTTCCAATCTGGCAGAAAACTGGTGATAGTTTTCTCCTGGAAGTAGCTTAGCAGTTCGGAATCTCTTTCTATAAGATTCAGAATTCTTTTCGTACCTGACCAGTAAAGCTTGTTTTAAGATTTCATAATCTTCCTGGTCTTCTTTTGAGAGTTTTAAATAAACATCGTATGAAACTCCCCTCAACCCCTGAGATAGCTTAAGGCTCCATTTTTCCTTTTCCAATCCATAGGTAGAGGCCAGTCTCTCATATCTATCCAGGTACGACTCAATGGCGTCCTCTTTTTCAATAAATGGATCCAGGTGGAAACTCATGGCTCCATTTGCCGCGCTATGGTTGGAGCTACTCTCAGAGTGAGGTGAGCTAGCACCATGATTGCTAGCTGCTCCCTGGAGTTCAAGTTCCTTTAAACTTAACTCATGCGCTCTTTGTAACCTTCTTTCTTCAGCTTCCAAAATTAGTCTCTTTTCTTCTCTTTCCAGTCTTTTGGCTTCTCTCTCTGCTTCTAATTTCTTAGCTTCAGTCTCAACTTCCATTCTTTTAGTCTCTCTTTCTGCCTCTAATTTCTTAGCTTCAGCCTCAACTTCCATTCTTTTGGTCTCTCTTTCTGCCTCTAATTTCTTAGCTTCAGCCTCAACTTCCATTCTTTTGGTCTCTCTATCTAAATATTTATCCACTTCAGTTGTGATATATCGAATTAGAGCATCTCCTGTCATACCCAAGTCTTTTCCTTCCTGCATAATCGCAGCTCTAAACTTCACCAATTCAGCCATGATGCTTACTTACCAGAGGGTATATAATTTTATCTTCACTAACAAACTAACTTAATTAAAATCAATTAATTACTTTGAACAAGACAAATCCTTAAAACCTTGTGAGCGTTTCCTATTTACTTCGTACTCAATGGTACTACTATTACAAACAAATTTCTAAGTTTTTAGAATTTTTTCCAAAAAAAAAAAATTTATTTTTACAAACTATTTGTGGCTCAAGATAGAAGAATACATAGATAGTGGCCCAGGATACAAAATAATATCCCGCGAAGAGCCCCCAATGTAGCGAAAGGTTTTCCTAGTATGATAGTAGTGGTAGAGCAGAAGTAGAATCTCTCTCCAGAAAGTATGAAGTTCCAGTGCCCGAGAAGTACACTGGTATCACAAGTGAGTTACAGCTGTGAATACTCTGAGCTGGACAATAGATTTAGGCTTCAGAAGTATAAGATGCTACTTCGCTATCGTAACCCTATGTGATATTATAATTAAATTAGAAAAAGTAACTCAAAATTTAACAGTTAAAAATTTAACAAGTCAAATGAGTACAATTATCCAATTTATTATGTACATCTATATATTCTTGTAATGATAAATGGGTGTTGGAAGATGGTAAAATGTATGATTATTTACAGTTACAAATTAAAATAACTAATAGAAAAAGTCTTGGATTTATCTTCCACTGAATTTATAAAACAAGTTTGTCACATATCTCTTGCCATCTAGTTTTCATCATTAGAAAGTCGTTTTAGAACTGCTCACAGGATTTGTTGGATGGAAATATATAAACTCAACTTTATCCACGTCTGCTCGAGGTTCCTCCGACACACTGGAGTACGGAAGACTTTCCTTCAGCCCGCCCTATAACTACGGGGGACTAAGGTGTTGAAGTTTGGTTGACCTCTAGGCTTCAGTGAGCTGGATCAACTTCTTCAAGTCTTTAGTTTCTCGATCAGGAATGATCATAAACATTGATCATAAAAACCTGGAACAAGAAGTAATAGGTGGCCATTGTTCTAACAATCTCACCACCCTCTGCTGTTCATGATGCGACCATGTCTTCAGTGTTTGTATGTAAATGAATGAATCATGGTAGTATATTACAGAGATAGCATGATAAGATAATGTATAAGGTGCAGAATTAACAATATACATGAATAAATCACATGTTATGATACATGGGTACGATATAACCTTTGCCTTCCACTTATGGATGTCAAGTCACTTATGTACTTGCTGGTATGTCGTAAGCTTCCAGGCAAGAATTAGCCATAATATATTTGGCTAACCAATTAATGGTTATGCTTCCTGACAATGCCGGTGAAGGTTATCTCTGGTTAGCGTCATTCCCTTTTTTATTATATCTGCTACAATCAATCAGAAATAAAATCTGAAATAAAATGATATTAGTAATACATATATTTTTAATAAACTTACATACCCTCTTAGGATTAATAAGCTCACGGTGAGACTGTATTGGCTTAACTTAATCTGCCCTGCATGCAGCGTGAAAATAGAACTTTTCTTGCAGAGGCTGTCCTCCAGTTTCTCACTCTGGCTTCTGGATTTGGTGTGTGATTTACAATGCGCCGCTCTGTCCTTATATTTCAGTCTCTCGCGCGTACGAGAAAGCAGCTCCCAAATTCCCCAAAAGATTTTAGTTTCATCTCCTGTTTTGAAGCTATTTGAAACAATCTGTGCTTTTCCTGTACTCGTTTTTCTCTTCTGTCACTCACACACTTATCTCCTTCCTTCCTTCCTATATATCATTTCCTTTTCCCCATATGGGGCTTTCATTACATATAAGTTTTATACAATTCCGTTGAGGCTTGTTAGTGTAATAAATTTTTAAAGATTATTAGCTAACTTTTAGCCGATGTGATGAAGGTGAAAAATATTAATTATCTTTAAAACTATTTATATTTGAATAATATCCTTTTGGATATAATTCCTAGCCTATCTCCTTTGTTGAGTTATATTTATTTAATATTATTCCAACCATGCGTTCTCCTGTAGTGAATAATTTAATGTCCAGTAAATGCAAACTTTTAAAGTCGGCCATACATTCCTATATAGCTATTTCCTCATTCTTCAGTAATACTGTATGGCTTTTAACCGTAAGTCACATTTCCGCTGTCTACCAACTTCAAAGAAAGACCGCAGCGCTGACCTTGCGCTGGTGTGTGTGGGTGTCGCGTGGGCGTGTCGCGCTACAACCAAGCAAGTGTTTACCAAATCTCGCTACAACAGATTTAAAACATTCTTTTTGTGTTAAATTATAACTTAGACCCTTGTTGGTGACACAAAGCAAGTAAGCTTTGAGTGTGAATACTCTTCCTGTAATATCGTGCAATGTAAATAACATTTATCGCATATCATCTCAAGTTAGGGTATCATTGTCACTGTAAGTCGTTGTACCATTAATCACCTAGTAACTTCCATGCCCTCACCAACAGTTGTGATCATTTGCATCCTGAATTTTGTAACTTTTTTATAACTTGCTTTTTTCTTTGGATAGTTTAGGGTTACCCTATTGACTTATTGGTTGCGAAAATTAGTATATCTTTACACATTGGAATAATTTGATTTGTACCTGGACTATTATTTTTAAGTTTTGTTGTAACAATTTTGCATCTTGCTCTTGTAATATTAGCTTATTTTATTGTTTTATTTGTTTATGCAATAGTTTTGATTTGTGCCTAGCTTTTTAACTTTAAATTTTGTGCAAATTGTTCTTTTTTAGATTGTAATATTTTAAGATATTTTTCTTAAATAATATTGATTCGTTAGGTTTATCTTATATAATGTAATAATTTAATTTGTACCCGGTTTATTTAACTTTAGAATTTGTGTAATAAATTTGCATTTGCTCTTTTTTGGTCTTGCAACATTGTCTTAATAATATTGTTTTTGTGTTTCGCAATATTTAGTTTGTATCGGGTTTATTAACTTTAAATTATGTCCTTTATAATGACTATTTTAAGTTTCAATCGTTGTAAATACTATCAATGTTGTAAATATATTGACCAAATAAAGGTTTAAAAAAAAAAAAAATGTCTCGCTAGTGTGATCAGAATATATTATTGTAGGGAAGAGTTTCTTTCTCAATTGATGGATTTTTTCCAAGAGATTATTCCAATGCCATGGATTACGTTTGCTCATATTATATAATAAGAATTGTGATGTATGCAATCCCTTTCCTGATGGATTTGTACTTACACGATTTATTATTCTAATGCCATGGATTACGTTGGCTCATATTAATGTACCTAGTATTGCAATGTATGAAATCCTTTGTCTGATGGATATGTACTTACACGATTTATTATTCTAATGCCATGGATTACGTTGGCTCATTGATGTACCTAGTATCATAATGGATTTTTGTACGCTGTAGGAACCTGTGACAATGTGCTGTTTATTCGTGTATTTTGCGATGTTACTGTGTCGTAAATAAACAGTGTAAAGTTTAACTAGTTGGTCTATTTCATGACCTTACGTTACTGTTGTGTGGATGACAGGAAAAACAGAATACAACACACCTGAAGAACCCATGACATCCACGTATTGTTAGATTGTACAACTGTCGGCCACCTGTAAGCCCGACCATACTGACTTTGTCCTTGTCAGTGATCCGACACACATACACTCACCACAAAACATTCACACAGTAGCAGAAGTGATGGCCTGTGTGGTTTGCTGATGTTGTTAAAGAAAACAACAGTAACATATATATATATATATATATATATATATATATATATATATATATATATATATATATATATATATATATATATATATATATATATATGTATATATATATATATATATATATATATATATATATGTATATATATTTATTTATTTATTTATTTATTTATTTATTTATCAAGAAAAACTGGCTCATACGTTTGCTTTCGTACATATAAACTGAATCAAATTTTATTGTTTAGTTAAAAATAACATACAACAAATTTAACAGTCAATCAGTCTTTAAGATGGGAAAATAAATATGGAAAATTGGGTGAAAATTGAAATTAAAGTTTCCTCGCTGATGTTTAGAACGGGCTTTAGAATGTCTTTGATTTTTGCTGTAGCCTGTTACACAAAACTTAGCTCCAGATGAGTTCTGCAGCTGTTGTTTCCGTCACTTTTTTGGGGGGATGAGTACACTTCTCTACTCAATTTGTCCACCGTAGGCGATTGATGGTGATATTCTTCTCTACATCTATCTACTCTTATCGTTCTGGAGTGCGGACGTGTTTTCATAGAGCTCTACTTTCGTATTTGTGAAAGTGTGTTCCTGCTATAATTCGCGATGGATTTTAATATCATTGTGTTCGGTTTCGTTGTGGCTTTGTCGTAAAATAATTGTTGTGGTGTCAATAAGAACAGAAATGTTAGATTTTGTTCTAAAAGGATCTACTATTATAACAAACTGTGCTGTTTTGCATCTAACTTGTAGTATTGTTAAATGGGTAGCCGACAACCCACGAATAGTTGAGCACCCAACAATGACCGAACCACCCAGGTGTTTATAGGTCTTCAGCGTGGGGCCTTTTTGCAAAATCTACTATAAAAATGAAACCTCGCGACCCAAATCGTCACGCCAGACCGATGATTATCAGCCATGAACAAAGCTAATTACTTTCTTCCTTCGCGGTACCAGCAATAACTTTTAGAATGCCAAACGTAAACTCGGTCAGCACCACTCGACCGAGCAGAAAGAAACAAAACGACTACGTCTTAAATGCTTCTAAAGCGGTGAAAAAGAAGACCTGGGTTCTCAATGCGGACACGCCCTCAGCATCATTAGTGACACTACAATACAAAAACCACAACCAGTGTGTGATATTAACATTCCAAACATTGCTTGAGTACGAAGCAATGCGTGGTGTAGCAAAGTTTGATTTTGCTGGGGAGGTTATGATGGTATCCTAAAAGAATTAAATCCGTGTATGTATTAACCGTGTGAGGTCAAGCACATGTAGGCCCCTGACTCTATAAATGATGATGATGAATTATGTGCAGGGAACCTAACGCTACCTCCCTAGATCTCACACGGTCACTATTTTGGCTCGAGTGTCTCGTGTATGGTGTACCTAGTGTCTAGGGGAGAAATGAAATGATGGTACACAACACAAACACACTTTAAGTTTCTATGAGGAAGTGAATAAAACCTGTGGTTAAGTTTTTCTTTAAAATTTGATAATTTTTTTGTACAATTTATTTTGTCTCTCCAGTCATATCGTTTGGACAGGTCTTTTAAAATGAGGACAAGATAGTTTACATAAAAGATTAACTAAAATTGTGTGGACAATTCTGCCCAAATAACTACAATGTTAATATATGTCTTTCCTGTTGGAATGTTCACAGCTTAAATTTATTCTTCTAAGAAGGAGAGTCACTGTGTATGAGGGGCTGTAATGTCATCATACCCCACAAAAGTCCTGAGTATGACTTGAAAAACCAAGGTTTATTTAAACCGAAACTGTCAGATGTACCCAGGTCCTTAACATATCACCTGGGGTTTCTTGTTGAAAGATAAGATATTGTGTAGTTGCAGAAATATCGATATCACGTCACACGCCCAAGCTCCTGCTGTTATCTCTTGACAGCATACGTAAAGTGTGGAGACTTCTTGGCGTTATCGTCACTCCTCAGGTTTCCTGTCACCAGCTGGCATCAGGAAACGAAACCTCTGCAACAAAAGGACACCCTGGCCTTTTACATCTAATCACTTATTCTTTTATTTAATTTCATACGTGGGTATGGGGTCAGCCTCGCGTGCATTTCAGGTGCACTCATCCCCTAATTTTTTATGACTCCCACCTTGCTGTGACCACCCCTCAGGTCCCTATGGCAGATACGGCACTGTACGATTACATAGTTTTCCTCAATAATATAATGTGGGGTAACCACATTTCCTTTTATATATTTTTCTTATCTTTTTCTTTTTAAATATAAATGCTTAAGGCATGTTGAACGGTGGTCCTTGAACACGGAGGCTTACTAATATACTCTAATACAATAATATTCAAACATAATCATGAAAACATACATTAGTTAGATACATTTCAACGTGAGGACTCAACAATGTCTGCTCCCGGCACGTCCTTCACTTTTTCCCAATAGCAGTATCTAACGTTGGTAATGGGATTAAACATATTAAGTTCATAAAGCATTCTTACCACAAATCAAGAAATATAAACAAATGACGCTGACTTTGCAAAGAAATGGCCTCAGTTTCTTCTGCTCCGTCCAGACTGTGAAATACTCATATAGTTATTTAATTTACTTTTTTAAATTTATCACAGCTGATCTCAGCGTATCTGAATAAAAAATACAGTTCAACTGGCAATGAATAGTGAAATCTTTTTGCTAATATTTAGTAGCACTGGCCAATCGAAAGCTTGCGACTACCAGAATTCAATGCAGTTTTTGAAAACCAAAAATAATTCCAAACATACTCTGCGTCTGGTAGTCGATTGGCCAGTCCGCTTTAGTTATGCCAATGCAAAACGATGTTAGTTTTTGGTAACAATTTTCCTACCGCTCCCTTCTCCTCCTATACTCTTGTTACCCAAGCTAATTTGAATTTACCTCAATGCCTCCCTTCTAAGCCGGGGTCCCCACTAACGTTAAGAAAAAACAAGCAGGAACAACAGTCTGTCTGGTCGTGCGTTCGTAGACATTTAGTATTTTCTCAACAATTTGGGTAATACTGGGACTATCATATTATTTAAAACACATTCTTGCTCAGTGAATTCTAAGCTATACTACCATATATTTTTTATGTTCAGTTTCATTATTATTTTAGATTTTCAATGTTGTTCTCGGTCATCGTCAAATAAATATTTTACACAAGACGGCCATCTTCCCCTCTCGCCATCTCGCTAGCATGTATTTTTCAAATAACTAACTTGTTTTTGTGACGTCAGAAACATTACCGCGAGGAGTCAATAAAACTGTCTGCGTGTTTTGCCTCTCTTGGCTTTGCTCTCGCGTATATATATGCATGGCGGACTATCATGCGAAGCGGGGTGTTGGCGTGGCGGGTTAAGAATTGGCGTTAATAATTTGTATTGTATCGTGTAACACTACCAAAAAATGTAAGGATTGCTACTTATTACCAGCGTTAAAGTTGACAGAATACGTTAATTCAGATAGCAGTTTGGCGGCATACTTCCGCAAAATCGTTAATTATAAGTCTTGGCTGCCAAATGTATGCAGCAGATCTGGCAAACTGTTAAATGTTGGTAGCACGTTTTCCAAACCGAAACTAAAACGCGTGTTAGATTTTTACCGTGGAATCGTTCTATAGGCTTTAGCACTGCACAAAAGGCAGCGTTGCTGGCGTGTGAGAGCATTACCGTCAGATTCAATAGGGCGGATTTATATATTATCATTTGATGACTAAAATCTTACTGAAATGAGCAATTATTCTCGCAGATTTCACTACACACCTCCCATCCTAAAACATGCAATCATTAGCAGGTTATAATCTGTGAGATAACTTAGCTCAATGAAGTCTTACGCGTTTTTCTGATCTTCATCATAAGGATGTCTACTTAAAAAGTCTGCACCTACGTTCCGAGGGCCGGGAATATATTCTATCAGAAATGAGTATGGCTGAAATAACAAGGACCATCTCAATAATCTGGAATTTTCATGCTTGGCCTGTGACAGTAATACGAGTGGTGAATGATTCGTTTGGACCACAAATGTCTTGCCATATAAATAAATCTGGAATTTTTTTATAGCCCATATCAAAGCTAGACATTCTTTTTCCCTTGTTGAATAATTATTTTCCGCCTTGTTCAACTTGCAGCTTGCATAAGCGACTGGGTTCAATTCCCCATCTTGTGAGGAGGACCTTTGCAACAATGTAGCGCCTAGGCCCACATTGCTTGCGTCACTTCTCACGATAAATTCTTGATTCAAGTCAGGCAATTGCAATACTGGCCTGATTGTAAGTTTCTCTTTTAACTCCTGGTAAGCCAATTCACACTGTGCTGACCAATTTATTGTATCAGGTTGACCTTTGCGAGTTAAATCCGTCAGAGGAGAACATATAGAGTTAAAATTGTTGATGTACTTTTGGTAGAAACCACACAACGACACGAAAGATCGCACATCTTTCTTTGTTTGTGGTCTAGGTGCTCTTTTCAATGTTTCCAGATTCTTGGGATCAGGGGTCATGCTACCCTGATGTACAGTATGTCCCAAGAATTCCAACTCTTTGCAACCAATACAACATTTTGTTGGCCTAGCTGTTAAGTTAGCCTCTCTGAGTCGATCAAACAGCATATTCAAAGAGGTAACGTGTTCCTCAAATGTTTCCGTCGCAATGAGGATATCGTCCATAAAATTCGAAATACATGGATTTTTCATGGGATCCAATAATTTTCGCATTATCCTTGAAAACACCCTCGGGGCATTTTTCAACCCAAACGGTAACATGTTGAACTCATAAAGACCTTCCGAGGTGCTAAATGCTAAATAAGGTCGAACCTCAGGCTTTACTGGAATTTGGTAATAGCCTTTGCTAAGATCCAACTTAGAAAAATATTTTGCCTTGTTCAGCCTGGCAAAAAGTTGAGTAGTATCAGGTAATGGATCCACCTGACCTTCTGTGACAACATTCAGTTTCCTGTAATCTATGCACAGTCTATGTTCTCCCGATGGTTTCCGCAACAAAACCACACAGGAACTATAAGGAGACTCACTGTGAGAAATAATCCCTTATTGTAACAAATAATCAATCTCCTCTTTCAAAGCTTTTTCCTTAGTGAAAGGAATAGAATAGGGCCTCATACAGATAGGTGCTGGGTCTAGTAGTTTCATATCATATTCCAACAAATTTGTGTGCCCCGGTTTATCCGTTAACACATCTGTATGTTTCTCAAGGACCTGTTGAACCTTCTCCCTCTGTCCTTTTGTCAGGTGATTATTGATCTTCACCTGGGCAAACGTTTCACTGGGTTTCAGTGTATATTCGAATGAGGAGAGAGGGTCATTTTTCATTTCGGTTGCAATAGACAAGGCCAATAGGTGTGTTCCTTCCTGGATTTGTCTGTCCAGATATTTCTTCACAAGGTTCACATGATAGACTTTTTCCTTTCCTTTTTGTCTATCTTATAATTTGTTCTGGATACCTTTTCCAAAAGTGTTTTAGCCCTTGCCATCCGATCTGAAGTTTATTGTTGCTGCCTGGCAATAGAAGAAGCACCTTCTCCCCTACAGCAAGTTCCCTATCCTTAGCTTTGTTATTATAATAAGCAGCATGCTTTTTCCTGGCTTGTCTCAAATTATCATTTGCCAGTTTCCAACTAGTTTTTAAACGAGTGGTCAATTCGTTCACATATTGATAAAATGAGGTAACAGTCTCCTCTGCCTTCTCATCTGTCCAGGTCCTTAACAAAGCTTCTAAAGGACCTTTTATTGGCCTCCCAAATAACAGTGTTGCGGGTGCCATTCCGGTTGAATTATGTGGTACTTCCCGGTACGCAAACAATGCGGCGGGAAAGTAGTGGTCCCACGTATCAGGTTTCTCATGTGCCAGCTTTCTCAGGATAGAAATGAGAGTGCCATTGAACCTCTCTACCTGGCCGTTCCCTTGGGGGTGATACGGACTACAATGAAAGTGCTTGGCTTGGAACAACCTGAAAACCTCTTCTGTTAGTTTCCCCTTGAACTGAGAGCCATTATCAGTCAAGATTTGATGCGGGAATCCTAACCTTGTGAATATCGTAAGTAATGCCTCTGCCACATGTTTCGAATCGATTGATGACAGAGCTACCGCCTCTCCCCACATGGAACAAGTGTCTACCAGAGTAAGGATGTAACTGTTCCTCCTCTTGGTCCGAGTGAGAGGTCCCACGATATCCACTGCAACTCTCTCAAAAGGGGTTCCCACAATGGGCATTTCCCCAAGAGTTGCTGGAGCAGTCCAATGCTTTGGAGCTACACTATGGCATTCGGGACAGGATTTTACATATCTCTTTATGTCTTCCGTTATCCCTGGCCAGAAATAATGACAAGCTATACGCTGTCCTGTTGCGCTAATCCCCATGTGACCATTGAAGGGGATAGCATGACCTAACTCCATTACCTTTTCCCTATATGAACTGGGAAGGACCAGCTGCCCGTGTCCAGCTGAACCAGTGCCGGCCTTCCTATATAACAATTTATTCTTCATATAGAATTCTCCTTTATTAGGAGGAGTATGGCTCTTTGGGAGTTTCTTATAGCACGGCTTCAGTGACCTATCTTCAGCCTGTGCCTTTCTCATCTCCTCTGGATGAGTATTTATAGGTTCATCTTCTTCCTTTCTGGATTGTGATCGGGTCTGGACTGCTGCCAAGACCACCGGTCTCTTGGGATTTCCCAAGTAGACATAACGACACCCCAATATCAGAGGGTAGATTGGTGCGTCTATCACTGCTGCTCTGATTATCCCTTCCACATAGCGAGTTTTCACTGTTATCCTTGCAATGGGAAGTTTCATGAGTGGTCGGTCCTTGGACGCCCCTTGTATCTCCACTGTTTCTGTGGTATACTGATCTGGGTTCACCAAGTGCGCGCTCACGACAGCATCAAAATCTAGACCTGTATCACAGAGACACCTTATGGTGACCTCATTGCATATAACATCCTCACAAACTGGGGGGTGATAAGGTTCCTGCTGTCCAGCAAGTTTGTCCTTTACTTCCTGGTTCCCCCTTCTCATAGCAGCACATCCAGAAGGTTTACTTTTACAGAATTCGGTGTTATGGTTGTCCTTCCTACAATGTTTACACCACCTCTTTCCTTGGTTAAAATGCTTTCTTTCATTATTCTTTCTGTCATTGAAATGTGAGGTTTTATTTTTAAAATCATTCCGAGGCCTATCAAAGTTCTGCTTATTTCTGTCATCAAATTTATTATGGTTTTGATGAGCCTTATACTGATCTACTGGTTTTTTCTTGATAAAAGCTACCTCTGCCTGGGCTGCCTGATACCTCTCAGCGACATTTATGATCTCACCCAGCCTCTCCTCGCCCTGTTCCATGAGAATCTTTCTCATGTTTGGAGCCATGGACTCTCTCATCTGTTCAATGAGTATCATCTCTTTGAGATTTTGGGTTTTCCCTAAAGAAGCTCATTTCTCCATATACGTCTCCAACCGGGCGGAGAACTGGTGATAGGTCTCACCCGACAGTAGCCTGGCATTCCTAAATTTCTTTCTATAAAACTCTCCGTTCTTTTCGTATCTTAACAGAAGAGCCTGCTTCAACATGTCATAGTTGTCTTGGTCATCCCTGCTCATTTTGGAAAACACTTCATAAGCTGTTCCCCGAAGACCCTGCGACAACTTTACACCCCATTTTTCTCTTTCTAACAAATAAGTAGTGGCTAATATTTCGTATCTGCTTAAATACAACTCAATGTCATCATCCTTTTCCACAAAGTAATCTAAATGGAACCCCATGGCTGATGAAGAGGCCCCCTGGCTTGCAGCTGAGTCGGAAGTGGAGGGGCTAGTTCCATTTTCAGGAGCATGGCCTTGCAGCTCTAACTCCCTTAGTCGTATCTCATGTTCTCTTTGTAATCTTTTTTCTTCTGCTTCTGCTTCCCACTGCAGTCGTTTTTCTTCTCTTTCTGCCTCCAATTTCATTTCTTCTTTCTTTCGTTCCGCCTCCAATCTCCTTTCTTCTTTCTCTCGTTCCGCCTCCAATCTCCTTTCTTCTTTCTCTCGTTCCGTGTCCAGTTTCTTTGCCTCAGCCTCAGCTTCAAGTTTCTTTTCCTCCAACTGCAGCCTCTTAATCTCAGCCTCCCTATCAGATTCTAATTTCTTAGTCTCCCTAGCATCTTCTAATTGCATTTTCCATTCCTCAGCTAACCTATGTTCTTCCCGTGTAATAAATTTATCGCATTCTGAGGTGACATAGTCAATTAAGATTTGACCTTCCATATTCATTTCCTTTGCAGTCTGAACAGCCGCAGATCGAATCTTGGCCAGATCTGCCATTCTAATAAATGCAAAATGTTCTAACTAAACTTTCTAAATAAGTATATTTTTATTTAATTAAATCTGGGTTCTGACAGTTTCTTGACTTCCCAAATCTTGGGCAATAATGATTATGGGGATTCCCTGGGACAATAGAATGTTGTTTATGCTAAGACCCAGACCTCAATGTATGTAGTAATAGGAGAAATTCAAATGCTCGGACAAACCTACCAATTTATGTAGCAAAGTTTGATTTTACTGGGGAGGTTATGATGGTGTCCTAAAAGAATGAAATCCGTGTATGTATTAACCGTGTGAGGTCAAGCACATGTAGGCCCCTGATTCTATAAATGATGATGATGAATTATGTGCAGGGAACCTAACGCTACCTTCCTAGATATCACACGGTTACTATTTTGGCTCTAGTGTCTGGTGTATGGTGCACCTAGTGTCTAAGGGAGAAAGGAAATGATGGTACACAACACAAACACACTTTAAGTTTCTATGAGAAAGTGAATAAAACCTGTGGTTAAGTTTTTCTTTAAAATTTGATAATTTTTTTGTACAATTTTCTTTGCCTGTCCAGTCATAACATTTGGACAGGTCTTTGAAAATGAGGACAAGATAGTTTACATAAAAGATTAACTAAAATTGTGTGGACAATTCTGCCCAAATAAATACAATGTTAATATATGTCTTTCCTGTTGGAATGTTCCCAGCTTAAATTTATTCTTCTAAGAAGAAGAGTCACTGTGTATGAGGGGCTGTAATGTCATCATACCCCACAAAAGTCCTGAGTATGACTTGAAAAACCAAGCTTTATTAAAACCGAAACTGTCAGATGTACCTAGGTCTTTAACATATCACCTGGGGTTTCTTGTTGAAAGATAAGATATTGTGTAGTTGCAGAAATATCGATATCACGTCACACGCCCAAGCTCCTGCTGTTATTTCTTGACAGCATACGTAAAGTGTAGGAGACTTCTTGGCGTTATCGTCATTCCTCAGGTTTCCTGTCACCATCTGGCAACAGGAAACGAAACCTCTGCAACAAAAGGACACCCTCGCCTTTTACATCTGATCACTTATTCTTTTATTTAATTTCATACGTGGGTATGGGGCCAGCCTCGCGTGCATTTCAGGTGCACTCATCCCCTAATTTTTCATGACTCCCACCTTGCTGTGACCACCCCTCAGGTCCCTATGGCAGATACGCCACTGTAAGTTTACATAGTATTCCTTAATAATATAATGTGGGGTAACCACATTTCCTTTTATATATTTTTCTCATCTTTTTCTTTTTAAATATAAATGCTTCAGGTATGTTGAATAGTGTTCCTTGAACATGGAAGCTTACTAATATACTCTAATACAATATTATTCAAACATAATCATGACAACATACATTTGTTAGATACATTTCAACGTGAGGACTCAACAATGTCTGCTCCCGGCACGTCCTTCACTTTTTCCCAATAGCAGTATCTAACTTTGGTAATGGGATTAAACATATTAAGTTCATAAAGCATTCTTACCACAAATCAAGAAATATAAACAAATGACGCTGACTTTGCAAAGAAATGGCCTCAGTTTCTTCTGCTCCGTCCAAACTGTGAAATGCTCATATATTTATTTATTTTACTTTTTTAAATTTATCACAGCTGTTCTCAGCGTATCTGAATAAAAAATACAGTTCAACTGGCAATGAATAGTGAAAGCTTTTTGTTAATATTTAGTATCACTGGCCAATCGAAAGCTTGCGACTACCAGAATTCAAATGCAGTTTTTGAAAACCAAAAATAATTCCAAACATACTCTGCGTCTGGTAGTCGATTGGCCAGTCCGCTTTAGTTATGCCAATGCAAAATGATGTTAGTTTTTGGTAACAATTTTCCTACCGCTCCCCTCTCCTCCTATACTCTTGTTACCCAAGCTAATTTGAATTTACCTCAATGCCTCCCTTCTAAGCCGGGGTCCCCACTAACGTTAAGAAAAAAACAAGCAGAAACAACAGTCTGTCTGGTTGTGCGTTCGTAGACATTTAGTATTTTCTCAACAATTTTCGTAATACTGGGACTATCATATTATTTAAAACACATTCTTGCTCAGTGAATTCTAAGCTATACTACCATATATTTTTTATGTTCAGTTTCATTATGGTTTTAGATTTTCAATGTTGTTCTCGGTCATCGTCAAATAAATATTTTACACAAGACGGCTATCTTCCCCTCTCGCCATCTCGCTAGTATGTATTTTTCAAATAACTAACTTGTTTTTGTGACGTCAGAAACATTACCGCGAGGAGGCAATAAAATTATCTGCGGGTTTTGCTTCTGTTGGCTTTGCTCCCGCGTATATATATGCATGGCGGACTATCATGCGAAGCGGGGTGTTGGCGTGGCGGGTTAAGAATTGGCGTTAATAATTTGTATTGTATCGTGTAACACTACCAAAATTGTAAGGATTGCTACTTATTACCAGCGTTAAAGTTGACAGAATACGTTAATTCAGATAGCAGTTTGGCGGCATACTTCCGCAAAATCGTTAATTATAAGTCTTGGCTGCCAAATGTATGCAGCAGATCTGGCAAACTGTTAAATGTTGGTAGCACGTTTTCGAAACCGAAACTAAAACGCGTGTTAGATTTTTACCGTGGAATCGTTCTATAGGCTTTAGCACTGCACAAAAGGCAGCGTTGCTGGCGTGTGAGAGCATCACCGTCAGACACAATAGGGCGGATTTATATATTATCATTTTATGACTAAACTCTTACTGAAATGAGCGATTATTCTCGCAGATTTTACTACACGTGGCTTGTCCAAGGCCTACTATAAATCTATCGCCTATGTCGAATCTCGCACTGACGCTAATGGTGCTTATGTCGAAGATGTCATTTCTACTGGACACATTTTTCTCTATTTCTATAATACTTGATAATATATAATATATAATACATAATAAAGATAGGTGCCCCCAGGATTCACCGAAAGGGGGGGGGGGGAGAATGATGAATCCACAGGCGCCTCAGTGGATTCGACGAGACCCGTTACACGGACTTCGAGCTCTGAACAACGGCTGGAATTTCCGTGTGCCTGTGGTAGGGAATTCTCTACTCAGAGAGGAATGAGAATCCACCGAACGAAATAGAGGTGTGGGAGGTAATATGGGGGGATCAACAGCGCTCTGTCTCGACGGATAAGACGTTAGAAGAACGCAGCCAGGAGTCAATCCACAGTGCTGAGTATATTCAAGTTCATCTGCCTGATGATGATCTCACACACTTCTTGGACGGGAAGAGAGATGCAATCAAGTTTCCACCTGCCAGTGCAAAAGGGCTTTGGGAACAGCTGGACGAAGCCTTGGCAAAAGAGTTGGATAACAACCTGAAGCAGATAACTTTGGAGAAGAAGCTGGAAATCTTCGGCGACATAATATATCTGCACTGTCGCAAAGTGTTCGGAGTGAGGGAAGCAAGGGAAATTAACCCACCACGAAAAATTAGAAGACAAATTAAAATAGAAGAAATCAGGAAACAGAAGAAGCATGCCCGAAAACTTTTCAAGAACGCAGTTGCCACAGAGAAGGAAGGGTTACGACAGGTTTTGGAGCACCTGAAAGGCCAACATAATGCCCTTTGTAGAGCAGAAAGGTTGTGCAGGAAGAGAAAAAAGACACAAAGGGATAGGGAAAGATTCTTCAGGGAGCCCTTCAAGTTTGCTAAAGAACTGTTTGACCAGCCACGGTCTGGTACGCTAAACATCAAGAAAGAAGATCTGGAAGAACACCTTAGAGTGACATATTCAGATGGTCGCAGTGACTAGCCGCTCAACAGCATGGCAGGCCTTAAATGGCCGAGTAAGCCAGGAGCTGAATCTAACACAAAGCCCTCCAATGGTGCAAGAGGTAGAAAGCATTGTCCAGAAAGCTCGGTGCAAGTCAGCTCCAGGTCCTAATGGTGTTCCATATGTGGTGTATAAGAGATGCCCTGAAGTGCTCAAATGACTGCTCCGTTTACTGAAGAATGCGTGGAAAACCCAGCTTGTAAGCAAGGAATGGAGAAAGGCGAACGGACTCTACATCCCGAAGGAGCAAAACTCCACAGACATCAGTAAGTTTAGGCCAATCTCACTGCTCAATGTGGACGGGAAGATATTCTTCTCAGTGATGGCGAAAAGACTCACTACATACCTCCTGGCAAATGGGTACATTGAAACTACCATTCAGAAAGGAGGTATCCCAGGTACACCAGGATGTTTAGAGCATGCCACAATGATCTGGGAAGCAATCCAAAAGGCAAAGTCTGACAAAACAAACCTCCATGTAATCTGGTTGGATCTAGCGAATGCTTATGGATCCGTTCCGCACCATATGTTGTGGCAGGACCTAGAAATGTATCATTGTCACAGAGAGTTTTATGATCAATAAATTTTCTATATATTCTTCCTTTCTTCCACCCGTGTCCTCTATTTATTATCGCTCTTTATCCTTTTCCTGTATTTTATTCGCATTCGTTCGTTTGCGAAAAATATATTTTTTCCCATTCTCACTTTAGCGTTTTTCTTTCTCATACTGACTAGTAACCTTATTACGTAGATGTTTGTCGCTGCAGTCTGACGAGAGGTGCGATTGTGTTTCATACTCAGACATAGAAGCAGACAGTTGTCTACATTTTCAGCTGTCACAACAGCGTAAGGTGTGGAAACTGCCATCTCCAGCGCTCAAAAAGCAGACAGTTGTCTAAAAATTCCATCTGACACGGAGCTCTTAGTTGATATTTATCGGCGAAGTGCGAAAACTGCTTCTGCATTGGAGACGGGTTGTCTGATATTCGCATCTGACACGCGCGCTCTCGGTCAGTTTGTTAACGTAGGTGTGAAGACGCACTGGTGGCAGTTACGGCATACGTCTAAGTTAACGTAGGTGCTAGGAAAGGGGAGAGATCAGGTTTTGGAAATAGCGCTCATCCTTTGTCTGGTTTAAGATATTAACCAGAGTTTGAAACTTTATTTTCATTCTTACTCCTAAAATCGCAGTAGACAGGTTGTTCGTGAATAGAATAAGCTGTATATCGAAGCTCTTAGTTTGTTCGGAATTTTGCCGAGCTTCTAGACTTCAAATAAATATATCAGCGTATAATTCTAAAGTGTGCAATCACCTGTAGTTCTGTGTTGAGGTAAATATATTATATTAAGTATCTAATATTTTGTGAAGTGTTTAAAGTGATAATCGCTTATTTCATATTTCACTAGTTAGATTTTGTGCGGAGTGGTTAATTTATATAGTCTGAATTATTTTATAGCGACGAGTTACAGTGGAAAACAGAAAATTATATTTATAGCTTAAACTCAGTCGGCTATTAATGAATTTAATTTTACTGCTAAATACTCAGTCGAGAATATTTTAAAACTAACTTATAAATGCTAGATGCCTCATGAGTGTTGACGGAATGCGTATGTGTTCCTAATTCATGATGATTGATTTTTTTAAAAATATAACTACTTCACGGGAATTTAAACAATAAGTCAAGCGCTACGCTTGCAGTTTAAAATGTAAGTTAAAACCGGAGTACAAAGTAATGTATAATTATTTTATATGTGGTTTTTTCCTTTATTCAGTGAATAGTGGGGTGACCCAACTTTGCTAGCGTTAAATACTAATGAGTAATATCTGCGAAGAACTAAAACATTTTCCTTAGAGTGACTTGGTGCATAATCTTTACGAGTACTTTAACGGTTAAATGAGATAACGGGCCCTTGCGCCTGATTTGATTCTTCTTGAGAAAACTTAAGTACAGTTCAGCCCTTGTGGCAAGTAAACTATTACAAACAGTAACATTCCGCAAATTTTGTCAACTTGTGGTGTGACCAAGAAGGTTACCTTTGATCGAAAGTTACAAACCTGACATTTTTCCCTTAAGTAGTGGAAACCTCGTGATTCGGACACAGTGAACCCGCTTAAACTAATTCTTACCTGAACTGATAAAGTGACACTAACTTAAAAATCTGAACAAAATTATCGCCTGAAGAGAACGCTCCCCGGACCAACTGGATGAAACCAAGATCTGCAGAGCTGGGTATTCGCTTCTCCAAACGATAAAACAGATTGTGTCATGACGTGCGCCAGACGACGAACAACAGCAAGTTATAGGGTGAGAAATGCAAGACAGGGCCCTGATGAATGAACCGAGAGAAAGCAGGAACGAGTGATTTTTTTATGGTATACCAACTTTCACCCACTTTGTAATATCTTTATGAAAGTTTCTTTGTTGCAAACAAGATACTGTTCCTTAGGATAGATCATACTAACATCTAAGTCTGTTCATACCTTTAAAAGGGGAAAATCATTAGATTACCGCCAAATGTATCCTTGATTCCTTGGGGCTATCACTTTCTTCTAACAGGACTGTGGGCATACCTTGAGAGATAAGATCATACTGTGGGTCTATCATTCTGGTAGAAATTCATTGATTTTTATGACTATGTGTATATTTTGCTTGATGTAATTTTGTGTGTTGTGATGAAATTTTCGACGATAATTAAAATTTCTCTTGAACCTAAATCAGCGCGTTGGTCAGCTCGTCCCAAAGTATCTGTATAATCATTGTTATAGTTTTCCCACGTGTGTGCGTCTACATATCGTCAATCGTGTGTGTGCACGTGAGTGGTACGTTCATATATATTAATATATGTTGTCAAGACTGTCTGACCCCTCTAAATCTGTTTTAGAAGATTATCTGAGAAGGAGGGAAGATTCTCGAGTTCTAAGGGACAGCCTCTATTGATTCTACCATCTCACTCGTGGAAATCTATTTCTATTATCATCTCTCACTGTGGCTATCACTCATTCTAATCTATTCAGAAGGGACCAACCCAAGTCTTAATCCCCCTATCAAAAATCTACGACAGAATGGGGTCTCGTCTATCGGGATTTTGAACTTAATTTTCTGTATTCTGAGATAGAGTAAGAGTGTGTTGTCTTGTGAGTTTTATATCTTTTGAAATAATTTATCCCCTAGACATATCGATCTGTTTATGGGCGTGCTGACCACACAACTAATAATTGGTTTTTTTCCACAGCATTATTGAGCATTATACATTTGAGTTACAGGTTGATTTTGTCGGAATATATGTTAATTACTGATTTTGTAATATTAAACGCTGGTAAAGTTTGTGATTGTCTAACAATCACAGGGTTCTGAAGAAGTAGGCGTTTGAGCTAAGCTAAGGAGTGCGTTTAGACAATTTAGTCTTGTTAATTGCCTCCCTTACCCGAACTAACTTCAGGGGTGAACTTGATAGTGGATTAAAAATTAAGGGGATTTTTTTTTCTTCCTTAAAAAAGTTTGCAATAATTATTGTGTTTCCACTGTAGCAACTTATTTTTCAGTGAGTAATCTTAACTACCATTTATTTTGCGTAGTCGTCTGCATTAGGTGCTTTATTGCCGATTAATAGCAGCGATAGTTAGATACTATATATTTTGGAGGAGGTATCCCAGGTTAAAGTATATCATCTTTTGGTTTGGTATTTTCTCGCAAGTGGTAGGAACCAGGTTATCTTTTGTCTTACTTCTTTCTCGACAAGTCTCAGTCAGCTATTTACTATGGCAGAAAGGGCGAAACTTAGACAGATGGTCCGGGACGAGGCAAGAGAAGAAGGTTTAAACGGAGACAAAGCAAAAGCTTTTGTCAGGGACGAACTGGAAAGATATGACGCGGAGAGGAAAGCAGCAGAAGCTAGAGAGCAGAGGAAGATGGATGAGGAAATGGAAATCCACAGGGCGAACGAAAGAGAGAAGGAGAGACAGCAGGAGGAAAGAAAGAAGGAGAGGGAGGAACGAGAGAAGGAGAGACAGCATGAGGAAAGAGAGAAGGAGAGACAACATGAGTTGGCTCTTAAAGCTCTAGAACTTCAAAGTCGTGGTGCTGCCTCTACCTCCAGCAACGGAGAGTCTTCTCCTCATTCTTCCTTAACTGATCCTTCTAATACTCAATCTACTCACCTCACTGCCATGTCTTTTGCGCTAGAATCTATCCCTTGTCCCAATGAGAAGATTGACACGTATCTAGAGAAATTTGAGAAAATTGCAACTCTGTACGGTTTAGAGATGTCGCGTTGGAACATGAAGCTTTCTCAGGCGCTGAAAAGCAGTGCGTATGATGTTTATGCCAAACTGGAAAGCAGCCAACAAGACAACTATGATGTGTTGAAGAAAGCGTTACTGGAGCGCGTTGAAATTAATGCTCGCAAATTTCTGCAACTGTTTCGCAACAGCAGGAAGGAGAGCTTTGAAACTTTTCAGCAGTTCTCGTCTCGTTTGAAGGGATACTTGACAAAGTGCCTTGAGCTTCCACAGCTCACCTCTACCTATGAAGGTCTGGAGGAATTTGTTATTACAGAACAAATAAAGAACACTTTGTCTGCGGATACCCGGAGATTTCAAGCTGAGCAGGGTGCAGAAAAGCTTGAAGACATCATAGAAAATTCTGAGCGATATCAAAATGCGCTTGCCGAACTGCCGGCCACAAAACGTAAACCGACAGAAGAGCATTTTCGAAAGAATAATCTAGACCAATCTTCTCATGCTTCTAATCAGAAAAACCACAGAGAAATTGGACCTCAAAACCCCCCTCCTGAAAAATCCAAGTTCTGCAAAAAAAAGTACCCCAACCACAGTAAACAGTCTGATCAACCCGACCGCCCTACATGGCAGCGCAGCCAGAAAGGACAAGGTGGCAAAGGGAGAACCCCTGAGCACGGGACTAATGATCAGGGCGAGCACACTGAGCCTAAATGCATCGGATGCTTGCTAACAGTCTCGCAAGGCGGAATTATTGACAGTGATTCCCAACCTGTAGAGGGAGACAGACCCTCTACGCGAGGTACTGTTACTTTGAACGGTTCTCACACTTTTTGTTTATTTGACACGGGTCTTTCTTATGATTGCATTGTTGCCAGACACCTGGTTAAACCCGGTCAAGAGAAAGGAGAGACCGTCAAACTTTGTGGAGTTCTTAAGAGTGAGGCACATACAGCGCTTCCCATCGCATTGGTAGAGATACACTCTGACTTTGTCAGAGGTGTGATCAAAGCGGCTGTTATGGATGATCCCATCTACCCAGTCATACTTGGCGGGAGAAACGTGTTTATTGGGAAACCGGAAGAGTCGATTGTGGCAGCAGTAACTACAAGAGGGCAAACTAAAAAGGAACGGGAGCCTGCGCCTAACTTGTTACCCATTGAACTTAAAGAAGCGCAACAAAAGGACCCTACTTTGGCACCCTGCTTTAGGAAACTGCCCATGGCTAAGGAACACAGAAAGCACGGGGACATTTTTTCTAAGGATGACGTACTTTATCGCAGAACGGGCAAGCCTGACCGAGGTTACAACCAGCTCCTGGTACCGAAACAGTACAGAAGCCAAGTCCTAGAAATGGAGCACTCTCTTCCCTTCAGCGGACATATGGGACAGAACGCCACAAACCAACGGATAACCACTCATTATTGGTGGCCAGGAGTAAATACTGAGATTATCAGGTATGTCAAATCCTGTGCCCGGTGCCAACGTGTACCACCCAAGCAACGGACACCCCCAGTCTCTTTGGGAGAAATGCCAATAGTGGGAACACCATTCGAACGGGTTGTGATCGACATTTTAGGACCCCTAGAAAAGACTAAAAGAAGGAACAGGTTTATTCTGACCTTAGTCGACACATGCACTTTATGGGCAGAAGCTATCCCGCTAACATGCGTAGATGCCAAGCATGTTGCAGAAGCCCTCGTGCAGATTTTCACTCGGTTGGGATTCCCTCAGCAAGTGTTGACGGATAACGGATCTCCATACCGAAACCTGTTGAAGGATGAGATCGTTAAGATCGTGAAGGACCAGCACATCTACACTAAGCCTTACACTCTGGCCAGAAGTGGGTTAGTAGAACGTGTTAACGGAAACCTCAACATGATGTTAAGTAAACTGGCACAAGTGAAACCTGAAGATTGGGATTGTTGCATTCCGGCAGCTTTATTTGGCTACAGAGAATCTCCTCATACTTCCACATGATTTCCGCCAGCTACGCTTTTATTCGGCAGACCCATTAAGGGCCCGCTCGAAGCCTTACTTTGGTCGCTGACAGACCAGAAGGCTGATGAGACAGTTGTCTCAGCAAGCAAATATGTGTCGGATTTAAAGGAAAGGTTGAAACTAGGATGGGACCTAGCAACGACTAACTTTAAGCGAGCACGCACAAAGCACGCTAACCGATACAGGAAAGTCGCGAAAGAAAGAGAATTGAAGCAGGGGAGAAAGTTTTGGTGTTACTCCTTAACGGAAACAACCAACTGAGGATCGGATGGCAAGGGCCGTTTACCGTCCTGAAAAAGTTTTCTAAGGCTAACTACCAGATCTCTATTAAAGGAAAGGAGAAGGTTTTCCATTTAAATCTTTTAAAGAGATACTTAAAAAGACCGGTGCCAACCTCCGACCATCTCCTGTCGATTGCCAAAATTGACGAAGATGACGATAGTGGCAGATAAATTCCACTGCACACACACGAAATCTTTCAAAAATATCAGAAGCGGCGACGCTCTTTCAAGCGCGCATGGGAGACATTCCAGAGAAAGGAAACTTTGGGAGTAGACTTGAGTAGGAATTGGAGAGAGATGGAGGGGGAGATAAGAGGGAAGAGGACAGACAGTCTGAAGCTACGGATATAGGAAATTTATTTCCATAACGTAGACATGGACTGCCTTCATATCTTAAAGAGGGGACGTTCTGTCACAGAGAGTCTTATGATCAATACATTTTCTATATATTCTTCCTTTCTTCAACCCGTGTCCTCTATTTATTATCGCTCTTTATCCTTTTCCTGTATTTTTTTCGCATTCGTTCGTTTGTGAAAAATATATTTCTTTCCCATTCTCACTTTACCGTTCTTCTTTCTCATACTGACTAGTAACCTTATTGCGTAGATGTCAGTCGCTGCAGTCTGACGAGATGTGCGATTATGATTCATACTCAGACATATGAGCAGACAGTTGTCTACATTTTCAGCTGTCACGACAGCGTAAGGTGTGGAAACTGCCATCTCCAGCGCTCAAAAAGCAGACAGTTGTCTAGAAATTCCATCTGACACGGAGCTCTTGGTTGAGATTTCTCGGCGAAGTGCGAAAACTGCCTCTGCATTGGAGACGGGTCGTCTGATATTCGCATCTGACACGCGCGCTCTCGGTCAGTTTATTAACGTAGGTGTGAAGACGCACTGGTGGTAGTTACGGCATGCGTCTAAGTTAACGTAGGTGTTAGGAAAGGGGAGAGATCGGGTTTTGGAAATAGCGCTCATCCTTTGTCTGGTTTAAAATATTAACCAGAGTTTGAAACTTTATTTTCATTCTTACTCCTAAATTCGCAGTAGACATGTTGTTCGTGAATAGAATAAGCTGTATAGCGAAGCTCTTAGTTTGTTCGGAAATTTGCCGAGCTTCTAGACTTCAAATAAATATATCAGCGTATAATTCTAAAGTGTGCAATCACCTGTAGTTCTGTGTTGAGGTAAATATATTATATTAAGTATCTAATATTTTGTAAAGTGTTTAAAGTGATAATCGCTTATTTCATATTTCACTAGTTAGATTTTGTGCGGAGTGCTTAATTTATATAGTCTGAATTATTTTATAGCGACGCGTTACAGTGGAAAACAGAAAATTATATTTCTAGCTTAAACTCAGTCGGCTATTAATGAATTTAATTTTACTGCTAAATACTCAGTCGAGAATATTTTAAAACTAACTTATAAATGCTAGATGCCTCATGAGTGTTGACGGAATACGTATGTGTTCCTAATTCATGATGATTGATTTTTTTTAAATATAACTACTTCACGGGAATTTAAACGATAAGTCAAGCGCTATGCTTGCAGTTTAAATTGTAAGTTAAAACCGGAGTACAAAGTAATGTATAATTATTTTATATGTGGTTTTTTCCTTTATTCAGGGAATAGTGGGGTGACCCAACTTTGCCAGCTTTAAGTACTGATGAGTAATATCTGTGAAGAACTAAAACATTTTCCTTAGAGTGACTTGGTGCATAATCTTTACGAGTACTTTAACGGTTAAATGAGATAACGGGCCCTTGCGCCTGATTTGATTCTTCCTGAGAAAACTTAAGTACAGTTCAGCCCTTGTGGCAAGTAAACTATTACGAACAGTAACGTTCCGCAAATTTTGTCAACTTGTGGTGTGACCAAGAAGGTTACCTTTGATCGAAAGTTACAAACCTGACATTTTTCCCTTAAGTAGTTGAAACCTCGTGATTCGGACACAGTGAACCCGCTTAAACTAATTCTTACCTGAACGTATAAAGTGACACTAACTTAAAATCTGAACAAAATTATCGCCTGAAGAGAACGCTCCCCGGACCAGTTGGATGAAACCAAGATCTGCAGAGCTGGGTATTCGCTTCACCAAACGATAGATTGTGTCATGACGTGCGACAGACGGCGAACAACAGCAAGTTATAGGGTAAGAAAGTGAGAAATGCAAGACAGGACCCTGATGAATGAACCGAGAGAAAGCAGGAACGAGTGATTTTTTTATGGTATACCAACTTTCACCCACTTTGTAACATCTTTATAAAAGTTTCTTTGTTGCAAACAAGATACTGTTCCTTAGGATAGATCATACTAACATCTAAGTCTGTTCATACCTTTAAAAGGGGAAAATCATTAGATTACCACCAAATGTATCCTTGATTCCTTGGGGCTATCACTTTCTTCTAACAGGACTGTGGGCATACCTTGAGAGATAAGATCATACTGTGGGTCTATCATTCTGGTAGAAATTTATTGATTTTTATGACTATGTGTATATTTTGCTTGATGTAATTTTGTGCGTTGTGATGAAATTTTAGACGATAATTAAAATTTCTCTTGAACCTAAATCAGCGCGTTGGTCAGCTCGTCCCAAAGTATCTGTATAATCATTGTTATAGTTTTCACACGTGTGTGCGTCTACATATCGTCAATCGTGTGTGTGCACGTGAGTGGTACGTTCATATATATTAATATATGTTGTCACTAGACTGTCTGACTCCTCTAAATCTGTTGTAGAAGATAGGCTGAGAAGGAGGGAAGATTCTTGAGTTCTCAGGGACAGCCTCTATTGATTCTACCATCTCACTCGTGGAAATGTATTTCTATTATCATCTCTCACTGTGGCTATCACTCATTCTAATCTATTCAGAAGGGACCAACCCAAGTCTTAATCCCCCTATCAAAAATCTACGACAATCATGTTCCACAAGAAATTGCAGCAATGCTGAAGCTGTATTTCGCAGGGTTTGCTGTCAGATTTTCAACCAGAGTGTACACAACGAAGTGGATTGGCCTTGAAGTTGGAATTGCGATGGGGTGTATCATCTCTCTGATACTATTCGTGATGGCTATGCAGGTATTCCTCAATGCGGCTGAAGGAATGGCTATAGGTCCAAAGCTCTGTGGAATGTGTCACATGCCACCGCTCAAAGCATTCATGGATGACACAACAATTCGGACATCAGATGAACATCAGGCCCAGAGGATGTTAGCACGCCTGGATAAACTAGTCAGCTGGTGCAGAATGAGCTTCAAACTCAAGAAGTTGAGAAGCCTATCAGCCAGGAAAGGGAAGATAGCAGAGGACATATTCATGGTTTCCAACCAAAGAATCCCTACTGTCATTGAGGAACCTGTTAAAAGTCTTTGCAGGGTGTACAATGCCTCATTAAAAGACTCGAAGGCAGTGCAACAGACAATAGAAATGGCAGACAGAGGGCTACAGATCATAGACCAAGCAGACTCCTGAGAAAGTTCAAACTGTGGTGCCTCCAGTTCATGTTGATACCGAAGTTGCTGTGGCCACTGCTTATATATGAAATAAGCAAAGGAACAGTGGAAGCTATATAGCAGAAGGTCAACAAGTTATGAGAAAGTGGCTAGGGGCAACAGGTCTGTCAGATGTAGCACTGTACTGCAAAAAGTCAATACTTCTGCTTCCTTTCAAGTCAGTTGTTGAAGAGTACAAAGTTGGGAAGGCAAGGCTTGCAATGATGCTACGCGAGTCAGCTGATGACGTGGTTAAGTTCACTCAGCCCACACTGAAAACGGGAAGGAAGTGGAGAGTGGAAGAAGCTGTTGATGCTAAACAAAAGTCACTCAAACTGAGGGAGGTAATCGGATACACACAAACGAATAGACCGGGATTTGGTCATGGAGACATCCGCTGGTGGTCCAAGGCATCAAGCAGGGAGCGCAGAGACATGGTAGTTCAGGATATACGAGGAGCTGAGAATGATAAGAGGTTGCAAAAAGCAGTACAGCAGGTCCAACAAGGCCAATGAACTACATGGGAAGGAGCCCTGCAGAGGTCCTTGACATGGAATGATATATGGCATATGCCACCTCTTAGGCTCAGCTTCGTTGTTAGAACAATGTATGACCTGCTGCCGTCGGCATCCAACCTTGTGAAATGGGGAAAGTCGGATGATGAGCAGTGCCCTCTATGGCAGGGGAGGCAGACACTCGAACACGTGCTCTCAGCGTGTAAGCTGTCATTAAGGCAAGGGCGATACACTTGACGCCATAACAAAGTGCTAAATGAGCTTGCTGCGACAATAAATATGGCAAGGATGAAGGCGAATAGCACACCCAGGCCGAGCACCGCAAATACATACTTTCTGAGGGCTGGTAAGTCAGCACACCCCAAACCGAGTAAACCTGGTAGCAGTTTACCATCTCTTCTTGACTGTGCAAACGACTGGGAGATGGCGGTAGACCTACCTGGACGAGGGGCATATCCAGAGAGTATCAGAAAATCGCGGAGACGACAGGATATAGTGCTTCATTCTTCAGCAACGCTTCAGGTCATACTGATTGAACTGACCGTGCCATTTGAATCCAGATTACACGAGCAACATTTGTTCAAAGCGGCCAAGTATAGTGATCTGGCCGCGGATCTGAGACACGATGGGTTCACTGCAAGGGTCATTGCTGTTGAAGTGGGTGCAAGAGGGCTTGTGGCTACATCAGTGTATGATCTATTGAAACTGTTGGGGCTGAGGGGACAGTCGAGAACAAGGGCACTGAAGAGGCTTAGTGAAACTGCCGAAAAGGCATCAGGCTGGCTGTGGAACAACCGCAATGGGCAATGGAAATCGAGACAATAAACGCTGCGGTACAGAAAACACCAGGAATTTTTCTAAGTCCACAATCCGCTGATTTTTTGGTGTACTAGTGAAAGGGCTGTGGCTTAGAGGCGACTGGCGGGGTATATTATAGAGGTGTCAGTGTCAGAATTTCAGTGGCGAACGCGCAGTGGCATCGGCTTCGCGATGGTGTCTCAGTGTGTGCGACGGAACGAACGGAATAATTTGTCTTCTCTTTGTTACTTTCACAATTGCCTCCACGGCTGGCGGAGTTGTGGATTAAAGTTGCTACCATAAGTGAAATGGGTTCATTTTCAATACAAGACAACAGGAGGCTGAGACGCTTGGGAGTCATGACCCAAGTGGGCCCGCTCCCCTTAGAGTGTAAAGGAGTATATCGGGCCGAAACACTTTTCAGACGGTGGGGACTCCTTCTGATGATCAGATTGCTTCCTGTGGTATCGCTCTGTAAAGAGTTTCCTATCATACTTAGAACAAAATTATGGTTCAAGACTCAGAGACTGCAGTTAAAGAGTGGATCCAGAAAGATTTGAATCCCAAAGGAAGAAATTCTTGCAATTAATACATCACTAGGGAACAGAGAATGTAGTGTGAGGCTAGTGCGGGTTCCAGCACACATAGGTATAGCTGGTAACGAGTTGGCAGACCAGAACGCCAAGTATAGAAGGATAAGTAAAAACAATATAAGAGCAGGACTGGTAAGGTCAGAGATCAAGAGCCACGTGAAGCTAACTATAAACGAGGAATGGAAGACAACATGGAAGAACAGTAGAAAAGGCAGACATGCGTTCAAACTGCTGAAAGAACCAACAAGTACGTGCCAGGTCAGAGAAGAACTAAAGGTACCCTCGAACAAAAAGCTGTGGCGTCTCCGTCTCGGTGCAGCCTACTCCATGATAGAAGAACCACACTGCCAAGAATATCAGGAAGAAAAAGGCATAGACCATTACCTGATCCACTGTAGAAAATATGATCAACAGAGGTTATAATTAAAAACGTGCATTAGAAATAACAATATAAACAAGACAGGGGATAAGCTGTTAAGTATAGATGCCCCAGGGGAAGCCCAATCAATACTTAAAAGATATATACATAAAACAAAGGAAAACATATAAGGTTAGTAACAATGGCAATATCAAACAACTATAACAATGATACTTCAGAAAAGACATTCAACAGACTAGAAATTAAGCAACAAAAACTAACAAATCATAAAAAAATAAAACCAGAAAAATTAGCAAACCCATTAACTACTGATAGGACAACGAAAGGCAACGAGATTTTTAAAAAAATCAAACAAACAAACAAACAAACACTAATACAAACTAAAACCAAGTGCAAAGGACAATAGTTATCTATATACAATACAAAACTGCAAATAAAATGACAAATACTAATTTAAATTACAACCAGCAACTGCAAAAGACAATAGTTATTTAAACTTAATACAAAATTAATAAATAAAATGACACTAAATACCCCAATTATAACCAATTTTCAGATTGAACAGGGAAGACCAAGATGGAACGAGAAGAGGCAACAATGGTCAGCTGTTAAGCGCCCGCTCTCCACCTATCACCTTTTCAAAACAGCAACAATATTTGAATCATTTATGGGAAACAGCAACGCCTGCTGGAGTTAGTCGAATGGCTATAACGTCAACAGCTGTTATCAACAATGCACCAACCACTTCCGATGCCCAGAAATTAGTCATCACTTACTGTTCCTTTCCCGTTGTCTCTGATACATTCGTTCAGGAGTATGACAAACAACTACAGATGGTACAAGACACGCCTTCCTCTACATCAAGATCTATCATTACAGAGAAGCCTTCAGTTACATCAAGATCTACCGTTACTGATACAGAGCATAATTCATTCATTGGATTGCTTGATAGTATTCTAGAAAGGACACTATGCAAGCAAACTATACAATCACCACATGATGATGTTTATACGAAAATAACATCTGAGATGGAGCTACCGAAAGCTGAATTGAGCAGTCTTAAAAAATCTTACGAACAGCTTCAGGCTGATCACGTGTCTCTAAAAAGTCGCTACGAAAACAGTAAAACTCATATCCAGCAGCAGACTACACAACTGCACATAAACGAATTGGGTCACAAACAAAAACGTGCTGACAGCGTCCGACCTCCACAACAAATACTACATTCAGAACTACGCCTTAATGAACGTAATTCCCTGGACACTCCATAAAATCCTGTAGCCAGTATCTGCAGAATTCCGGTCAAAATTTCAAATCGCCACCTGCCACTTCGACCGGCAGCTGCCAGCACACACCACAAGACTTCTAGCAGCCACAGCACAACTGGAACAAGGGAAGCAACTGCTGTTATCACTGGCACCCACACAAACAGAAAAAAACATCTCATCTTTGGGGACCAAACTATGAAGGAGCTTCAACAATCAAAACTAGTAACTGGTGATATTGATTCGGTGTCTGTTCGCTTCAAGAACTGGGCATCAACTCACGACCTACTGACCCTCCTTAAACGGTTTTCGCTAAATCTCTCTGTAACTAGAGTAACTATGGACATAGGTCTGTTAGACTCAATAAAAGATATTGAACTCTCACAGACAGACCTAAACGAGATCACATTCATATTTCGGTCCCTATTCCATAATGCCAAAATGTATTTTCCCTCTATTATCCCGCCAGTCCGTGCCTATTACCACACATGTGTTGAAACTAACAATGCTAAACTTAAAAAAACACTGCCTCAGAAATGAACATGTTTTCATAGATCACAGCTCGGTCTTCCTTGCCACATCTGGAGCCCCTAGGAAGCATCTTTACAGCGGCGACATTACTTTGTCCAGTCAAGGGACCAGTATGTTGGCCACAAATATAAAATATCCAGAACTCACCCTCTAAGGCACAACTCGCACATCAGCATCTATATATATCCATCCAAACGCCATGTGAATATAAATAGCTACTCCTCTAATGCCAATAATGACCTTCATTTTCCATCACTACCCACAACTTTAAACACCAGCCGCCCAAAATTAGCAGACAATCAGGATCATCACGTTATACCTCCTGTTTGCACCACGGATGTGCAGGAAACCAACAATGTCTGCTTTCAACAACCTTCTGCCACAGACGACCCTCCTCGACAACACCGACTTGACCCACTCCATTCCCATGTCCGCTGTCGTCTCAGACACCAATGAGAGTTCACCCCTCATCGCTGTCGTCACAGATTTACCCACATCAACCCACATACCCAGCCTTTTATCATTTCCTACATCAACAACGACTCTTGGACTATGCACTTTACACTTGGAGGTCGTACTTGCCGGAATACCCCACTCATTCAACAACAGTACCTCAACATCCCGCTTTCTACCAAATGCATCATCTATCGCGACCAAATCCACCCCACTTCTATTTTCAACAACCCTCTCCTCCACATTAACAGTGACTGTTGGCCTCACTAGTTGTCTCTGTAACACCAGCAACTGTCGATTGTTGTTTTTAATATATATATATATATATATATATATACATATACATATATATATATATATATATATATACATATATATATATATATATATATATATATATATATAAATATATATATATATATATATATATATATATATATATATATATATATATATATATATATATATATATATATATACATATACATATACATATACATATACATATATAAATATATAAATATATAAATATATAAATATATAAATATATATATATATATATATATATATATATATTTTTTTTTTCCCCTTTTTTTTACCTCACACTGTTTGCCTGGCTTATATGAGCGCTTGATTTGTTACATTTTTCACCTATTATTGACGTAATTCAATTAGCTGAATTGTTTGTAATTAGTTTTCAAAGTACCACCATTAATTCCCCGTCCTTGGTAAAACTTGTTAAATTTAGTATTTATTTACCTTTTTATTTGAGCGCTAGCTTCTTTACATAACATAAATTCCAGGTACTTATGAACAGTTGCTAACCATAAAAGGTTTACGACTTGGCCATCTGAACGTTAACCATCTTTTAGGTAAACTTCCAGAACTCACACAAGTTCTCAATCAAAAGTTCTATGTTCTTGGGCTTTCAGAAAGTCGTTTGAATGAGAAAATAACTGATGGTGACATTGCACGTAATGGTTTTGAAACTATTAGGCGAGATTCTATTAGACAATTAGAGACAGGTTTAGCAGTTTATATTTCCACTTCTCTCAGTTATCGCCGCAGAAACGATCTAGAGACCATAGATATAGAATGCATATGGTTAGAGGTAAAGCCACAAAAGCAAAGACCCATTATAATAAGATATCTTTATCAAAATCTCAGTGTAGGAACAACATGGTTTGAAGATTTCATGAACATGATGGATAAAGTTATCACTACAGTCAATGAAATTATTCTTCTTGGTGATTTCAATATTGAATTGCATAAGCCAAACCAAACATGGACCAACATCATAGCATCGTATAACATGAAACAAATAGTCAACAAACCTATCAGAGTAACAAAAACATCATCCACACTGATCGATCCCATCTATGTAACCTGTCCAGAAAACATTATAGAATGTTCCATCCCTACTATTGCTATGAGTGACAACTATTCCATATGTTGCACTTGGGCAAAACATGGGTACAAATCTCCAAAAAATAAACACATCAGTATTGAATATAGAAGTCTAAAAAATTACAACCAAGAATTATTTTTAAATGATTTGCGAAATGCGCATTCGCCGATGTTTACCAACTTCCTGATCCTGATGACGCCATTGCATATTGGACATGGGCATTTTATAGTATTTTTAATAAGCACGCGCCTACTAAAGAAATTCGCGTAAAAAGACTAAAACCTCCATTTATCACACAAGAAGTACTTGCCGCTATGAGGCACAGGGATCGAGCACACAAAAATAAGGACATCATTACATATCGGGCAGCAAGGAACAAAGTACAATATTTAATTCGCAGAGAAAAGAAAAACTACTTTAGTAATTTAGTTAAAAGCAAAAGCAACAGTAGAAATATATGGAAGGCAATTAATACACTAGTGAACAACTTTAACCTAACCTTCGAGGTGAAGACAGAATTACGACAGGGATGCCCCTTATCAACCACTCTATTTTTAACAGTCATAGACTGGGTGATGCGCCAGACAACAGAGGGCAGTCCAAGAGGAATAAGATGGACTACATTTTCTACATTGGAAGATCTGGAATATGCAGATGACATTGCACTGCTGGCACATTCACATCAACACATCCAGGAAAAAACGGATAGACTTAATAAAATTAGCCAGCAGGTGGGCTTGAACATCAATTTAAAGAAGTCTGAGGTTATGATGCTCAATGTGAGCAACCCTGAGCCCATATCAGTAAGGAATCAGCAACTGGTACAGACAGATACCTTCACATACCTAGGAATCATAGTAACACCAGACGGTGGGGCAGGCAAAGACATCAACATCAGAATGAATAAGGCAAGAACAGCCTTCTTTAGCCTAAATAACACCTGGAAGTCCTCCCAATACAGCACAAGCACAAAATTAAGATTATACCAGAGTTGCGTGCTTTCTGTGCTTCTCTATGGTGCGGAATGCTGGAGAGTCACAGAGAAGGAAATGTCAAAATTGTCCTCTTTTCACACAACATGCCTAAGAAAAATTCACCGCATCTTTTGGCCGAATACCATCACCAACCAAGATCTGCTTACTCGTAGCAAGCAAGAGGACATGCACACCATCATAGCTGGCAGACGCTGGAGCTGGCTTGGTCATGTCCTCAGAAGAGACCCCAGTGCCATCACAAGAACAGCTATGTTTTGGACACCTGAAGGAAAGCGAAAGAGAGGCCGACCAAAAACAACTTGGCGGAGGACTGTGGAGGCTGAGATGCAAAGAATGAACCAGAGTTGGGGCACTGTACGATGGATGGCCACCGACCGTGCAAAGTGGAATCAATTTGTTGTTGCCCTACAAGACGCCACTAGGCGTGATGGCCACTGACTGCGTTGACGGTCGGTGGTTAAGGATCGAAGAAGAAGAAGAACAAAAGAAATTCGCCAGACTCACAAACTCCCACTACTTCATTTACTTGTACAGACTTCAGCAATCATTTTCAGGCAGACATCCACAACATAAAATCCGCCATACCTTCTTCCCCTTGTGACTTCAGCGAATTATCTACGTTCTGCGAGACCAAGTGTACTAACACCAGTCCATGCGACATTCCTTTTATAACAGTTAACGAAGTTTATAACTATCTTATGGATCTTAAAGATAATAACTCATCGGGACTTGATGGAATCAGTAATCGAATACTGCGTTATGCTGCACCAGCTATTACTGATACACTAACATCCATATATAATCAATGTCTCGCAAGGAGTTACTTTCCATCTGCCTTTAAAATCGCTAAAGTATACCCTCTTGTTAAACCTGGTTCATCAGATAATAGCAAACTTGGTAACTATAGGCCCATTTCTCTTATATCGTCGCTGTCCAAACCACTGGAAAACACATACACAAAACAGCAATAGAACACCTAGCCAATAATGACATGCTAGTTGATAGTAAGTCGGGGTTTAGACCAAAACATTCATGCCATACAGCCTTAACAAAAATGATAGACAACTGGCATCTAAACATCAATAACGATAATTTATGTGGAGCAATCTTTGTAGATTTTAGAAAAGCATTCGATATGATAGATCACACTATTTTAATCAGAAAATTAGAAACAATGAAAGTAAATCTTAAGCTGATGAAGTTATTTAAATCATTCCTGACAGACAGACAACAAGTGGTGTCTTTCAATAATTCTTTGTCCAACCCAACTGTTGTCGATATCGGTGTTCCTCGGGGCTCTATTCTCGACCCTATTATCTTTGCCGTATACATTAATGATGTTCCTCTGCACATCAAACGTTCATACTGTGACCTGTTTGCCGTTGACTGTACTGTTTACACTAGTGACAAAAAGTGCACCTCACTAGAACTATCTTTACAAACTGATACACATAATCTTATTTAGTGGAGCAACGAGAATCGAATGCAAATAACTATTAGTAAAACGAAATGTTTGTTAATATCAAACAGACAAAAAATATAAAACTCGCAGAAAACAACACTTCAGCTCTACATTGGAACATCAAGAATCAAAACGTAATATGAACATAAAACTCTAGGTCTAACTGTTGACCAGCACCTAAGTTGGAACTCACATGTTTTTTGTTGTTTGTCCATCACGGGTGATGAAGACCATTCTGTTCATCCAATTATTAGGAATATGTTAGATTACTCTATGGGTACGAAGGTGACCGATGAGCCCGATGCGGGCCTTGAAAGATCTTGGACAGTGTGGGCAGGGAATCTTTGCTTAATGTGAAAGTTTTATTTCAGGGTCTTTTCTAGCTTGTCTCCGCTGTTCCGCTGCTGCTCTTCTGGATGATTCGCATGCCGCTGCACCTTTACGAAGAGATGTGCACCAAGCAGTTCGGTCTTGCGCAGAAGCTTCCCATGTGTCTGGGTTTATGTCAAAGGTTTTCAATGACGTCTTTAACGTGTCTTTGAAGCGCTTCTTTTGGCCACCATGGGAGCGTTTACCCTTCTGCATCTCTGTTGCGGACATATTCTTTTGTGTGGTAGTCTGCGACGCACAGATTACTTTTGGTAGGCATACAAATGTAATGTAATAACTATTTGTCTGATGAAAAGTATTTATTTGAGAATCAAAATACTTCCTTGATATTTTAAGGGACAGAACCCTGATTGGTCGATGTTAGATTCGGTTATATGGGTTATCTTTTCTTGTGTCTCAATCTGGCGTATGAATACTAGATTTACGTCAGTTTGCTTCTGGTATGGCCAGGAACAGAAGGGTCTGGCTTAGAATGTTTATGGCCCGAGTTTATATTTATTCCTTGACTATTTAAGGTGATTCGGTCTTATATCTTTGTATCTTTGTAATGTCTATGTCGGCCTATTTTTGAATTGAATTCTGGGGTCAGTAGGCATTTTCTGGGCATGCGTCGTTTTGGAGGGGTCGACAAGAGGCTGCTGTCATGTCGTCGCTACTGGGCGCTGTTCGACTAGAAAGTCTGAAGATTGGTCTCTGTGATTTATTCTAGGAAGGAAATTGTTTCTCTGTATGACTGTAGTATCATAGATTCTCCCAATGTTCATGATTAACGCCAAGGAACGGCGTGCGTTATTCGCTAGTGTGTTTTTTCCTAAAGCCAGGTAAAACCAAAACCTTTTTGCTGAACTTTTTCCTAAGCCTAGATGGGCAGACGTATTATCGTACATCTAGGATTATTGACTACAGATGAAGATGACGTGTTATCTAGCAGCACTAGATTATTTGATGTAACCAGCCTTATTGATTGCAGAATGTATAGAAGCCCAATGAGGACATTTATGTATGAACAACGGGTTAATTCTGCTTCATAATTTTTCATCTTGGGTGAGCGAAGCTCACGGAGGAGAGAGCCATTTTGGATCCCGCCTTTGCCCTAAGTGAATCATCGTCGGAGAACAGAAAAGGTCCTATTATCTGATGATAGTACAGAGATCTATATATTATGAAAACCCACTACTGTGGTTTAAGATTGTTGCCATAAACATTTGCGGAATTTAAGGCCTGAAAGACTTAGTCAGAAGAGTTGACTTCATCATGATGATGCGTAGATGGCAGGGCGGATAGTGTGATTCGCTTGCATGGCTAGGCGGGGTTCACGCACGGAAGGTACAGTGTTCAAATCCTGGGTAAGCCACTCATGTCTGTTGTTTTTCTGTTGTCTGGTGTTCTACTTCCTGCGAGTGCCTGATAACATACCTTTATATTTGTTTCATATTAATTTATTATTATGATAATACCACAGTTCAGCTGGCGGAACGTAAATACGTCTGAGGAGTGGTAAACCAGATAAAGACACTATAGCAAATACTTCCGTAGCAAATACTGTCATAGGGGAGTGGGGTGTTAGAAGATTTTTCCCATGCAATGTTCAGCATAAAGCAAAATAGTGAAAATAACGAATGAAAAGGCATGATTTATGCCAAATAAAAGCAATGAGTGAGAAAAATGAAGAAAAAGAAAGGATAACTGCCGGAGGTCTGAAAGTGTGAAAGATCACACAAAAGAGCATGTTTAGACGTTTTGTCACAGTCCTGTCCACGTCTATCATCTCCTCACCTTTTTTTCACTGCTATGTCCTGTCCACATAATAAGGGATAGGGACAAGGTGTTATGATTTATGGTTAGTCAATGGTTATGATTTATGGAAACGTATGATTACATGTGATTCAACCACTGCGGATTATAACGTCTTCGTTGTTCTCTATGTTTTAGAGCCATACAATGAGATTAAAGGTGTGGGTTGCGAGACTATTATATATGAGGTGGACTCGATATATTTTAATGCCCATTCAAGTCACTATGCAATGAAAGCTTCTCTTGTCACCTCATGTTATAGTCTGTGGTGGAGAAAGTTGGTATGGACTTATGGTCATTTTCGGGCTCACGAGGGAACGTGTCGAACACATCGTCTCAACTTTAGTTTAGGCAGCACTTTGTGCCGGTCAAAAATACAATGATGATGATTTAAATTAATTTATGACGTTAACAGAAACTCGTGTTATAAATAATTACTGACGTGTATTGAGCCTAGCGTGCATTTATTTATCACATATAAAATGTAACTGCATATTTCTGTAACAGCAACAAACGACATAAAGATTTATTTTTTGGAATTTGAAATATATTGTTATTAACTTTCTTGCTAAAGAAGTGAAAAAACAAATATATATAAAATAACTGTATAATTTTTTTAAAGTTATGATTATCTTTTGGTATTATATTGTTTCCCTTGTACTGAAATTACGTCCCTTATATAAAATTCATAAATGTATCTTAACGTTTAAGTATGCGTGAAATAACAATGAGATGGTAGTAGAACATTGATAAGAGTTCCCAATGTCAATGTCTGGTTGTGTAGCAAATACAGAAAGTTAGTTAAAAGTCAGTGTCTTTACGTGCTTGTTGTATATGTGGGAACTGACTTTTGTTTTCTCTTCCTCTCTCCCCCCCCCCCCCCCCCCCCCCACTTCTTTTTTTTTCTCCAATGCGTATGGAATCAATACTTGCCGAGTTTGTATATGTAACCCGCCAAGCACTCCAAGGGAGGTACCTAACAAACATTAATGTGACTGCCATAATAAAAAATCCTATATATGTTGCACGAAAGTGCTAAATGACTCTCAACTGGATTAAACTTTATATTGAACCCAAGCTTGGAACTCAAAGATGCAGCATTAGAGAATGCAGTCAGCGACCCTTAGCTTGACTGCTTGCGCCAGGGTCAGCGAACCAGAGCTGACCAAAACCCTACTCCACCTCCACGTGGTGGTCCTGGAAACAGGCTGCATCACTGCAGACTGGCTGAGCAGTAGGGATCGAAGAGGGAAGGGAAACCCGGTCCCAAAAAATGCCGTGCTGAAGTTGGCTGTGTCGACCGATAGGCGCAGATATCGCAGCTCCGGTGTAAACAGACACAACGCAACCAACGTCCTTTTGTGGACGAACGAGGAAGAAGAAGAAGAACCCAAGCTTGCGTCGTACCCCCCTCCCTCCTCCAACCCCAATATAAAACAAACAAAAGGCAACCACAGATGAAGTTTGAAAGATGTGTACAAGAGAGACATGAATAGATAAATACAGGATTCTGGGAGGACGGAGATGCTGATCGCAGCAAGTCGAGATGCTCCCTACCATTATGTGAAAAGAGGCTCTTATTCGGACACTGGGGAAGTACGGGCAGCGTTGTCGTAGCTGGTTAGTCCTTTTTAGCGCAAGTCCTTGTCAGGGCTTCAGGCTAGCAGATGGAAAATCTTAGTCCTTTTCAAGACTTGGTATCTATCAACGCTGACCTGGCTAGCAGTCCTTTTCATGGCTTTTTCATGCTAGCTTATAGATGCTAGTAGTCCTTTTCAGGGCTTAGAATTTATCCCCACATCGCTTCAGTTAACATAGTTCACTTATTTTTGAATGACAAATGTGCTCTGATATAACCAAATATGTTGACGGGAACGCGCCTCGCCACAATAAGGAAAAAACCAAAAAAACGAAAGAACCATAAGAATAAAACCAAGAAGAAAAACCAGAAGGAAACATGGTAATATTTCAACAAGAGAGCTAGGGATAGAGAGATTGCTGTTGGAGAGAAGGTGCTTCTTCTTTTACTCAGCAGTAATAACAAACTGCAAATCGGATGGCAGGGCCCATATACTGTTCTAGAGAAACTATCTACAACCAACTACAAAATAGACAAGAAAGGGAAGGAGAAGGTCTATCATATTAACCTACTCAAGAAGTATTATGATAGTGCTGCATCTGTAATTGCACACCTTATGACCCTGATCAATGCCACCGAAATGAAGAACGAACTACTTACCTCATACGAGTATCCTTTAAGACCCACTGAAACATTCGAGCACGTGAAAGTAACTACTCATTTGATGAAAGGGCAGAGGGAGCAAGTTCTAACAGTACTAGAAACACATGCAGACGTGCTAACGGACAAACCGGGGCGCACTAACCTACTGGAATATGACATGAACATTTTAGACCCAACAACGATTTGCATGAAAACATATCCTTTCCCCTTCGCAAAAGCACAAGCCTTGAAGAAGGAAATAGACTACGTGTTGAAGGAAAACATGATTGCTAAATCAGAATCGCCATACAGCGCTAGTGTCGTTTTACTGAGGAAGGCGACTAGTGAGCATCGTCTCTGTATTGATTACTGTCACGAGACAATAAGGTGCTTACACGCACACCTTTGTCTCTGACAGCAGCGACACTATCACTGTTACCACTCATCTCACGCAATCAACAACATCGACAACGTAGTCTAGCGGACAAGTTTCCACACTGTCTACAGCAATAAATTAGTGAACTCAAAGACAATGTCAATCTCCACATAATATAATAACAACAAGTACATGCCATATTTATGAGGTACTCAAAAAGCACAAGAAATTACCAATCTATCTCGACAACCTACCAGTATTCGAATAATACTAATATCACTTCTAGGACTACGACAACTTCCAAGATCATATATAACATAGATCCTAGCAACAACTAAAACCACACAACAAACACCAGCTCTTCTACACAAGAGCAACAACGGGACACGTCCGTTCTTTACTACAACGTCTGTCAACTCCCCTTGGACAACCATGTAACCTTTTCACCTTCCATACCTCAGGCTAACTCTAGCCAATAATAAACTACTACTTTAGTCACATGTCATAACAATCAAAGTTCAGCTGCTCGTGCAAACATCACATGCAACTCACAGATGTTTAACTCGACTTACATTACAATCACGTTTGACACAAAAATGTACCTAATAAACCTTGCTCACCCAGGAGCAAACAACCATAGCATCTTCCCAAAATTGCATCTTGACATTCACCCTCTCCTTCAAGAGAAAAACGCAGTTTTTCACTCGGTGGGTAATGGACATCAGATTTCAGGCAAACTCAAAACATTACCATTGCAGCAGCACAAAAATAAAAAAAAAACAATGTTCTAGTTGAAAAATTACAATACTGATCTCAATAATCAAAAGAAATACTTTAGGGCATGATGGCCCTATTGGACACCTCCGCCAAGCCACTCCCACAGCCTATGTAGTAAGGGACTCACAACGCACTGCCAACACAACACCGTTCAGACCGATGGTTCATTACTCAGAACGAAAGCTGAACAGACTAGTCATAATACCGGGACATCGACAGTTCATACAGAACTGACACTGACTAGTTTCATTATTATATCTACTTCCCAGAGCGATAGTTCATTACCCAGAACCACGATCCTTGCATAGACTAAAATACCTGGCGCTATCACAGAGAGCGTTACTCTAGCGCCTCAACCACCTCTGGGCCCAAAACAACAGAATAGGACTTTCCTCACTCTTCTTCTACTAATATATGACTCGGCATTGTCCCTCGAGTCTATCAAATATATAAGCTATGTTGTGATCTCAAATCACAACAACAACAAGCGGCACCCAGAGTACGAGAATGTGGATCCCACCACATTCCCAAACTGTGACCATGGCCAGGTCCAATAACCAACTTTTTACAAATTTGTCTAAGGCAAAAGCCATATCAGCCTTTAATTAATGCCAGTTTGATCTCACGCTAACCATGCTAGCTTATACACAGTAAAATGTCTAACTATAAAAAAATTACAACATATGATCTCTCAAAAAACTCAGTAGAGCTGGAAATGATGCTCTAAGGAAATATTAGCAAAAAGCTTCAAAATATTTTTAAAACCAAAAGAGTAACAATATATGTCAATTGGATCTGCACTAATATGTACTGTGACTGCAATGCTAAAGTACAAAACCCAAACGACAAAGTAACAAAAATCAAACTGTAGGTGTCATTGATGTTGTAATACTATAGCTACCACTAAACAATATAGGTCTGTCTCACAATTCCTGGTCCAACTACTGACAATAAAGTTACCTCAAAATATGGACAACAACAATGTCAATGATGATAATGTAGAGTACGAATCACAAAACTAACAACCACCAACAGGTTGGGGACAAAGATGACAGAAAAAGAAGAGTAGTAATAGATGCGTTTATACAAAACCAGAACCTGTTTAACGAACAAACACATGAAACAAAATAAAATAAAAAATAACTAATACAAAATCTGAAAAAAGGTTTCTCACACAAATAAATAATGGAGAGAGCGCAATGGAAAAAAACAAAAACAGTAATGCAATTTGAAAAAAAAAAAATTCAAATAAATTACAATAATTATATATACAAAAATTTACATAAGTTCCCATGGATAAGGCGCTGGTTTTATCCACTAAACAGGTGCTTCTGTGTCACAGGTGACATGATGATAACAACAAACACGCGACAATTCACAAAATACAAGATAGATATAGCGTTACTAAAAGTTCAGCTGTTCTGCACAGCTCAAACGTTGACCAAACGTCACTGGAACACACCACTGTAGAACCCTCGAGCACTGCTCAAACAATAGCATTACAAATAGCACCATTCTTTACTGTCAGTTCTTCATTGACATTTCTTCACTGTCTATTCTTCCATGTCATTTCTTCACTGCACAGATCAGGGTATAGTTGACGAACTTTGTAGGTTACCGCAAGTCAAGACAGGTGTCGACATTAGGTTTGCACAGCACATTACGCCAAATCATTAAATGTAGACAAAATGTAACGGAAATAGGCCGGTACCGAACTTTCATGCGCTGCTCAGTAACAAACACCATGGTCGGGTGTTATCTAGTGACTGGACACAAACACGTCGTAAGCAAACGTCAAAACTTCTCGCGGCTACACATCGGCCTGACCAGGACATCACACGTCAGGTGGACATTGCATGATATGATATGAATAGTCAACCACAGCAGCACAGGAACACACGTCAAGGTGCGAGAGAAACAGGAAGTCACAGAGACCTCGTATGGTACTGGTATGAGCATGAGTAACATAGCAATTCATTTTAGGGGCTTGGAAAGCAGGAAGTCAAAAAGATCTTGTATTATACTGCTATGATGACGTCAACAGCACTGAATCACGCCAGGAGGGCAGGCAAGCACGAAGTCAAAGGGACTTCTTTTCATACTGGTATGAGTATTTGAGCAGCTCAGGAACGCACAGCAACACATCATCCTAGTCAGCACAACACCAGACCAGCAAAGGTTGACATCTCACAAAATACCCGGATACAGCACACAGCTGGAGACGCATGCAGGTCCGGACAACTTCACAGGGTTTGACAGCAATGACATAGTACTATTGTTAGGTCCCATAATCACAGTGACTGTCATAAATGGCAGGATACATGTCTTAACAGCAGACACAGTAGCAAGGCACATCGCCACTAACAGTCTGGCAGCCCTCACTCAGCGGCATGTAATGATATGTCACGTATTCACACGTGTCCTCGCAGGCAGAAGGGCGGCACACAGCCAAGGACCTAAGAAGCAGGATACGTCAGCCCACTTGTCCAACACGTGCAGCAGAGCTTTATAATGACTAGAACTGAGATTCTTCAACCACGTGAATGAATATCTAATCATCAAAAGCACTGTGAAGAGCCAATAACAATAACAATGAATAACAATAGCAACACCAAAAAAATCTTTGTCGACACGTACAATTAGGCAGCACGACCGTTAGCCCTGACAAGGACTACCACAAGCCTTGAACTACCAAACTTTAGCTCCGACAAACTACACATGATGAAGAAACCAATGTCATAATGAAAACCTGCACACAACTGTCAGAACACATTAACACTACAACTACATCTTCTGTCCCGTTATAGGACGACTCAAATCAACCCTACTGGCAATACTATAGCAGTAGAACAACGATGGACTTAAACACCGATAATACAGCAATCTGAAAACAAACTACCAAACTGGAAACAGTAGGCTGCCAAAATAAATGTAAACACATAATTAGGCACTCAAAACTTGGCTTAAACTGTCAAACTCGTTCCGCTTGACTGTCCACAACTCACCACAACTGAGCACAAAAACTTGACCTTTAAGCATGACTCGTTTAAACAGAAACATAGCAACATCACTGACCAACACAAAATTCCCCTGTCCAGAAAAGAAGCGACTGCAACTAAGCTTAAATAAATACCTGACATTGACCCTCTTTACATAACTTAAACAATCTACTACATGGTCAGTAAATGAAATAGAGTGTAACAAAAAAAAACTTCACCTCTGACCTAACATCAGACGAGTAGCTTACTTCGTTCTGCATGACTGCTGAGGACTCAAAATAATACATACCCATTAACCGTTGAGTGCTCCATTGACAGACTTAACTAAGAAAGGAAAACCAGACAGAGTTGAGTGCACAGCAGATTGTGAGAAAGCATATGCAACACTTAAACAGAAACTCATAAGTAGACCTATTCTGAGAGTGCCAAACATCAATCAAGAATTTGCGGATAGGACTGATGAGAGCAATATTGGAATAGGTGCAACTTTATTGTAAAGGTCTCAGGCTCAGCCAGGAGAGCTATTCGCAATTGCTTATGCCAGCCGCAAGTTAAATAAGGCTGAGAGGAACTACTCAACTGTTGAGAGAGAATGTTTGGCGTTTGTGTGGGCCATAAACAAGTTCCAAACTTATCTTTATGGTAGACATTTCGCGGTTCAGTGTGACCACCAGCAACTCGTTTTTCTCGCATTAACTCGTCATTCTAACGCAAAATGTTGAGGTGGTCCCTCTTACTCCAGCCATATTCCTTCTCAGTTGAACAAATCTCTGGAAGCCAGAATGCGGTAGAAAATGTCCTTAGTAGGCACCCATCTCACCAGTACCTGGAGAGAGAGAAGGAAAAATAGAGTCTCCAAGGACGATTACCACGTTATTGGTCCTGGACTGAAAGCTTTCTCTCTCTCTCTCTCTCTCTCTCTCGCTCTCTCTCTATATATATATATATATATATATATATATATATATATATATATATATATATATATATTGGTCAGCAATGACTCGGGGACGTAGAATGTCCGGCACCCAGACCCTCTGCTCTCGAGGTGTCTGTATCCCTTATACAGTCAGGAATGACTAAAAGGGAAGATGAATTGGAGGGCAAGTTCCGTATCCTACTAATGACTAGGCTGTTGCTACTGGTGTCAGACTGTATCGGCTAGACCGTTCCTCTGACGTCCAGGCCGGGTCATGCTGCATGGGCAACAGCTTGATCTAACATTGCCCAACCTCGTGCCACCGAAAGTTATTTCGGGAGGTACGCTCCTTTGGTCAGAAATGACTAGTAGGGAAGATCACACACACACACACACATATCTATATATATATATATATATATATATATATATATATATATATATATATATATATATATATATATATATATATATATATATATTCTGTTACTGATGAGATGGGTGCCTACAAAGGTAACTTTTTAAAACTGTTATCATCTCTGCTGTTAAAATCGAAGCCCCTTCAGTTACACTGTAGCTCTTTTTAATTCCCCACTGTGGTATTACAACTCCTGCACCTAGTTGCCCACTATCACCCTTGGATCCATCAGTGTAGACTGCCAGACTTTGTTTTGTTAGTTGATCTATGAACTTTCTACTTATCCTTTTGGCTTCCTTATCTTCTATGTTTTGTTTGATCTTTTCAGTAAGTGAGTAGTCTATGATTGGTGTTTTTAGTTCCCAGGGTGGTATTTTGCTTCTATATTTATTACTATTTTTAATTGTGTTTGACAGTTCTGTGATCTGCGTCAGATCTTCTATAGTTCTCCACCCTGTTGGATATCTGTCTTTATTTAAGGGGACGCCCCATACACTTGGTATGTTTTTGAGAAATACTTTATGTGCTGGGTGGGTCACTTCTTGTGCTACTTTACTCCAATAATTTAATGTTAGTTCTTTCCGTCTTCGACCAAGGGGCGGCATGCAAAGAGCTACTTTTAGTGCTTCTACTGGTGTTGATATACTTGTAAATGCTCCTGTAATGGTTCTCGTGGCTGCCTTTTGAATTCTATCTAGTTTTGCGTTGTTACGAAGCTGTAGCTGAGTCATAGACTACGCTGGCATAATTTAGTTTCCCCCTGATGAAAGACTTGTAGAACATAACCTTTATCTTACTGCTGGCCCCCCATCCATTACCTTTTACTATCCTTAGTATATTTAGGGCTCCCCTACAGCTTTCTACTAAATTATCTAGATGTTTATTCTAATTTAGTTGTTTATCTAAATTTATGCCTAGAAATCTAGTTGTTGAAGAGGTACATATTATCTGTACTTTAATGGTTATATTGATTTTGTTATTTTTCTTAGATTTCCTTTGCTGAATATCATACCCCCTGTTTTGTTTACATTAATTTGTAAGTGTGATAGTGGACCGGGACCTCTTAGGGTAATGTGATAGAATCATTAGATGTCAGATGGCAGGCCTTGTGACGAGGTCTGAGTTTAGATTTCTCCTTTTAATCTTCCAAGTTAAATATTATCTTAGTACTGGTCAACTCCGCCAGAGGTGGTGATTCTTGGATGATCTCTTTCTTTCTAAAACTCCAGGTTCGTTCAGTTCCTTCTATGATGTTACTATAGTGACTTTCCACACAGTGGTAGTATAAACATTAATGGTACAAGTTCAGCAACGAGTAGTGATGAAACCAAATTCTAACTGCTCCATTAAAAATTTATTAACATAAACGTTGAACAGGCATGACAAGATAATTTGAACAATGGAACTCGCATACAGTCAAACTTTGAATCCTTAGATGTTACTACTACTCCGTATGTGACCTCAATAACTCGTAGTATTTGTTCTTCTCTATAACATTGTCTCCTTTAGATATTATTAGTTTTCCAAATATGACATCATTAACTTGTGGTGCTTATGCTCCTCTGTAGCATTCAGTTTCCTTTAGATATTCGCAGAGTTTTCGTGGGGAATGGTTAATTGTATCTCTATAGACGTTCCCTAGAACAAGTATTAGTCTAATACAAAAATGTACTTACACTCAGATACTCACGAGAGTGCAAAATCGCTGTTCTCATATAGAAATATAAACTTCCTGTTCACCACAGAAATACTATCGTGATATCGATAGGATAAGACTTGCCTTTAGGAGCCGGACTCGCTATGTATATACCGGGAAGCGCCAGTCTGTTCAACCACAGATATATATAACCCGTCCTAGTGCAAGCTCTCTCTCTCCATACAATTAATGACTTCTAGTTACTTCAGACATATATAACCCGTCCTAGTACAAGGCTCTCTCTCCGTACAACTCAATGAGTTCTTGTTACCTCAGCGTGGTGTGTGTCCTTGCCACTTTCTGATTAGTTAGCTCAATACTTTTGGATTTAATTCATTGTTCACGCTTCGCTGTTCTCGACTATTCTATTTGCGTACCTCGATTGTTATGATCACTCACTTTTGGTAAACGTGAGCTGCCCACTTGAACTGATGTCAGTAACGTATTTATTATTGTTGTTATTTTTTTTTTTTTGAGTGAGATGTCCTAACTGCTTGTCTTATTCTAAATCATATTAATAGCACGGATACTGCTAGCGTAGGTCTCTCGGTTACATAAGCCCCAACTTTTCATCCACTCTGAAACTTTGTCTATTTGTTTTTCACGTTTTTGGTAAACATAGTCCAAGTTTTTTCCAGATCGTAAAATGGCACAGTCATCTGCAAATTGTGGTCCTGCATTCTTAATGTCGTTAAATTCATCTGCTAAATCATTCACAGCTATAGTGAAAATGAAAGGTGAAATCACTGATCCCTGAGGAATCCCATTCTGTTGTTCATATATTTCTGACTTATCATTGTTCACCTGTACAGCAAAATACCTGTCATGTAAAACGTTTCCTAGATACCTATAGGTTTTACCAGTAATGCAAATCTTTTTCATTTGAATAAAATTGTTGTTGTTGTTTTGAAGAAGTAATGGGTGGAGAGCGGGCACTTAACAGCTGACCGTTATTGCCTCTTCTTCTTCCATCTTGGTCTACGTTGTTCAACCTGAAAATTGGTTATAATTGGGGTATTTAGTGTCATTTTATTTACTAATTTTGTATTCAATTTAAATAACTAATGTCTTTTGCAGTTGCTGATTTTAATTTATAATAGTATTTGTCCATTTCATTTTCTCTTTTGTATTGTTTATAGATAACTATTGTCCTTTACATTTGGTTTTAATTTGTATTAGTATTTGTTCTTTTTTAGTTGTTTCTTTAATATATATTTCGTTGCCTTTCCTTGTCCTATGGGTAGTTACCAAGTTATTTTCTATTTTCTGTTGTTTTTTGTTTTTTTTTGGTTGTTTTAATGATTTATTAGCTCTTGGTGCTTAATTTCTATTTGGTTGAATGTCTTTTTAAAAGTACTAACCTTTGTTTTCCTTTGATTTATGTATACATCTTTTAAGTATTGATTGGGCATCTTCTGGGGCATCTATACTTAAAAATCTTATCACCTGTCATGTCTATATTGTGATTTCTATAGTACGTTTTTAATTCAAGCATTGTTGTTCGTACAAGAAAGTATTCAGTGGGGTACTGGAAGATGAGACAGGTATGTATTTCAGAGCTGGCATTTGGGGATGATATTGCCCTGAGTGCTAAATTAGAGGCGCATCTCTAATCCAACCTGCAAGTCTAGAAGGAAGAGCTGGAGAAGAAAGGGATGGTCATAAGCAGCTCTAAAACAAAATCCATGGTGATATCACGAGAAGAAAGAAGACATCAGATTAAGCTAGGAGAACAGGTCCTGGAGCAGGTCGACCGCTTTAAATGTCTCAGAGCTATTATAGACCGACAGGGAGGCACCAAAGAAGAGTTGGCTACTCGAAAAGCAGCAGCTGGGAGACTTTTTCAGGCCATAAATCGAGGATTCCTCAGCAAGAGAGAGGTTGGTAAGAAAACGAAGATGGCTGTATACCGCTCCACCTATGACCCAGTCTTGATATATGGATGCGAGTCATGGGCAACGACTACAACCCATAAAAGCCAGATCCAAACCTCAGAAATGAGGTATCTGAGGAAGATGGTTGTAGTAACAAGAAGAGACATGGTCCGCAACCAGACGATACGTCAAGGCCTAAAATGCCACCCCCTGCAGACCCAAGTAGAACAGTCCCAACTGAGATGGTTTGGCCGTGTCTGCAGAATGGGAGAGGATTGACTACCACGACAAGCATAGGAAACAACGAGCCGGGGATCCAGACCCCTAGGACGACCCAGAGTCCGCTGGGAGGACAACATCAGACAATCTTTGAAGGACCGAGGGCTAGAATGGAACCAGGCCAGGAAAAAAACAGCCGATAGGATAGTCTGGCGCTCTCTCTTCCAAAACTCTACACCTCACGGTAGAAGGGATCGACTAAGTAAGTCATTCTCAGAGCCATACAATAGGACGGACTTCACATTTGAGTTGAAGATTCTTTTTTTCGTGTTGGACTTGATTGCTCTTGTTCTCCATATGTTTCCCAATGCAATGAAAGCTCCTCTTGCTTTTTTGTATTCTTATTTTGATATCACTGTCTGTCCCTCCAACTTTGTCTATATTACTTCCAAGATATGTGTACGATTCTACATCTTTTAGTGGTGTTTCTTTAAGTTCAACTTTGTTATCATTTCTTGCATTGATTCTCATAATCGTTGTTTTTTCCCTGTATATTTGCAGGCCCACTTGTTGTGCCTTCTCATCGAGAATTTTCATTTTCTCTTGCATCTTATTATGGTTATGGGACAGAAGAGCCAAGTCATCTGCAAAATCGAGATCGTCAAGCTGTTTAATCAGATTCCACTGGATTCCATTTCCGTTTTCTCACTTTTTCCAGGATGACCAGGATTTTGTCGTCCGGGAGAGATCTAAGCGTGACTTCTGTTCGAGCTATTTGTGTACTTTTAACTTTTTTGGGTGTGATGAATTTACCGTGATACAACGTTAAAATATCTCCAATTATAAAGAGAACATTATAGGGATAAAAATAAGGCGTAAGATACTAGGATACATGATCGCCTATGCCCGCATTTCCCACCGCCATTTAAACTAACTAGTTAGACGTGCAGATGAAACGTTACCTTTGTAGACGGGAGGATAACGGAGATATAAAAAAGGAAAAATATGACTGAACACGTGTTTGAATCTAGAAAGGCAAAAAGACGCAATTGGTAATAAAAGAGAAAACAAATTCACGCCACTAGTTAACAAAATGTAAGGAAATGGACAGAAAAGACCTTAGCTCTTATTCGAAACAGTCATTTTTTGGACGTTTTACGATACTTGGTTGTTTTATTTGAATTCAGCGGCAAACGCCGTAGAGAAGGTTCGAGAACAAATTTCAAAAAACTAACCTTGAGAAAAAATTTGTTGTTTCTTAATAATAAAGTTATGAATATAAAACCTAGCTAGTTTGATAGCCCATCTTAAGCAGAGAAATAATATACTTTCATTTATACAGACGAACAGATAACATGGAAGATATTGACAAAAGACTGTATTGTTCACATCAGACTAGCGACAGTATTGTTGTGCACACTTTCACTAAAGTTTCAAGATTTCGTCCTTGAGACAAGGAAATGCAAAAATCTAGCTGTAATGAACGCGAGGGGGAAGGTTGGAGAATTGTGGCTAAAAATAACTTAGAGGCAGATTTGTGTAGGGGTTTGCGTGTAGTTGGTCCTAGAAACAAGTGTGTTTTTGTGAAAACCCAAGTAGAGACAGACGGACCAACAGACAATAATACATACTTGACTGAGATCTGACTGAAATTTGACTTTTGGGTGGAAGATTTGAAAAAGTTAGGGGGGAAGTCTGTGATTGGATAAATGTATTCATATTAGCGGGATAGAGACGCGCATTTTTGCCATTTGACATAAGTCTGTCCAGGGACACAGTCAGTAATTTCCAGTGGTGTTTTTCCCAGAAGATATTATATACAATTAGTGGGACGCCATACTATAGCCAGCAACTCAGCTGAGTTTTGCTAGTAATAACTGTGTTCTCAATTCTGAATTCTGGTAAGAATGAAAGCATTTATCTTGTATATTTTAAATATTTTGAGTGATTGATACTGCCATATCATATAAAATGATTACGACAAGTAAGTGCTCGCTCTAGGTCCCCAGCCCAAGTTCAGGTCTAGAGACAAACAAAAAATATATGGACGCCTAACTGAGACTATGGAAGGCGGATCTATTATTGAGATCAGTGGGAACATATCACCTATCTTATTAAAGGAAAGAGGAAACTATTGAACATATATCAGATGCAATGCAGTCTTGGGGAACTGATACTATATGAAAACAACTGGGTAAGATGTGCTCTGTTGGTCAGAGAGAGATGACCCATTCTGTGTAATGTTGATGTGTTGTGCTGTGTGTAAGAGTGGTGCAGTAGATAAAGTACTGACACATAGCACAAATTTTGTTTCAGAATTGGGAGTTTCTGTTGTGGCACTAAAGGTAGTGCCACATACTTAAGCAAGAATACACAAGCAGCTGTGTGTGCCGCCTAACGTTTGTGTCGGTGCAGACTAGTATTGTATTCCAGCTACAGAGAGGAGTGGGCCACAGAAATCCAGTATCTGATCGTCACATACAAGATGAGTGAATACGTGGCCTGCTGAAGATTCACCAGTATTTAAAACCACCACAAATATTTCACCTATCAAATATATACTGAATTCTTGGGAAATATAACATTTACTACAGTCTATAAGTTAATGGACAAAGCTTGTGGTAATCACAGAGTGGGAGTGATGACACCACCCCAACAGCACATCCAGTAATAGTTCTCCCAGAGACATTATAAATATCATTAATATTAACCAGTCTTATAAAAGACCTATGTACACAAATTCCATTTTATTATGCCATATATTTATGCATTCCATTTATAACTCCATAACATTTCATATGTTCTGACCAAAATAAAACATTGGTTCAGAACTAATAAATGTAAGAAAAAATTGTTAAACTCAAAACTAAAACAGTCTGAGTTAGTTCAGTGTGTTATAGATTTTATTAATATTATTAGACTTATTAATTACCTGTATGTGTTTGTATATTCTATTACAACACATTACATTTCAGAACCCTAGACTTTTTAACGTAGCTACATTCATGATAGGAGAATAGGTATGTTTGAGGTCGTTAGTAGTAGTAAGAAGGGCCTTCTGTAATTCACATAAACTTTTATCTCAGGAGCCTTCACAACTGACCTCATACAGTACACTAGGTAACATAACAACCATACAATAACATCAAAACCACTTCAAGTATTGGGGTCTTGTCCAGGGATATTAAGTTTATTAAAGATATTAGAATCTCCTGGTGGGAGAATTAAACCAGTGGGGACAGATTGTATAAATTTAAAAAGTGTCCCTTAAAATAATAAGGGGAAAATAAAAGTTGGTGAATCTTGTTACCGTTGGCTTCTCACTGTTGCCGTTAACACTGTTAATGGGGCTGGTTTATACTGGCTCTTCTATTTACGTTTACATATAATTATCCATTGTCTTTTCTCAGTAAATTATGAGATCGTGCTCTTGATGGTGAAGTACGCGAAGGTGGGATATAATATTGACAACTTCATCATACAGTCAAATTCTGACGTTATAGATTTGATAAGTCCTTTCTCGAGTCCACAAACATTTATTATATCGATTCCATACAAGAACAGTTTACACATGGTCATCATGAAGAATTATAAATAATAAGTTGCAGTTCATACTTCAAATATTATTCCTTTACAAATCAGTCCTTTGTCTCCTAGCTTGAAAACATAGTAGTCAGAACCGCATAACTGTATGCACGCGTGGTTGGAAAATCCAATACACCGACAGTGAGATTATGCGTCTGGCATTAGAATAACTAAGGCGGACTATATATTCACGTTGACAAGGTTTAGTCAATTACTAACCTGTACCTTCATCTTTCTTCGTTATCACATTGGACTGACCCATGTCCATTATTTAATGTACTATAATTGTGCGGCAATATAAGCCCGGCAATAAAACATTCCAAGGACACGTCTTATCGGTTCGACGGTCGTCTAGAAAAGGGTCTCGTCTCTTGGTCACCGTGCGTGACAACTAACGCTGAAACGTCACAGCGTTCACTAGACCAATAATACTTTTACATTACATTACACGTTGTAACCCCTAAAATCAGATGCTGTTAACCTCTAGCAGACCATGCCAATAAATCTGCCGTAACAATTCCCTGTCCACTGGGGAAAAAAAAATCTATTAGATAGATTTTTTTTTTTCAAAAACCTATCTGAATGAATACCAAAAAAAAATTTAACAATATCGAAAAATTTAACCAACAATGCGGCATATGGACTACGATGTTCTGTCTAGAACAGTGTCGTGGTCATGTCGACTCAGTAACAGTCATCTAATATATTAATAATCATATTATACATAAGTGTTATACATAAATGACTAATGTTGATATCTATTAAATAATTAAATTAAAATATGTCGCAATGAACTGTCATGTCAGACTAATTTAACGAGTTAAAATTTAATTAATTAATTATATTGAGTGTGTAATCAAAATAAAGTTATTGCAAATCTAATGTGAGAGAACTGAAGGGATATGTTAAGTAGAAAAAATAAATAAATGAAAAATAAAGTAGCGAAAGACAGTAATGTATAAATTTAACTTAATTATGTGTGTTGGAAATTAAATAAGTGTAGTATTAAGTTGTTAAAACCTATCTAACTAATTTAAACAATAATATAGTATGTAATGTATCAACCTAATTAATAAACATAATAGTTACATACAATAACATTATCTAAGAATCATGTGAGATCTTATTTTTTTTCTTCTTTCAAAATTTTTTTTCATCTTCAAATTTCATTTCATTTTTTTCATATTTATCTCACCTTTTTATTTTATTTTCCATTATTTTAACGTAATTAACTAAAATTAATGAAAGTTGGATATGATGATCCATACGTAGGCTTGATCATTGTGAATTCCGATTAACAAACAAATATTTAAATGTTTCAGTTCATGAGAATCGAAGCTATTGACAATTGTTCATGTCGCATACTGAGTTACTTTGATAGTGTTTTCTATTATTTTCACTTGATGCAAGGAAATGTGTCCAATAGTTTTGTCATAAATGAAATTCACACAAAGTTCTGGTGTAAATACGACCATAGTGTCATTTGATTTAGTTCATTTCGTTTTCGCAATCGTCTGTACAAGTTATTTAGTTGAATTGTAAGCAAAGGTTTATCTCCATGTTAAGAATTTCGCGATAGGATTCATTCTTCTGTGACACGTAATTTCGGTTGACGTATTAGAAAAGTGTCAGTGTTGATTGCTATACATCCAAAGGATTTCTAGATAGTGCGTCTGCGACGATATTGTCTGTCCCAGAGATGTACTCAATCGTAAAGTTGAATGGTTGAAGGAGAATAGAGTATCTGGTGAGCTTTGGACTTTTATGATTCGCCCGTCGTAGTGATGCTACGGCCCTTTGATCAGTTTGTACTACGAAAGGGGCTCCCAGTAGAAATTTCTCAAGTTTGGTTATCGCCCACACGACGGCTAAAAGTTCGCGGTCAACGGTAGAGTATTTCACTTCTGGTGGTTTCAGTTTTCGTGACACGTACAAGTTTGGATGGAGGATGTCGTCATGGTATTGGAGCAAACATGCGCCAATTCCGTAGTTACTCGCATCTGTGCGGAGAATAAACTTTTTGGAAGCATCAACAAGTCTCAAAATAGGTGGGTTTGAAAAGATATTAATAATATTAAGGTATACATTATTACACTCATTAGTCCATGTCACCTTCACTGGCATGTCCTTCCTCAGTAATGAGGACAATACAGCCGTGATGGATGACAGGTTAGGTACGAATCTACTGTAATATTGGACTAGACCTAACAAGCTTCTAACCTGTTTCTTCGTTTGAGGAACGGAAATGTTTAAAATTTTTGAAACTGTACTGGGTAGTGTTCGGATATATCCTGCTCCAATAATGTGACCCAAAAAAGTTATTTCGTGAAACGCTACTTGTAATTTTGTGGGTTTAGCAGTTAAATTGTTATTTCTTAATGTATCCAAAACGTATTCGAGACCCAAAACATGTTCCTCAAAAGATGAACTAAATAAGCATATGTCATCTATGTATGTAATAATGTCTGGTCTACCTGAAAAAATGTGTCGCATCATGCGAACAAAGGTAGCTGGAGCGTTAACAAGCCCAAAAGGCATCACATTCCACTGGTATAGACCTAGCGGAGTTGAAAACGCTGTGTAGTATTTAGCTTTTTCGGTTAGTGGTATCTGCCAATAACCTTTAGTTAAGTCTATCTTAGTGAATATAGTTGCTGTCGATAGACGTGGCAGTAAGTCATCGAGAAGTGGATGTGGTTCGCTATCAACTATCGTTTGTGCATTTAATTTTCTATAGTCGACGCATAGTCTAATGTTATTGTCCTTCTTTCGGACAATAACTAATGGAGAAGAAAATGGGGAATTACTAGTTTCGATAATTCCTAAAGATAACATCTGTTCAAGTTCCTTAGTAGTTTTAGTAAGAAAGTGTAGAGGAACAGAATATGGATGTACCCGAATTGGAGTATCATCATTAAGAGTGATGTCATGATTAATGACTGATGTGCGACCTGGAATGTCGGTTAACACATCTTGATAGGATTGTAGAAGTTCAGCTATCTGTTGATGCTGTTGCGGTGTAACTGACGAGGAGATGGTTACATCCCGCCAAGATTCACTAGGCTGTACTACAGGTACAGGTAATGCTAACTGTACCTCAGGAAAAGATGATTCTTCTTCCTGGATAACAGACAAATTAGAATAGTGACATCTAGGTACGAAAGTGTCATCTAGTTCATGAAAAATAGCTTGTAGATGTTCAGGTCGAGTATGAAATTGCTTGAGCATATTTATGTGAAATATTTTGTGATGTCCCTTAATGTCCAGGACATAATCAACATCAGAAATCTTATTGATAACCTGGTAAGGACCGTTCCACGAGATTAGTAGTTTATTATTGTTATGTGGCAATAACACATAAGCTTGATCTCCTGGAAATAATTGACGTAATCGTCTATTACTGTTTTGGAAAGTTCTAGCTTTCTCTTTCGCAGCCTCAGATGAAGCTGTTGCCATTTTACAGGCATCAATAATGTTATTCCGGAGATTAATTACATACTCATAGGATGACTGGGTATCCTGAGTCATCTCGGAGTCAATCAATAAGTCTTTTATTAGTCCCATAGGACCTCTTGGTGGAGCGCCAAAGACTAGTTGAAATGGAGAGAAGCCAGTTTGTTCATGTGGCACCTCTCGATAAGCGAATAACACAGCTGGTAGAACTCTGTCCCAGTCGTGTGGATGGTTAACTGTAACTTTATGTAACATTTGTTTGAGTGTGCGGTTAAGTCTTTCTACAGCACCATTACTCATTGGGTGATAAATGCTGCTGAGATTTCTATCTATTTGCCAAGTCTTCATTACCTCTGTCATAGTCTCAGATATAAATTGAGAACCATGATCTGACAAAAGTTTTCTAGGAAAACCTACTCTAGAAAAGATAAGGTGTAGTGCATCAGCTACATCTGTGGTGTTGGTTGTTTTTAATGGGATGGCTTCTGGCCATCGTGTGCATAAATCGATGCAAGTGAGAATAAATCTATGTCCTCTGGCTGATGGTAAAAGTGGGCCAATGATATCAATGGCCATTTTGTCGAAAGGTCTCACAGATATGTCACAAGCCTGAATAGGCGCCGTGTGAAAGGCTCCCCGTGCTTTCACTTCTTGGCATATCGTACAGGAGCGTACGTACTGTGAAATATCTCGTGATACTCCCGGCCAAAAAAAAGACGATAATACTCGCGAACGTGTACGAGTATAACCCATGTGACCTGCACACTTAGAATCATGTGCGTGTTGAAGTATGTACCGTCTAAAAGCAAAAGGTACCATGACTTGTTGTCTTATCTGAGTTTTATCCATAAAACATCTTAATAAAATGTCATTTTTAATGCTAAACCAATGACTATTATTTTTGTTCATAGCAAGATTGTCAGCTTTGTTGACCAGTGAAAAAAATTTTGTTAGTGACCTGTCTTCCCTCTGTTTTGCAGCAAATGATACTCGGTCAATAGCAGAATGAATCTCGATACTTTCATGATCGTCTGTTTCCTTGTTTTCAGTGTCCATAGTCTCTAATTTTTTTGTATGTGCTCTGGTTATTGCTGCATTTCCGATGCATAGATTATTTTTTTCCCATTCAATAATCTCTTCTGGTGTGCAATCTTTACTCCCGTGTATGCATCCCACCATAAGGTCGGCAATTGGGTTTCTTAACATGCATGCTTTAACGTTGCCTGTGAAAAAGGGTGTTTCAAGATAGATAATAGCAGTTGGATAACATTCTATGGTTCCACCAAAGGTCATACACCTGACATGTTCTCCAGTTGCACAATTCGGATGAACAAGTGTCTGACGGATTCCGATCGTGGTCGATCCCGAATCTCTTAAGACTGAGACGATGGATCCATTAACTTTTCCTCTGTTGAAGATCAGCGAGCCTGTTCCATCATTGACTGCTAGACTGACTTCTGGTAGAATGTGTCCGCAGTTCAGAACTGTCTCTTTTGCTTTCTGAAATATAAGATTACATGTTGGGCAACTATTTGCCACGTTATAATTCATTGCAAAACAAGTAGATGAAGACTGTATTTTGTTATCAGTAGGTGAACTCTCAACACCAGGGGTTGTAGCAGTAGTAACGGCTGCCCCTGTATTATGGTTATAATTTGTCGATCTATGAGAATGAGAACGATGACGAGAATAATTAGATGAATTATCCCGTTGTCCTCTATTGTAACTGTTATCTCGATGTCTCGAGTTATAATTATCGCTATTGTTCCACTTGTTACCATTATTATAATTATATGAACGATTATAACTTGAGTTACGTGGATTACTGTTGTATCTTGACTGAGGTGAATAATTTCTGGTTTGTTGTCTTCCTCTATTAAAGTTATTGTTAAAGTTATTCTGTCCCTTATGAAAATTAATGTCATAGTTTCCTTTGAACCTACCTCTGTCCACACTGTGTGTTCTAGGTTTGTTATGATTATGATATGCCATATTGGAGGCTACAGGAAGTGGTTCTCTTGTCAACGAGCCAGAAATATTAGCATTCGGATGAGCTGTGCAGTAATTTAAAGAAATTTTTTCTAACTCATCAATAGATTCTGGTTTTCTTTCTTGCAGATAAGCAAAGAATGGTGGGCTGACAGAAGATAATACTTTATCCCTCAATAACAAATCGACTAACTTGTCGTAAGATTTGTTGACACCTGCCAGTTCAGCCCATCTGTTAAAAGTATTGCGTATGTTAGCAATAAAACCTGTGAAATCTTTATTGTTATCTGGCAACAAACTTTTAAAACGTAATCTACATGACTCTTCGTTCAAGTGGAAACGGCGTAATAACAACGTCTTAATGGCCTCATAGTCTGTGGATAATGTTGGATCTATATTTTGTGCTGCACTTGCAGGTTCGCCATCCAGAAATTCCTTAAGTTTAAGTGCCCATGCAGTTTTGTCAAGGTTATTGACTTTACATATATCCTCAAAGCGCGCCAGCCACGATGAAAGGTCATCCATGTGTAACTTGAATGGTGGTAGTTTAAAGTAATAATTGCCCTTAAGTCGGGTGGATGAAGATCCAGATTGAGCATTATCATTTTGGCTTGATGCAGCACTCTGCGAATTAAGTTTTGCTGTTTCCAATTTAAGCCGTTGCAGTTCCATTTCTTGCTGCAGTATGATTTCTTGTCGTTTCAATTTATTCTCTTCTTCAATCCGTAGGATTTCATCTCTTGCCACCTTTCTTTCTTCTTCTTGTCTTAATTCAGCTTTCTTTTCAGCCTCCTTTCTTTCAAGTTCTTCCATCTCTGCCTTATATCTTGACAGTTGTTGTTCAGCAAATTCAAGGAGTGCCTCTCCCTTTTTATTACAATCTTTTCCAATTTTAATGAAATGGTCCAAGGTAAGCATTCTTGGAGTTTAATTATTTAAGTATTTAATTACTTATGTCTTGTAATCGACAATGTAATCTATGTCGATAATAATATTACTGTATTGTTATGTATAAGTTCCACAAACTATAATATTTTGTAGAAATATTATATATATACTCACTGAATATCTATCATAAATAGTTATGATAGTTAATTATATAAGCTGCTGAAATTATATCAAGCGCTTAATATTAATAATTATGTGTATTATCCCCAAATAATTAGTCTTAATTGTCACTAAGTTCACAATATAGTACTGAGAAAGTGTACTAAGTTATATTAGATATGTATTAATATGTTATAAAGTTTTAATAATTAATCATTATAATTTATGCCTTAATCATGAGGCATAAAGTGCATTGCCCATTTCTAGGACCACTACTGCAAATATGTGCAAAGTCCCTAATTCCTCATCAAAGCTTATAAAAATTTCATCATATTCATCTACACTATAATTAATGAAGAAATTATAGCATTAATATTAAATTAATAAAATATGTAATGAATACAAACAATACAAATGGGTTAACCAAGGATTACAGAACAGGAGCACAATACAAAAGTGACATTTTCACAAAAATAAATGCTATTATAAGACCAAGTGTACTAACCGGAAATGTAGAAGGGTGAAGGTTAACTGAGGAAACGAACATATTTTGTACTATGAAAGATGACGTCACAGGACTCATTTGACGTTAATACAATACATTTAATTAAAATAAAAGATAGCTAGATCAGAATAACAAGATAGCTTACGAACATAGGACTGCAAATGAATAAAATCCAAGAACCAAATACACATGAAAACAACAGTTAAAACATGACTATACACCTAACATGCAAAGTGAATTAATGCAAGACCGAACCCGAACGATCACCGATAACGATAATTCGACGCTTTCTTCGCGAGGTGCTATTAATTCACAGCCTTAGGAACATTCAAAATGAATATCGGCATCCTGAGAGCCATTTTTATTCATTATGAACCGCCGCCCATCCATACCCGCAAATAACGGACAACATCAACGGACAAAAAGAAACAGATAGAACATCGATAAACAATTAATAGAGAGGACATGCCTGCAAAATGGTATGGACTCGTTAGTGTGTTAATGAATGACAATCGTCCTAGGTCTAAACTTATCTTTTGAAGGCTCCGGCGATGGCAAATTCGTCAACGGACTAGACTAGTGCCTAGTACTGTTTGCTCATGATTGGCTGATCACAGTATTCTCTTGTCTGGTCTTCTTGATTAAGCAAATATTAATCAAAACTGGAATGAGTTGACGGTTGTTCCTTTCGAAGCGCGGCATCTACGCACGATGTAGTGACGTCAGAGTTGCATTGCGTAGTCATGTGTTCAACGTAGTGTTATGCAGATCATGTGACTTGCTTGTAATAGTAAACAGTTGGCAACACATGTAAACAAGAAAATCTTTTTTTTTTCTTCGTCCCCACACTGGCCAACCACTGTTACCGTTGGCTTCTCACTGTTGCCGTTAACACTGTTAATGGGGCTGGTTTATACTGGCTCTTCTATTTACGTTTACATATAATTATCCATTGTCTTTTCTCAGTAAATTATGAGATCGTGCTCTTGATGGTGAAGTACGCGAAGGTGGGATATAATATTGACAACTTCATCATACAGTCAAATTCTGACGTTATAGATTTGATAAGTCCTTTCTCGAGTCCACAAACATTTATTATATCGATTCCATACAAGAACAGTTTACACATGGTCATCATGAAGAATTATAAATAATAAGTTGCAGTTCATACTTCAAATATTATTCCTTTACAAATCAGTCCTTTGTCTCCTAGCTTGAAAACATAGTAGTCAGAACCGCATAACTGTATGCACGCGTGGTTGGAAAATCCAATACACCGACAGTGAGATTATGCGTCTGGCATTAGAATAACTAAGGCGGACTATATATTCACGTTGACAAGGTTTAGTCAATTACTAACCTGTACCTTCATCTTTCTTCGTTATCACATTGGACTGACCCATGTCCATTATTTAATGTACTATAATTGTGCGGCAATATAAGCCCGGCAATAAAACATTCCAAGGACACGTCTTATCGGTTCGACGGTCGTCTAGAAAAGGGTCTCGTCTCTTGGTCACCGTGCGTGACAACTAACGCTGAAACGTCACAGCGTTCACTAGACCAATAATACTTTTACATTACATTACACGTTGTAACCCCTAAAATCAGATGCTGTTAACCTCTAGCAGACCATGCCAATAAATCTGCCGTAACAAATCTTCACAGCCAGTGGTAATTAGTTGATTAATTAATTAGAATTACCTTAGTCATTATATAATTAGCATTACCTTAGTCATTATATAATTAGCATTGCCTTAGTCATTATATAATTAAAATTACCTTAGTCATTATATAATTAGATTTACCTTGGTCACTGTTGTTTGTATGCTGGCTGACCTAGCAAAATTTAGATCGGCTGCTGTGCTAACGGCGAAGGAGATGAATATGGAGGGTCAGGTTTTAATTCAGTATGTAACTTCTGAATGTGACAAGTATATGGAAAGGGAAGATAGGAGGTTAGCTGAAGAGAAGAGGTTACAAATTGAGGCTGATAGAGAACTTAGGAGGCTGCAGATTGAGGCTGACAAGGAGGCAAAAGCATTGGAGGCAGAAGAAAAACGACAGCAAAGGGAGGCAGAAGATAAGAGAAGACAGGCAGAAGAAAAGAAGGCCGAAAGGGAAGCAGAAGATAGAAGATTGCAAAGGGAGCATGAATTACGACTAAGGGAGCTGGAATTACAAGGCCATGCTCCTGAAAATGGTGCCAGCCCTTTTGCCTCAGATGCTACGCCTAGTCAGGGAGCCTCAATCTCAGCTATGGGGTTTCATTTGGACCAATTTGTTGAGAAAGACGATGACATCGAGGGGTACCTCAGTAGATTTGAATTATTAGCTACTACATATGGGTTAGAGAGAGAGAGGTGGAGTCTAAAGTTATCACAGGGACTGAGAGGTACTTCTTATGAAGTCTTTGCTAAAATGAATAGAGACGACCAAGACAATTATGACATGCTAAAGCAGGCTTTGTTATTGAGATATGAAAAGAATGGTGAATTTTATCGTAAGAAGTTTAGAAATGCCAAACTTTTGTCTGGGGAGACATACCACCAATTCTCTGCCAGACTGGAAACCTATTTGGAGAAATGGACTGCTCTGGGGAAGACCCAAGATCTTAAAGAGATGATCATGATAGAGCAATTAAGAGAGTCCATGGCTCCAGACTTGAGAAAATTTCTCATGGAACAAGGTGCAGAGAGGTTGGGAGAGGTTTTAAATGTCGCTGAGAGGTATCAGGCAGCCCAGGCAGAGGTAAGTGGCACTAAAAAGAAGCACATAGAAAATTTTAAAGCTCCACAGCAATTTAGTAGATTTGATAACAGAGAACAAGGTAATAAAGGCAGGACAAACTTTGATAGGCCACGAAATGACTATCGTGACAGAAACTCACAGTTCAATGACCAAAAATATAATGAAAGAAAACCGTTTAACCAAGGAAAGAGATGGTGTAAATGGTGTAAGAAGGACAACCATAACACCTAATTTTGTAAAAGGAAACTTTCAAACATTGCTGCAATGAAATCGGGGAACCAAAGATTAAAGGTTAATCCTAATGGACAGCAGGAACCTTATCACCCCCCAGTTTGTGAGGATGTTATTTGTAATGGGGTCACCACAAGGTGCCTATATGATACAGGTTTGGATTATGATTCAGTTGTGAAGTCTAGCCTAGTGGACCCAAGTCAGTATACCACAGAAACAGTGGAAATACAAGGGGCGACTAAGGACATACCACTCATGACACTTCCCATCGCAAGGATAACGGTGAAAACTCGCTATGTGGAAGGAGAAATCAGAGCAGCAGTGATAGATGAACCAATCTACCCTCTGATTTTGGGGTGTAGGTACGTCTTCTTGGGGAATCCCGAGAGACCTGTGATCATGGCGACAGTGCAGACCAGGTCACAGAAAAATGAGGAAGAAGGTGAACCTATAAATGCTCATCCAGAAGAGATGAGGAAGGCGCAGGCTGAGGATAGGACACTCAAGCCATGTTTTAAAAAATTGCCCAAATGCCACACACCTCCAAGCAAGAGAGAGTACTTTATGAAGAACAAACTATTATACAGGAAGGCCGGAACTGGAACAAATGGTCACAACCAGCTGGTTCTTCCCACTTCATATAGGGATAAAGTGATGGAACTCGGGCATGCGATTCCCTTCAGTGGTCACATGGGGATCAGCGCCACAGGACAGCGTATAGCTTGTCATTACTTCTGGCCAGGGATAACGGAGGATATAAAAAGATATGTCAAGTCCTGTCCAGAATGTCAAAGGGTAGCTCCAAAGCATTGGACTGCTCCTGCAACTCTAGGGGAAATGCCCATAGTGGGAACCCTTTTTGAGAGGGTTGCAGTGGATACTGTGGGACCTCTCACTCGGACCAAGAGGAGGAACAGTTACATCCTTACTCTGGTGGACACTTGTTCTATGTGGGGAGAGGCGGTAGCCCTGCCATCAATTGATTCAAAACATGTAGCAGAGGCACTACTTACAATATTCACAAGATTAGGATTCCCGCATCAAATCTTAACTGATAATGGCTCACAGTTCAAGGGGAAACTAACGGAAGAAGTTTTTAAGCTATTTCAAGCCAGACACTTTCATTGTAGTCCGTACCATCCACAAGGGAACGGCCAGGTAGAGAGGTTCAATGGGACTCTCATTTCTATCCTGAGGAAGCTGGCACACAAAAAACCGGATATGTGGGATCAATTCCTGCCCGCCGCGTTGTTTGCGTATCGGGAGGTACCACACAGTTCAACCGGGATGGCTCCCGCAACTCTGCTATTTGGGAGGCCAATAAAAGGTCCATTGGAAGCTTTATTAAGGACCTGGACAGATGAGAAGGCAGAAGAGACTGTTACCTCATCGTATCAATATGTGAACGAACTGACCACTCGTCTGAAAGCTGGATGCAAACTGGCAAATGATAATTTGAGACAAGCCAGGAAGAAACATGCAGCATATTTTAATAGGAAAGCCAAGGACAGAGAACTAGCTGTGGGAGAGAAGGTGCTTCTTCTACTACCCGGCAGCCAGAATAAATTACAAATTGGATGGCAAGGTCCATATACGGTTCTAGAGAAGGTGTCTAGAACAAATTATAAAATTGACAAAAAGGGGAAGGAGAAAGTTTATCATGTAAACTTTTTAAAGAAGTACCTGGACAGACCACTCCAGGAAAGCACCACCTTACTGACCTTGGCTATCGCATCACAAATGCAAAAGGAACCACTCACCTCTCATGAATACCCATTACATCCTTGTGAGACAGCTGCACAAGTAAAAGTCAGTAAGCACCTGACTAAAAATCAGAGGGAGAGAGTTCAACAGGTTCTGGAGGAACATACAGATGTATTAACAGATAAACCAGGACAAACAAATTTGCTACAGTATGACATGAAATTGGTAGACTCAAACCCAATCTGTATGAGAGCCTATTCTATTCCGTTCGCGAAAGAGAAGGCATTGAAAGAAGAAATAGATTATTTGTTGATGGAGGGGATTATTTCACACAGTGAATCTTCTTTTAGCTCCAGTGTAGTTTTGTTGAGGAAAGCGTCTGGGGAACATAGACTGTGCATAGATTATAGGAAACTGAATGCTGTCACAGAAGGACAAGTGGATCCATTACCAGACACAAAACAGTTATTTGCCAGATTAAACAAGGCAAAATACTTTTCGAAGGTGGATCTTAGTAAAGGCTATTACCAGATTCCAGTGAAGCCTGAAGTTAGACCTTATTTAGCTTTTAGCACCTCGGAAGGACATTATGAATTCAACATGCTACCATTCGGATTGAAAAATGCTCCGAGTGTATTTTCAAGGATGATGCGCAAATTGTTGGACCCCCTGAATAACCCATGTATCACGAATTTCATGGATGATATTCTCGTCGCCACAGAGACATTTGAAGAACACATTAACTCTCTGAAAATGTTATTTGATAGGCTTAGGGAGGCGAACTTAACTGCTAGACCAACAAAATGTTGTATTGGATGCAAAGAGTTGGAATTCTTGGGACACACGGTATATCAAGGTAACATGACCCTGACCCCAAGAACTTGGAAAAACTGCAGAGAGCACCTAGACCACAAACAAAAAAGGACGTGCGATCATTCGTGTCGTTATGTGGATTTTACCCAAAATATATCAAAAATTTTAACTCTATATGTGCTCCTCTGACTGATCTGACTCGCAAGGGAAATCCAGATAGAATTGTTTGGACTGCGCAATGTGAATTGGCTTTCCAAGAGTTAAAGGACAAACTCACCAGCAAGCCTATTCTCAAATTGCCTGATTTGACACAGGACTTTGTGGTGAGAACAGATGCAAGTAATGTAGGCCTGGGGGCGGCTCTGTTGCAAAGGTCATCTTCACCCAATGGGGAACTGAACCCAGTCGCTTATGCAAGCCGCACGTTGAATAAAGCGGAGCAAGGATATTCCACAAGCGAAAAAGAATGTTTAGCGTTAATCTGGGCAATAAAAAAGTTCCAAATCTATCGGTATGGTAGGGCTTTTGTGGTCCAGACGGATCATCAGCCCCTAGTGTTTTTATCTTGGGCCAAGCATGAAAATGCAAGATTGATAAGATGGTCTTTATTGTTACAACCTTATCAGTTTATTATCGAATACATCCCGGGGTCTTTGAATGTCGGTGCAGATTTTCTCAGTCGGCACCCCTGTGATCAAAATTAGAGTAGTTGGTAGGCGTGAGGAGTAATTTTATCTATGTGTATCACTGGTTTTGGAACTTGCCGTAGTGCATGTTCTCAAGTGGGGAGATGTGTGATGAATTTACCGTGATACAACGTTAAAATATCTCCAATTATAAAGAGAACATTATAGGGATAAAAATAAGGCGTAAGATACAAGGATACATGATCGCCTATGCCCGCATTTCCCACCGCCATTTAAACTAACTAGTTAGACGTGCAGATGAAACGTTACCTTTGTAGACGGGAGGATAACGGAGATATAAAAAAGGAAAAATATGACTGAACACGTGTTTGAATCTAGAAAGGCAAAAAGACGCAATTGGTAATGAAAGAGAAAACAAATTCACGCCACTAGTTAACAAAATGTAAGGAAATGGACAGAAAAGACCTTAGCTCTTATTCGAAATAGTCATTTTTTGGACGTTTTACGATACTTGGTTGTTTTATTTGAATTCAGCGGCAAACGCCGTAGAGAAGGTTCGAAAACAAATTTCAAAAAACTAACCTTGAGAAAAAATATGTTTTTTCTTAATAATAAAGTTATGAATGTAAAACCTAGCTAGTTTGATAGCCCATCTTAAGCAGAGAAATAATATACTTTCATTTATACAGACGAACAGATAACATGGAAGATATTGACAAAAGACTGTATTGTTCACATCAGACTAGCAACAGTATTGTTGTGCACACTTTCACTAAAGTTTCAAATTTTCGTCCTTGAGACAAGGAAATGCAAAAATCTAGCTGTAGTGAACGCGAGGGGGAAGGTTGGAGAATTGTGGCAAAAAATAACTTAGAGGCAGATTTGTGTAGGTGTTTGCGTGTAGTTGGTCCTAGAAACAAGTGTGTTTTTGTGAAAACCCAAGTAGAGACAGACGGACCAACAGACAATAATACATACTTGACTGAGATCTGACTGAAATTTGACTTTTGGGTGGAAGATTTGAAAAAGTTAGGGGGAAGTCTGTGATTGGATAAATGTATTCATATTAGCGGGATAGAGACGCGCATTTTTGCCATTTGACATAAGTCTGTCCAGGGACACAGTCAGTAATTTCCAGTGGTGTTTTCCCCAGAAGATATTATATACAATTAGTGGGACGCCATAATATAGCCAGCAGCTCAGCTGAGTTTTGCTAGTAATAACTGTGTTCTCAATTCTGAATTCTGGTAAGAATGAAAGCATTTATCTTGTATATTTTAAATATTTTGAGCGATTGATACTACCATATCATATAAAATGATTACGACAAGTAAGTGCTCGCTCTAGGTCCCCAGCCCAAGTTCAGGGTCTAGAGACAAACAAAAAATATATGGACGCCTAACTGAGACTATGGAAGGCGGATCTATTATTGAGATCAGTGGGAACATATCACCTATCTTATTAAAGGAAAGAGGAAACTATTGAACATATATCAGATGCAATGCAGTCTTGGGGAACTGATACTATATGAAAACAACTGGGTAAGATGTGCTCTGTTGGTCAGAGAGAGCTGACCCATTCTGTGTAATGTTGTTGTGTTGTGTTGAGTATAAGAGTGGCTCAGTAGATAGAGTACTGACACATCGCACAAAACTTTTGTTTCAGAATTGCGAGTTTCTGTTTGGCACTAAGGTAGTGCCACATACTTAAGCAAGAATACACAAGCAGCTGTGTGTGGCGCCTAACGTTTGTGTCGGTGCAGACTAGTATTGTATTCCAGCTACAGAGAGGAGTGGGCCACAGAAATCCAGTATCTGATCTTCACATACAAGATGAGTGAATACGTGGCCTGCTGAAGATTCACCAGTATTTAAAACCACCACAAATATTTCCCCTATCAAATATATACTGAATTCTTGGGAAATATAACATTTACTACAGTCTATAAGTTAATGGACAAAGCTTGTGGTAATCACAGAGTGGGAGTGATGACACCACCCCAACAGCACATCCAGTAATAGTTCTCCCAGAGACATTATAAATATCATTAATATTAACCAGTCTTATAAAAGACCTATGTACACAAATTCCATTTTATTATGCCATATATTTATGCATTCCATTTATAACTCCATAACATTTCATATGTTCTGACCAAAATAAAACATTGGTTCAGAACTAATAAATGTAAGAAAAAATTGTTAAACTCAAAACTAAAACAGTCTGAGTTAGTTCAGTGTGTTATAGATTTTATTAATATTATTAGACTTATTAATTACCTGTGTGTGTTTGTATATTCTATTACAACACATTACATTTCAGAACCCTAGACTTTTTAACGTAGCTACATTCATGATAGGAGAATAGGTATGTTTGAGGTCGTTAGTGGTAGTAAGAAGGGCCTTCTGTAATTCACATAAACTTTTATCTCAGGAGCCTTCACAACTGACCTCATACAGTACACTAGGTAACATAACAACCATACAATAACATCAAAACCACTACATGGGGTTTCCTTTCGGTTGGTGTCCTCTTTGTTTTCTTCTCTGGTTTCCGGACTTCTTTTGGTTGTGTTTTTCTAGTTGTCCTGATTGTCATCTTCCCTGTGTCCTATCATTGTGTTAGCTGTCCTGGTTCCTGAGTTTTCGCCGTTATTGTTTATTCCTATTGCTGTTTTTACTTCTGAGCCTCCTTCTAGTTTTTCCCTTATTGTCTCTATCCTGTCCTTTATTTCTGTGTCTCTGACTTCAGGGTTCGTGGTCCAGTTTTTTTCTGTCAGTTTTGGTGTTTTGTCCTTTTCATGTGTCTTGGCCTACGCTTTTAATTCCGCGAACTTTGCCCTGGTTATCGGTGGCATTGTTCCTGTCTTTTAATTTGCAACTACTCTTTTTATTATGTGCTTGGTTTTGAATGAACTTTAATGCTTATTCTTAGTCTCGCTGCTTTAATCTTAAGTTGTGTATATCCTTGCTTTCTCCTTTCTTTTTTTAATTTATTTTATAATATTATTATTTAAGAAACACTTTTAAACCTGTCTAGTAGACCTTGTTGAACAATTAAATCTAGTTCGAATTTTGCCAGGTAACTTTAATACATTTGTTTTACTTAAAATATATTTTGATGGTTGATTATTATTATTAGTAATCTATGGTTTTTGGTTTTTTTTTTTTTAAATTTTTTTTTCTCACTTCAATTCATAGATTAGACAAATATTTATAGCAATAGTTAAATAGTTCCTTAATACTTAATATTAACTGTAATAATCAAATACTTACATCAAAATATAAAGGAAATCACTACTTAAATTATGTCTATCAAGATAGCTGCCAGATGTCACACAAGCATGTGCCACGTGGCGCTTGGATCTATTTAACTTCTATTATATTTTATTTTATTTATTTTTTTGCCGTAAAATTCCTGAGTTATATTAATATTCCAAAGGATACTTAACTAGTCACTAATTACTTGATAATTAAATGTAATAAACTAATACTTAAATCAAACTAAAAAGGAATCGCCACTTATATTTATTATGTCTATCAAGCGTATTTAATAGAATTCCTAAGTTATAATAATACTTCTAACTACCAAATACCTAGTTATCTAAAACTAACTGCATTAAGATAATGCTAAAGATAAATAAAAAAATGTAACAACTTATCTGAAAACTTGAGTAGTTTGATGAATTTCTCCATTGTGTCTCGTCCTAAAAAGGACGTATCAGCCTTGTATATTTTGAGTTTAGCAAAAATTCGTCTGTCTACTTCAGAAGTCAGAAGTCGGTAGATTTGAATAAAAACGCACTCATTTATATATATATATATATATATATATATATATATATATATATATATATATATATATATCTATATATATATATATATATATATATATATATATATATATATATATATGGGCAGACGCAGGCAGATGCGAATGCGCGTGGGAACCCTTTGATTCGCTCGCTGCGTTTTAGTCTTTTTTGATTGTAGGGACACCGCCCATTGGCCAGTTGCGTTTTAGTACTTTTCGTTTTTCAGAGTTCCGAACCAACAGTGTTTTATGCATAATTTATTCAGTCTGCCGCCATCTTGCGTGAATCCGTGACTATGCGTAATTGATTCTTTATTAGGGTCTGCCGGCAATTTTGCGTGAATCCTTGAGCGTGGATTGACTGTGCATATTTGTATATCGATTGCAACCTAACAATAGTGTATTCAACTAAGTAGCGGGTTTACAAACAACTTTACGACAGTGGACACGAGCCATATTATTTGTCGTAGTAAAATCTTTACATTAATGGTAATGCCCTAGCGGTTAAGGGTTAGCCAGCTAGCACCGTAGCTAAATAGTGGTTATGATTTATATATATATATAAGTTTGCGCATTACATTCCGCGTTTTGCACATTCACTAAATTTGGTTGGAAAATGTGCTGCTGGATGTTGTCAAGAAGCAGTCATTTTCTTTGGATTTGTTGAAAGCCTGTACACCTTTTTTTCTGCTTTCACCTACCGGTGGGGTCTCCTTTCTACTGCATTATGTGCTGGCGGTACTCATAATGAGTCCCATTTTCCCTTTGTGAAAAGACTGTCAGATACCAGGTGGTCCGCTCGGGCAGATGCAACAAAAGCACTTTTACACAGCTTTACTGCAATAAAACAAATCTTGGATGATATTTCAGATAACAATGATCAGAAGGCAGAGTGTCATCAACAGGCTCGTGGTCTACTTTCAACCATGATGAAGTTAGAAACAGGAATAATGATCATACTGTGGGATCAAGTATTACAGCGTTTTCAAATGACCAGTGATTTTTTGCAATCTTCTAACCAAGATTTGAATACAGCTTGTGCACTCTATGAATCCCTGCGGGGGTATATTCAAGCTATGCGGTCTACTTTTGCAGACATAGAGCAAAAGGCCAAGGATCTGACTGAGTGTGAACATTATCAAGAACAAACTCGAAGAAAACACAAACGAAATCGAGAGTATGATGATTTCAGTGGTTCCAGCACACTTGATCCACTTGATGAATCTCAAACGCCTTCTCAGCAGTTTAAAAGCCGAAAATTTCTTGTCCTTATTGATATCTTGCTCTCTGCCTTGTCAAAACGCCAGAAAGCTTATCAAAAGTTGAATGATGTATTTGGATTCCTTTGTCAGTTACAGTCGTTTACACCTGAAGAGGTGGTAACGAGCTCATCGAATCTTATTAAATCATATCCGGAAGATCTGGAAGAAAGTCTTTGTGAAAAACTTGTGCAGTTTACAGAACTGTTGAAAACTGATCTTGCTTCTCGTTTTGGCACTACTCTAGACCTTGTAGAGTTACATTTTTGCCGTTTGATAATTGACAATTCTTTGGAGTCTTGTTTTCCAAATGTAGAAATCGCCTTGCGCATCTATTTGTCACTAATGGTAACCAACTGCAGTGGAGAACGATCATTTTCAAAACTGAAACTTATTAAAAATGAACTAAAGAGCACCATGGGTCAAAAGAGATTGAACAATCTCACACTAATGAGCTTTGAACATAAACTTCTGCGTGAAATTGATACATCCTATATCATCAACAAAATTTGCTCATGCTAAATGTAGAACCATTAATATTTAAACAATAATGTTGACTGTGTTGTTACTTTTGATAATGATAATTACTATGCAAATTAAAATCGTATGTGTTCAAATATATTTGTGTTGTTTTTTTTTTTTTTTTTATATAGGGCCCCTTTCTTAACATATGCTACAGGCCCCGTACTAGCTTAATCCGGCCATGAGAGTTCCCAAAGCCAATGTCTGGTTGTGTAGCGAATACAGAAAGTTAGTTAAAAGTCAGTGTCTTTACGTGCTTGTTGTATATGTGGGAACTGACTTTTGTCCCCGCCCCAACTTCCTTTCTTTTTCTCCAATGCGTATGGAATCAAAACTTGTATATGTAACCGGCCAAGCACTCCAAGGGAGGAACCTAATATTTATTAATGTGACTGCCATAATAAAAAGGCCTATATGTGTTGCATGAAAGTGCTAAATATCTCTCAACTGAATTAAACTTAATATTGAACACAAGCTTGCGCCGTGCCCATCCCCCCCCCCCCCCTTTTTCCTCCTCCAACTCTAATATAAAAAAAAAAAACAAAAGGCAACCACAAATGAAGTTTCAAAGATGTGTCTCAACTTTACATTAGGCAGCGCTTTGTGCGATACAATATCGTCGTTACGATCGGTTTACACATCAAAAGAAACTCGTGTTATACATATTAACACTTGTTCTGGAACCCCCAGGGCAAGAGAGGCAGAGGTAGACCAAGAAGCACATGGAGAAGAGAGCTGGAAACAGAGGTGAAAATCATGAGGAGAACGTGGAAAGAACTTGAGATGATGGCACGTGACAGGAGGACTTGGCAGGTGTTTGTTGAAGGCCTATGCTTCTTTGGGAATGGAGGGTTATGAATACAATATACTATTTCTACAAAGTGATTGACAAGTCAATTTCATCTTTTTAAAATGTTATTATCAGCACTTGTACCTACTGGATATACATAATATGCATGTCGAATCAAGGAGTAATAACTACCATTTGAAATTTGACAAATACGTTGTATTTCTTATTCCCATCATCAACAAAAAAAAACAACAACAACAAAATTTTCTAAAATGACCAACGAACTCAGCGTTACAAGAGAGAGAGCAAAAATGATGGCCCGCAACGATGTTACGTGATCTCCCCTTGCGCTGTAGTGTTAATGTGACACATCATTTTATGTCATAAAATAACAGGTGCGTTGCTGTATTGTGACGTTTGTTTCATATAAAGTAATTGGATAACAGGAAGAACTAACAACTTAAACATAACAAGTGACTTTACAATTACCCTGTATAATCACATGTCTTGTTACAAATACGTTGTTAGCAATAATCTAAAGAGCATGTCGTAAAGTTCCCGGGGGTCTTTGAAGAGACAAAGACATAATAAAACCACTGCACATTCAGACATGTCGTTGAAGCGACTAATACGAGGTCGTGAATGAGGATGGTAACTTCATCACGTAAAACAAATTGCTTCAAGAACCACCGCTGCCATAATATCCCATGCTATACGAGGAGCACAAAAGAGAATGATGATTGTCACAACATGGCCAACAGCTGTGGACTGTATGTGCTCCTCAGGGATCAGGTACGGAATGTCAGTCGTGTCATAAGAGTTGGCCAATAGAGTGTTGTGAACTTGACGACACGAAACTGCGTGTTCAGCAGGTCAGGGGAGAATTGGGGGGGGGGGGGGTTCTGATTGGTGGAGAAGAAAAAGGGAGGTCAGAGGTGGACATGTGAAGACAGGGGAAAGCATGGCGCCGTGGGCTGGCGAAAGTAGATGATTATGATCGGAAACTTCATACGGAGCGATACAACAGGAAGCACTCTGATCATCAGAAGCGGTCCCCGCGTCCATCAAGTGTTTCGGTTCATTATTCTCCTTTACACTCTAAGGTGGGCGGGTGGGGAGGGTGGGGCGGACCCACCTGGGTCATGACTATCAAGTATCTCCGGTTCCTGTTGTCTTGTGCAGAAAATGAACCCATTCCACCTAGGTTGCAGCTTTAAAATCCACAATTCTGCCAGCCAGAGGCAATTGTCAAAGTAACCCACCCCTATGATGAAGCCAAATTACTTCGGTTGTTCCGCAGCACACCACGACTAGGAACAGAGCCTGACACACCTGCACGAAGCCAACAAGGCGTCAAGCCACTACGCGCTGGCAACTGAAATCTACCTGCGCCCGACACCTCCTATAATACACCGCGTGTTACCTGTAAGACATAGTCCTTTCACCAAACCAACGAACAACTCAAGGTATTGCAAACTTTAAATTTTTCTGGTGTTTCCTGTACAACAGGTGGGGGCTAGAGTTAACTGTCCCGAGTTCCGTAGCCCATTGCGGTTGTTCCACAACCAGCATGATACCTTTTCAGCAGTTTCACTAAACCTCTTCAGTGCCCTTGTTCTCGACTCATCCCCAAAAGTTTCAATAAATCATACACTGATGCAGCCACAAGCTCTCTTGTACCCACCTCAACAGCCATGACCCTTGTAGTGAACCCATCGTGTCTCAGATCGGCGGCCAGATCACTATACTTTGCGGCTTTGAACGAGTGTTGCTCTTCCAATCTGGATTCACATGGCACGGTCATCTCAATCAATATAACCTGTTGCAGCGACGAAGAATGCAGCACTATATCCGACCGTCTTCAAGATTTTCTGATACTCTCTGGATATGCCCCTCGTCCAGGTAGGTCTAACGCCATCTCCCAGTCATTTGTACGGTCAAGAAAAGATGGTAAACTGCTACCTGATTTACTCGGTTTGGGGTGTGCTAACTTTCTCTCCCCATCCAACCCCCCCCCCCCCCCCCACCCCACTCGCCTCCATTTTATTTGTGTTACTGTTTGTTTTGAGAACAAGTACTGTATTTGCACATACATAGACTTACTCAAATATATATATATATATATATATATATATATATATATATATATATATATATATATATATATATATATATATATATATATATATATATATATATTATGAGTACCGCCAGCACATAATGCAGTAGAAAGGCGACCCCACCGGTAGGTGAAAGCAGAAAAAAAGGTGTATAGGCTTTCAACAAATCCAAAGAAAATGACTGCTTCTTGACAACCTCCAGCAGCACATTTTCCAACCAAATTTAGTGAATGTGCAAAACGCGGAATGTAATGCGCAAACTTATTCATCTCTTTAATTCGTGCTTGTAATCCTATAAACTTGCCACTAATGTTGCTGGCGTTGTCATAACTTTGACCACGGTAGTCTTTAATATCAATGTCATTTGCCTTTAAAAAATTAAGTAGACTTTTAGTAAGCTGTTCAGCACTATGACCTTCCATATCCAAAAAAGTCACAAATCTTTCAACTGGCCCAGATGGCAAAACATAGCGCAGAGTCAAAGTCAGCTGGTCCATATTAGATATATCTGGAGTAGAATCCAATGAAACGGAATAATACTTGTATTTCTTCACTTCACAGGGAATGTGATCCAGCATGCTGGATCCAATCAGATTGATGAATTCCTCACACGTTGTTTTAGATAGATATGATGTAGGTCCAAATCCTTTGTTTGCTTGAGTACTTATATGCTCTGCCAGAAAAGGGTCAAACTTGGCCAGTAATTCTAACAACCCTTAATAATTCCCGTTATAAGGGGACCCAACAATTTCATCACTGCCACGAAATGAAAGGCCTCGTTCTGCTAAAAACTTCACAACTTCAATTATTCGCTCTAGAAGTTGGTGCCAATACTTTTCTTGAATGTCCATTTGTTTCACAAGTTGGGAATCGACACGTTCACCTTTGTTTTTACGCATCAACAGTGAAATTAAAGCCTGTCTATGTGAGGAGCTTTCTTCATGTCGACGCAATAGATTGCTTGCATTTTTCCAGTCATTAAACCCTTCCACAATAAACTTTGATGAACATTCTGAACTCATAAGCTTGCATGGGAAACAGAATAGGCGCCCTTTACTTTCTGAATCGCACAACCATTTTCTTGCATGGTGCTTGTTTGTAAGTTTATGAATATGTGTAAAATAAGACTTCTGACAGTATCAAGTTTTCTTTTCAGTGTCATACAATTGCACGGATGAAGAGAAGGCACTATCAACATGTTGACATTGTTCACTTCCCTTGGATATCCAATATTCACGCTTACAGTCATATATATTTTTCGACCAGTCACCAATATCATTAGAGTACTTCTTCGTTTCACTTATTCTTTCACATTCAGACTCAGTGTACACTGTGTTTTGCTATATGTTTTCTGCTTCCAGCTTCAGCGGTTAGAGTACCACCACCATGAACATCAAAATATTCTGTCAGCTTAAGTGTTTTTGATATCACAAGTTGATCTCTACTTTCTTTTTCTTCCTTCGCTTTACGTTTTTCACTTCCAGAAGCATAATTACGTCCAATATCTCAGTGTCAACTGTTCATATTTTGAGTTTTCTAACCTTACAAATCAAGAAATTTTAATCAAGATCGAAAGAGAGTGCGACGACGCCGTATACCTCAATTAAAACAGGAAGTTTCCGTTTCCTAAATTCTAGTTTTTATTGTTAATGCAAATTCATTTCACAAAGAACGAAACAAAATTAAAGGGTCAGTCGCTTAGAGCCAAAAAAGTGGCTTCCGTCCGAACGTGACCAAATTTTCAACGCCACTTCAATGTCTTCCGTCCGCAAACAGTTAAGATAAAAATAAAAAATTAATATGAAACAAACATAAAGGTATGTTTTCAGGCACTCGTAAGAAATAAAGAAGTAGAACACTAGACAACAGAAAAACAACAGACATCAGTGGCTTACCCAGGATTTGAACACTGGACCTTCCGTGCGACAACCCCGCCTGGCTATGCAAGCGAATCACACTATACTCTCTGCTATCTACGCATAAGCAAAAAATGTTGCTTTGATGACACGTCAATAGTGCGAACCGAAAGACATAACACAGGAAGTCCACCATGGGCAGTACGGCCTATTAATGACGCAATCACTTCTGTTGTTTCCCTGTCAGACAGCATAGGCCAGTCCACACAAGACAAAGGTTGGCTCTATTGACCTGTCATCAAAGCATCATTTTTTGGTGATGCGTAGATGGCAGGGAGGATAGTGTGATTCGCTTGCATATCTAGTCGGGGTTGTCGCACTGAAGATCATCATCATCATCAGTTGCCATCTCCACAACGAAGGTTGGCTGTAATGGATCTCCAACGTCTTCTGTCTCTTGTCTTGGTGGTGCACTCTGATAGACTCTTTCCTGTCCATCTCTTGATGTTATCTTGCCTCTTATAGCGCTGTCTTCCCCTTGCACGTTTGCCTTCAACTCTCCCTTCTGTTATGGTCTTCTGCAAGGTGTTATGCCTTTTTATGTGGCCAAAGTATTTTAGCTGCCGAACTTTGACCTCCCTCATTAGTTCTCTTTTCATACCTAGATTTTCTGAAGATCCAGTGTTCAAATTCTGGGTAAGCCACTCATGTCTATTGTTTTTCTGTTGTCTAGTGTTCTACTTCTTTATTTCTTACGATTGCCTGAAAACATACCTTTGTGTTAGTTATATATTAATTTACCGTTTACAGGCCTTGGGTTTCCCTTCCTTATATGTTATAAATGTTTATACAAGATAAAAATAATGACGAGTCACACTAAGTCACCCTCTTATGCTCTTTCTCTTACAATTTCGTGACACCAAAAGAAAAGGCGCTAAAAATGGCATGAATCACAAGATCATTGGTTTAACGCTCGTATTAGAAGATGACCAAAAAAATATGTACATATTTATTGATGCGGGGCCCCTAAAAGTGCGGGGCCCGTAGCATATGCTACTTTTGCTACTTCGTTAATCCGGCTTTGGGAACTCTTATCAATGTTCAACTATGTCGTGGTTGAGTTAGAGTGTAGAGTATTTGTCGAGTTGGACAACAGTAGTGAAATCGACAAGGGATAGTGGACTGACAGGGTTATAGATTACACTTTAGATAAGGTGTAAATAGGAGATGGACTTGAGACAACCTGGAAGAAGATTTATCAAAATGATCTCTCTCTCCAAGCCTCAACTCACTTATGTCTGTCTAAGCACCTCCTGCTCTCTCTCTTTTCTCTTATCATACATAGAGATTATAGTAAAGAGCTAAAAATACAAATATGGATGGAAAGGTCGTGAACAGCGCATTAATAAATGTGTAAAATTTATTAAAGAAGAAAAGCATGAAAATAATGCATATCATCACAACAATATAAAATTACATCAATAATCAAATATTCATCAAATAATCATATACACCAACAACCACACACACAGATCACCATTCATAAAACCTGTAGAACACAAAGAGATAAATAATCGAGTGACAGTCCTTCGGTTTTCGGGGACCAGCTGAAGTAACTCCAGTAAGTGGTGTTTTCGTATATATCCTCCATCGGTAATGGAATTAACCTGAATAACATCACTGTATAGGCGCTATCGTTGGTGACCCCCCCCCCCCCCTACTGGCGCGAGTTGGGCTGGGAGACGCTGTTTATCTCCTGCTGACGTGCGAGGTTTTAAGTATCCAGGAAATACACCAGAAGAAGTCACTTGAGGACACAGAGACCCAGGCGCGCTTATCCGGCGCAAGGCTCCGCTTGGCTGTAAATCCTGTTTAAACTGGTTTGGCTGTGGTTTGCTGAGTGCCCCGTTTAGGCACAAAAAAGGCGGGTGATATGGAATTTTGCTATAGGCATGCTGAGCGGGTTTGATATTCTGGAAGCCGCAATGCTCTGGCTGGTAATCCAATAGGCGAGTAGAGAACTACTACTGCGTTTGGCGATTCCAGATTTAGCGTTGGCTCCGTTGCACTGCGTGAGCTTAACTTGGCGTTGACAAAAAGGGGTTTTGATTCAGGAACGGGGTGTGACGATTCGTGACGCTAGCGGTATTCAGAACCCTCTAGATCGAAGAGAATATTTCGTTCTTCGCCTGACTGGAATCTGCTCTCGCGAGTCGGTCTCCCTGCAACTGAGACCAAAAAGAGACACTCTTTTACATCAAGCAAATAATAAATCACACTAACTTTATACAGAAAGTTTCGCTCCACTATGGGATTAAATTTATTGTAGTTATTGCTATGATAGTTTAGGGCTGTCTTTAACCATGTCTCCTGTTCCTTAAAAATATCAATATCATCACGCGCCCGCATAGGCTTAATATCTTTTGCACCCCCAGGTACCTATCAGTAAATGTTCTGACATCAAAAATCTACTCCTCTTCTCCCAATCTCAACATACAGGAAACCTAACCTGTAGTTACAGTTAAATGAATATGCTTATTCATTTTACAACATTAAATAAATTTACATAAACAGATTACAGCATTTGGCATTACAACAATAAATCGTATGTCCCCTTTGGGAAATATATTAGCATTTCCACAAAATGAGTACAAAGAAAATGCAATGTTCTTGCTATAATAACACAGTTGTGGCTAGATCATACGATATAATTATATCAATGCCTGGTGACTGCTTTCAGTGAAAGTTATAGACTAGTGCCTAGCCACACAAGTAAGCATAAAATGATCCTCCCTTGCCACTAGAAATATCTATCAAAAGGAATAAGTGACTATCTCCTATAATCCAGAGTTATTACCTGCATCTCACTATTCAGTTTTAAAGTGAACAATCCACACCTGACATTATCTTACAGAAATGACAGTTAATTTTTGCTGACTCTTAACCCAATGGTAAGCATTCGTGGACTGATTCTACGCCTAATATCTGTTATTGTAAGTTTAACATTTAACCCATGATAAACCGTAACAGTTTAAGCACCACTTAATAGGCCGTAGACAGCGCTACCTTATCACTGAATAAATTACTAGGAGAAGTCCTCAGAAATAAATTCACTTCCCTAACAGATATATATAAAAGCTAACATGAATCTAATATTATAATTATAAGATATGTCAACTCACCCCGAAAAATGCCAAGAAATAGGCGAAAAACATTTAGTTCTGTGTTAATGTTTGCCTTATTTCCATAATGGTCTATCTCGGGCCAGGAAAATTTACGAATGTCTTTGTCTATTAAAACCAGTCTACTCTTATAGATCACAAGGGACGCTCCCCCCGGACACCTGGCGTGCGTATTTCTACAAAAGTTCGGCGAAAGACGTAATCTAGAGTAAGACAAAAGAAATCGTGCGAAAGTTCCCCAGGCCTCAAAGGGTACCAGCCGCTCGTCATCAAACGTTTTAAAGCGACCAGAGTAATTCCCCTGTTGGGACCACAGAGGGTACCCGCCGCTAACGAACCGTTTCTTTCACAGAAACCGTCTTGGCTCGTTCTAACACTTAAAGCGGACCCGAGAAATGTTTCTCTGGTCGAACAGGTGCGTTTAGATAACATTACGTCTAGCGTTAGCTGACCGCAGCTGGCCAGCGTAAACAACCTCGGGTGGGGTTGAGAAGGTGAAAAAATGTAGGTAGAATATGAAAGAAACGAAAATACAAAATGTCTCGGAAAACAGAACATTAAAAGAGTAATAACATTATGGACAAGATGGTAAAATAAATTATCTTTCACGTGACAAGTGCACCCCCTTTTAAAGTTCGAGGAATACGGACAAAAATGACAGTAATTTATCTTTTCCATCGTCTTTAGTTACCTGTCAATGGAACATCCTATACTCATAAAACCAAATACGTTTCCAATTTCTGTCTGTCTGTATGACTAGCTCCGAGTTCATTTCTTTTCTTCTCTCTGTCTAATAGACGTTCAGCGAATGGGATTTTGCGAGGCCAGTCGGCACTGACGCCTTCCGTTTCCGTGTGAACCTGACCTTGCTTCCGCAATTCGCTGTGCCTGTTTATGGTCCGGAAAATTATCCGCACCTGTTGTGAGTTTCGGCCCCGCCTGAACTCACTGGCCACTGCGTAGATAATCCGCCTGTTACATGCAGTGTAATCGTTGCTGGACTCGGGCTGTTTAATTTCCGTTATGGGTTTACCTGTCGCGGACTTGAATAACCCTGTATAGCTGCAGTCTATAGGGACTTTTCGCGCGCGTGTAACCCTAGTTGGTAAATAAAGCCGTTCGTTGGCCGAAGAAATGCTAGCATTTTCCTTCTGCCTCTCCACACCTACTCCGCTGTTTCGGCGGGAGCATTGATCAATCTTCAGACCTGTGCCGTCTAAAGGCCGGTCTGGAGCTTTCCTTGCCTTGCCAGTCACAACTCTGGCTTGGTCAACGGAAATGATCAAGTTGTTCTGTAATGGCCTGGCGGAGGCGACTACTTTGCTGTCCATCAGTGGGGTTGAGACCACTGGAATAATGCGATTTGAATGAGAAAACTCTGCTGCCTGAAGCAAAGAGTAATCGATCGCATTCTGGGGTTCTACTAAATCATAACAGATCTCCGTAGCTTCTATCCGTGAAGACAGATAGGTAATATCTGCTAGTTGCAGAGTTTGTTGAGTCGCTTTCCCATTACTAGCATGACGTGAGCCAAGGCTCTCAACAATGGCTCCTTGTACAGTAGTAAGGCAGCTTTTCTCACTGTCTTCTGCCCTGAGAAGTGTGAGAGACTCAAATGGAATACCAGGGATCCCTTCGCCTGGAACCCTGTGTCCACCATAAACGTCAACTTTGCCCTCCCCTGAGGAAGTTACTCAGTTGAACTTTGTCCTGCAATGCGAGATCCACTTCCTGGTTGACAGGCCCCGCAGACTGCATGCAAAAGACTGGACGGTTTGAGATCCCGTTTGATCGCGAAGTGCCCGAGAGAAAACTCTCGGTGTGTTTTTCCAAAGTTCCTTGGAACGGTTTGGAAAGTTTAACCCTTTTAGCAGGCGACTTATTCTTGCACCTTTTCCGCTCAGGGTGATGAGAGGAGCGGCACCTCCTTTCTACGATCGTTGAGTTGGAGGGATACGCCTCTGCATATGGTTTTTCGCTGTCCGGCCGGGAATCTAGCGAAATATAACGTGATAGGGTGTGGCTCCCTTTTCTCGACGTCACGTGTCGGTTAGGTGCTGCTCGGTCTGGAGCGTGAGAGGCTCGGGGTTCGCCGCTTGCCAGACGGGAACAATCCGTATTACAATGCTTGTTAGCACCTCTCTCACCTTTGAGCAGTTTCCATGCCTGGGAACGTTGCGTAATTTTCCCCGTGGCCTTAGGTCTGCTATCCCGACGTAAATTCTTTCCTTGTTTGGGCTTCGGATCCAAGTCCAAAGGAAAGTCAATTTTCTGGAGTTGGGGTTCGGTTTTAGCAGGCAAGTTTTCTTTCATGGGCGCAAGGTTTGCAGGGGCGTTGACCGTTAAGGGCACAGTAGAAGGGGAAGTAGAGTGACTACATTTAGTATCTGTTTTCACCCTCCGAATTTGGCTATCCAGTTCATTCATTCTGATTTGGTGTAGCCTGCTCCTTTCTTGGCTTTCTCTGTCCCTTTCTTGGCGCTCTATTTCCCATTGCTTGTCCCGTTCTTGTTGCTCCATTTCCAATTTCTTGTCCCGTTCTTGTCTTTGCTTTTCCCTTTGCTTCTCATCTTCTATCACTTCTTCTACATACTGTCGGGTGAATGCTTCACTCTCCCCAGTTTGTTTACAGGACCATGCCAAGATTAAACGGCTGTCAAACCAATTGTCTACCTCGTATTGATCCTGCAGGCTTACTGCAAATTCTAGAAAGGGCTGGATTTCGCTATCCTTGTACTCCATGTACTTAGCTACCTCGAGGGCAATCCTATGCACTTTATCTAGATCGGCCATTATATCAGGGTGAGCAAACACTATAGAAGGATAGAACCTAGAGATCTTAGTTACCTAGTCCACTACGTGCTGATTAACTTAATAATCAATAAAATCTAGGCTAGCCTGGGAACTTTAAAAAACAAGAAAGTTTGTAGCTACTCTGATCGACAAGCAAACCCCCCAAAAACTCCAAAAAATGTAAGTGATGTAAAACTTACTATCACTTCACCCCAGTTCTGTCAGTACTAAGCTATTGAGAGGATTGGTTACTATCGTCCGAATGAACACCCTCCCTTGGTACAAATGCAAGCTAGTAACTGACTATCTGTAGCTTCTTATCTCAGATTAAAGAGCTACTCCTGAAAAAATATTAACCCTTAAAAAAAATTTTTTTCTGACTTTTACAACAATAGTCGTCAGATTTGTCAACCAAAAACTCAGCAGTGATACCATCAACCTTTACCAGCTGTCTCATGTGTAGCATGAACAATAAATGTAACTAAAAATGTATGAATGCTGTGGAGAAAAAACGCTGTTCCGACTTCCTCCAAAAGAAATAGTTCGATATGTCTAGGGGAAAGAAATTCCTATAATCTGCCGAACACTAAACTCTAAGAATCAGAATAGAATCTTGTTAGAGATTCATCCTCGGATCGAGCACATATTAAATGTCGTACTAGATGGGTTCTAGAATCTCGGACGGGCTCCCATTTGTCGTGGTTGAGTTAGAGTGTAGAGTATTTGTCGAGTTGGACAACAGTAGTGAAATCGACAAGGGATAGTGGACTGACAGGGTTATAGATTACACTTTAGATAAGGTGTAAATAGGAGATGGACTTGAGACAACCTGGAAGAAGATTTATCAAAATGATCTCTCTCTCCAAGCCTCAACTCACTTATGTCTGTCTAAGCACCTCCTGCTCTCTCTCTTTTCTCTTATCATACATAGAGATTATAGTAAAGAGCTAAAAATACAAATATGGATGGAAAGGTCGTGAACAGCGCATTAATAAATGTGTAAAATTTATTAAAGAAGAAAAGCATGAAAATAATGCATATCATCACAACAATATAAAATTACATCAATAATCAAATATTCATCAAATAATCATATACACCAACAACCACACACACAGATCACCATTCATAAAACCTGTAGAACACAAAGAGATAAATAATCGAGTGACAGTCCTTCGGTTTTCGGGGACCAGCTGAAGTAACTCCAGTAAGTGGTGTTTTCGTATATATCCTCCATCGGTAATGGAATTAACCTGAATAACATCACTGTATAGGCGCTATCGTTGGTGACCCCCCTACTGGCGCGAGTTGGGCTGGGAGACGCTGTTTATCTCCTGCTGACGTGCGAGGTTTTAAGTATCCAGGAAATACACCAGAAGAAGTCACTTGAGGACACAGAGACCCAGGCGCGCTTATCCGGCGCAAGGCTCCGCTTGGCTGTAAATCCTGTTTAAACTGGTTTGGCTGTGGTTTGCTGAGTGCCCCGTTTAGGCACAAAAAAGGCGGGTGATATGGAATTTTGCTATAGGCATGCTGAGCGGGTTTGATATTCTGGAAGCCGCAATGCTCTGGCTGGTAATCCAATAGGCGAGTAGAGAACTACTACTGCGTTTGGTGATTCCAGATTTAGCGTTGGCTCCGTTGCACTGCGTGAGCTTAACTTGGCGTTGACAAAAAGGGGTTGTGATTCAGGAACGGGGTGTGACGATTCGTGACGCTAGCGGTATTCAGAACCCTCTAGATCGAAGAGAATATTTCGTTCTTCGCCTGACTGGAATCTGCTCTCGCGAGTCGGTCTCCCTGCAACTGAGACCAAAAAGAGACACCCTTTTACATCAAGCAAATAATAAATCTCACTAACTTTATACAGAAAGTTTCGCTCCACTATGGGATTAAATTTATTGTAGTTATTGCTATGATAGTTTAGGGCTGTCTTTAACCATGTCTCCTGTTCCTTAAAAATATCAATATCATCACGCGCCCGCATAGGCTTAATATCTTTTGCACCCCCAGGTACCTATCAGTAAATGTTCTGACATCAAAAATCTACTCCTCTTCTCCCAATCTCAACATACAGGAAACCTAACCTGTAGTTACAGTTAAATGAATATGCTTATTCATTTTACAACATTAAATGAATTTACATAAACAGATTACAGCATTTGACATTACACCAATAAATCGTATGTCCCCTTTGGGAAATATATTAGCATTTCCACAAAATGAGTACAAAGAAAATGCAATGTTCTTGCTATAATAACACAGTTGTGGCTAGATCATACGATATAATTATATCAATGCCTGGTGACTGCTTTCAGTGAAAGTTATAGACTAGTGCCTAGCCACACAAGTAAGCATAAAATGATCCTCCCTTGCCACTAGAAATATCTATCAAAAGGAATAAGTGACTATCTCCTATAATCCAGAGTTATTACCTGCATCTCACTATTCAGTTTTAAAGTGAACAATCCACACCTGACATTATCTTACAGAAATGACAGTTAATTTTTGCTGACTCTTAACCCAATGGTAAGCATTCGTGGACTGATTCTACGCCTAATATCTGTTATTGTAAGTTTAACATTTAACCCATGATAAACCGTAACAGTTTAAGCACCACTTAATAGGCCGTAGACAGCGCTACCTTATCACTGAATAAATTACTAGGAGAAGTCCTCAGAAATAAATTCACTTCCCTAACAGATATATATAAAAGCTAACATGAATCTAATATTATAATTATAAGATATGTCAACTCACCCCGAAAAATGCCAAGAAATAGGCGAAAAACATTTAGTTCTGTGTTAATGTTTGCCTTATTTCCATAATGGTCTATCTCGGGCCAGGAAAATTTACGAATGTCTTTGTCTATTAAAACCAGTCTACTCTTATAGATCACAAGGGACGCTCCCCCCGGACACCTGGCGTGCGTATTTCTACAGAAGTTCGGCGAAAGACGTAATCTAGAGTAAGACAAAAGAAATCGTGCGAAAGTTCCCCAGGCCTCAAAGGGTACCAGCCGCTCGTCATCAAACGTTTTAAAGCGACCAGAGAAATTCCCCTGTTGGGACCACAGAGGGTACCCGCCGCTAACGAACCGTTTCTTTCACAGAAACCGTCTTGGCTCGTTCTAACACTTAAAGCGGACCCGAGAAATGTTTCTCTGGTCGAACAGGTGCGTTTAGATAACATTACGTCTAGCGTTAGCTGACCGCAGCTGGCCAGCGTAAACAACCTCGGGTGGGGTTGAGAAGGTGAAAAAATGTAGGTAGAATATGAAAGAAACGAAAATACAAAATGTCTCGGAAAACAGAACATTAAAAGAGTAATAACATTATGGACAAGATGGTAAAATAAATTATCTTTCACGTGACACACTACCATCGCATTGTCATTTCCCTCATACTTAAACGTTAAGATACATTTACGCCTTTTATCTAAGGGACGTAATTTTTATTACAAGGGGAGTAATAATTGCAGGAAAGTTAGCCATAATTTAAAAAAAATTAATAGTAACGTTATATAATTTTGTTTCGGACATTTCTGTACCAAAAAAGATAACAACAATATATTTCAAACGCCGAAGAAAATCTTTCTATTGTTTGTTGCTGTTTTATAAATATACAGTTATGATTTGTATGCGATAAATAAATGCACTCTAGGCGCAATACAAGTTAATAAATATTTATAACACGAATTTCTTTTGATGAATATACCTGAACCTTTGACAATATTGTATTTTTGACCGGCACTGAGTGCTGCCTAAAGTGCAAATAACGCTGCGAAACCCAACGCCCTAATATCTGTCATTGGCTAGGATCATGTGTCTAGACACAGGGACCGGTACAGTGACATTCATGTGTCATTAGGTCCCTTGTGTGAGAACACAGAGGATCACTACAGTGACACAGTTTGTCATTGGGTCTTCTTGTGTTGGGACATGTGGTCTTGACCAGAGCTTAGTTTTGGGGTGGGTGCCAATGCGACCTCATGCGAGGAAAAAATATGCGACCTCATGCGAGGGAAACAAAAAAAAAAAAAAAATTTTCCTAAAGTAAAGTTGAGACGATGTTTTTGAGAAGTCCACTTGTCAGCCCGAAAACGACCAAAAGTCCCTACCAACCTTCTCAACCAAACATTATAACACGAGCTCACAAGAGGAGCTTTTATTGCATAGTGACTTAAATGGGCATTAAAATATATAGAGTTCACCTCATATATATATATATATATATATATATATATATATATATATATATATATATATATATATATATATATATATATATATATATATATATATATATATATAATAGGCAGATATAAAGAAATATAGGCAGACACAAAAATAGACATATATAAAGAAACAGAGGCAGAAATAAAAGATAGAGGCACATATAAAGAAACATGCAGATATTAAGAAACAGAGGCATATATAAAAAAATTTGAGGCATATATAAAAAATAGAGGCAGATATAAAGAAACAGAGGCAGACACAAAAAAAGAGACTGACTCATTTAAACTAGAGACAGACACAAAAAATAGAGGCAACCCATGACATAGAAACTGACCCAAAAATAGAGGCAGACTAAAAAAATAAACTGGTAGATCCAAAAAATAAATGCAGACAGAAAAAAACAGAGGTAGACATAAAAATAGAGGCAGATATAAAAAAAGAGGCAGATATACAGAAACAGAGGCAGACACACAAAAATAGAGACAGACGCAAAAAAACATTTGGAAGGAGCAACTCTAAATATCGACTCGTACGTCTAAGGTTAGAACACTATAAATGGTACGTGCTTCATCTTTGAACACTTTAAAGTAATAACAAACTCGAGTAATATTCCCATCTCTGTCTAATGTATTCAGAAAACTATGAACACGAAGTTACAATAATATACAGTCAGTGAAGTGCAAACCTGAAATACATGTACAAAAAGGTGAAGAAAACGTGATACGAGTTGTAACAGCTGGGGTATAAGGCTGTAAGGCAGAGAAGAAGATAAGTGAAGGTGGAATTCTAAACTTCATGGTTTATATTTTTGATGAGGTCATCATTCAAATACCGTCTCTCACATGATATATCTCAAGTGTTTTATGATCTCATTCCTTTACCTTATGTGATCAATCAGCTCTGGTGATCTGAAAACTGTTACACGTTTATGGCGCCTGATACAGGGTGTCCCCATCCCCCAAATCTTCTCCTATTCATCAAATACTACAGACCACAACTGCAAAGAAATGTCAATTAAATGTAAAATAAACGTAGAAGTAGAGCAGAAAATGAAAATATTAAAATTCATGTACAATGTCAGTTTATCCTTGAACTAAAAAGGAAACCAGTCTTGTTCATTAAAAAAATAATCAACGGTTATTGTCAAACTCGCCACATTTAGCGACATATGTACATAACGTTTGAGGTTTGTCAATGTTTTGTTTTATTATAATAATATAATAATAATAATAGCCCCTTCAGTCATAACTGACCATGGGAATGCGCCCCTTAGGTGACTGCCCTCGATGCTTTTTGCCCTCGTGTCACGAAATTGGACCGTTCAATTTTTGTTCCATTTTCCTCTCCCCCCCCCCCCCCCCACCCCCCTTTCTATTATTTCTCATTTTCGCCACACAGAACTCCGTACTAGAGTCATCGTTTCCATTCTCCACACTTCACTTCGTATGTCCAGACAAGCGTATCGCCCATTCCCAAGAGTGGATTCTGAAGCAGGAATAATACCCACGACGAGTATGTGGCATCTGTGTTAAGTTGCCAAGACTATTTTACTGAGCAAGAAGTCTAAGATCTCTCAATTATTGAGCTTGTGGTACCAGTACAAAGCGACCCGACTATTTGCAGTATGACCCGGAGAGACCATTTGCTAAACTACTAGACTGTGGTTTGAAGCTTGAGATCGAGACCTGAAGAGTCTTGCTTTGACCAGGACCGGTTACTTCCTGATTGATCTGGGAACTTACCCCTCACCACAGAGACGGATCTACGGAAAAGCAGCATCGGAATTTCAGCATTTTGACAAGTCTCAGTTGTAACAGACCAAAACCAACCGAACACTATTTTGCTAAATTCATCAAGCCTAAAGACTTTTCTGTGAAGACACCTAATTACTTTTCTTAATCACGTCATATTTATTACAAGTTCTAAAGTAATTGAACATTAAATTTGTATGCAGGTATTTTGATAAATTCATAGGTGAATTAATTATTACAGAGCGAAAGGCATATGTGTGAATCCAGAATTTAATATATAGTTATATCTACATGTGAATAGCCATTAAGAATAACAATAATAATATTAATTTTGCTAAATTAAATCAGCTGGGGACTTGAACAAACTAAATCATACAATATATATCTTCACAAAAGGCGGCGGGTCAGATAACAAAATAACGTGCTCAGACGCATTCAGCATTGTTATTGACTTCTTAATATCTTGTGGAAACTGCCCCTAGGTAGAAGCATCATTATCCTTCTATCTACAACTCTGCGAAGAGTAATCTTGTGCGAAGGTAGACACCTTTGAAGACCCACATTAGATACTCTAGGTTTGTGGCCACTGCTGGACCACTACTTCGGAGCAAGGGGAGACAACCCGTTACACCTCGTGTTCCTTTCGACTTTTGCTCACTTTTCTGCTTGTCATGTGTTTCTTTTCGCCTAATCTGAGGTGGCACCGTAGAGAGCATCGCCAGGTGGTGCGATGGGCATCTTCATCCTCCCAGCTTTCTGGATTTATGTCCAGTACCCTCTTGTCTCTTGCACACATCTTTGAACTTCAGCTTCGGTCGCCCAACTGTTGTTTTGTCACCTGGCAGTTGTCCGTTAAAGATATATTTCGGAACGCGACCTTCTTCCATGCGCTGTCTAAGAAGAGTATACATGCTTTGAAGCCCCGCACGTGACGACGCCTCGACATTTGTATTTTTTTCTTCCATGAAATACAGAGGATGTGACAAAGAGACCGTAGATGTAAAGTAGTGAGCCTTCTTTCTTGCTCAGCATACTGTCCTTGTCTCGCTGCCATATAGAACTATATATATATATATATATATATATATAGATATATATATGTATATAGATATATATATATATATATATATATATATATATATATATATATAGATATTGTCATTGTTCGCTGACTGACACAGCAATCAGTGACCATCACGCCTAGTGAGGTCTTGTAGGAAATATATATATAAATATAAATATATATATATATATATATATATATATATATATATATATATATATATATATATATATATATATATAAAGTTCATCATCATCTCATCCAGTAACCCTTCATGGGTCGTAGGGGTCCCATGGTGGAAGCATCAGCAGACAGGGTCCTCTACTGCTCTCTATACTCAGCAATGCGAACAAGTGTGGAAAAACCGTGCCCTGCCCATTCTTTGATGTTATCAGCCCAGGATTTTTTTGCCTTCCTCTTCTCCGTTTATCTTCGACTGTTCCCTGGAGGATCATTTTCGAAATGGAGTCATGACGAGTTGCCCAAACCAGGCACGCTTTCGACGTTCCACTGACAAAAGTTGTTCTTGGTGCCCTGCATAAGGGTTTACTTTCTCTCTAACATAGCCATTTGTTTTGTGCTCTTTATAGCAAATGCGCAAAATTCTTCTATAACATTTGTGGCTGTTGCGTGAGAAATTCTCGCAACATCGTTTTATTACAATATATATTTTATAACGCAAGGGCAACAACTGCTTGAAATTTATAGTCACTTTTCTCGGTAAGCAGTTGTTTCCTCGCGTTGGTATTGAATGCAGTTAAGTTTGCTATGCTAGGCCGTTTTCTCAGAAAACGGTTGGCAACCTGTTGGGTTATCCTTTTAAGGTAATCATTCTTACGCTGGTTCGTAGTAAAGGTCCTTGCGTCTTAAGTTCTGAGCTGTGGTCATTTTGCGCTGGACTGCGCATGACTGGTCTTGTTTCTTGGTCGATCGATTTCCGCCCACCACCAGTCAGTGAGCGATTTTGAATAGCTAAAAAGATGCCTCGCTGAGAGGGGATCTCGGCTATTTTTTTGTTCTGTCAGGAATGTGAAATCCTCTTAATGGATATTTCGTTTATTCGAGATAATACCTCTAGTGTATTCCCACATGCCGGGAGGCGTAATATTTCTGTGTATTTCCTGAAGGCAAGGTAAATTAACTTTTCATTAACTCTATCGATTTTTGGTCGTGAGCGATTTTTGATTCATAGCCTGTCTTCGAAAGTCGTCGTCACGAGATGTTTTCCCAGCTCACATGTCGCTGTATTGTACTGCATCGGTTGATGCATGTCCCAAGGACCATTACTTGCTACTTTGTTACATGAACTAGGTTTGGAAAACCTTTGTTATCTAGAGGATATTTTTGAGGACATTATTTATACTTCGGCAGACGTGCCTGTCTTGCTGAAGTCAGATTAAGGAGAGTGAACTGATCTCATACATCTGGTTATCTTCTGGCTAAGATAGAAAGGGATGGAGAATTTTCCCGACTACATTACAGCCTTATAATGTATTGACATGCATCTGAATCACCTTTATTATGATGCTGTCTACCGTCTATTGCTGTATTGAATGTTGCTGTGATAATGACTGTCTGATGTACCTACATATTCGCGTATACATTTTGTCACTGTGGCGTCCACAATAAATAATGAAGAGAAACGTCAACGGCTGTTACAAGAATCATTGACTTTATACGTCGTGAGTTTACTGACGTCCTATGTGGATTGCCCTGTTATTTTTGTATGAACATTGTTTTGACTGAACACATCTGCACACTACACAAAACCAGACCACGGGCACCATCACTCACCTCATGGTGCACGCATCATTTGGTGGCCATAAGCTGGTTTGATCTGGTACCAGCAAACACGGGGTCCCTTACCCACTTCATTTTCAACAAGAATTCATCAGCATCCTTCAAGAAATTAACATTCTTCAATACAGTCAACATCTGCAAAATTTTCAAAGTACTCGGCGTTGCCCGGTAAAAGTCAAAATTTCAACTTTTTGACGGAAACAAGAATTTGACAGTACCCGGCGTTGTTACATGTTGCCGGATAACTCGGACTGCTGTTATCTTTTACGCAAGTCAAGCAAGTTGCTGCTGTCAAGGTTCCAGTGCTGTCGTTTTTTGTGAAGGTCAAGTGCCGGTTGAAACGGGTTGTTTTCTGAAGAAGGCCAAGTACCGATTTCCATCAACTTACTTTTGGATTAGAAGGTCAAGTGCCGAAACAACTCAACACACAGTATTTCAGAAGCTCTTGTACCATCGTGTTAGCAGTGGAAGCAGTTCAGATGTGCCATCATCGTTGGAGCTTCGCTCTTTAGGACGTTGATTGACATCCGTTTTTTCTGCTGTTCTACGATTGGAAGCCTATAAGTTAAGTGGCCTGTTTGTATGTAAACTGTGCCCTTATACTTCTGCTGAGTCTTCTGTGTATCATCTCATTCTATATGTTATATGTTATTCGTATATTTATATGTTTATATTTCAGCGGGTTCTCGGTTGGGTGGTGTCTCCGTTAGATTATGCCACGTCATAGAGGTCGTCTATTGTGAGCGTTTTCTGTAGGGTTAGCAAATTTCCGATACTGGAATTTGCTAAGCGACTTCTGTTGCTATTTATGTTAGCTGTGATGACATGTTTTAATATTGTTTTCGTTATTATTTCGCATTCTTTAGTTTTGTTTTGATTTGTTTGTATTTGTTAGCCTACTCTTGTCTATAATTTAGTTTCATACAACATTTTTGTTTATACACTGTGGTGTCATGTATTTTGTTTAATTCTATCGCAGATATCGTCACATTTTTTGTGATATTTCATTAATTTCTGCTTTATTTTTAGTTGATTTCTGCGAACGTTTTTGTATTGTTGCTGATCTTTGTTATTGTTTACATTGTTATTGTTTACATTGTTTGCATTGTTTACATTTTCAATGTTTACATTCTGCATGTGTTTACATAGTCATTGTTTACAGTTATAGTAATTAGTTAATGGGCTATGCTAATGCACTGTTACTACTACACTGATGATAAATGAATGATGAATAGTGTCGTGCACTATTGAATGAGAAGTGCACTTATGATCAAGAATTGAGTGTTGATATTTCATATACAAGTTCTTTGATTGGAGACTTGTTTCCCACAGAGACTGGGATAATATAATGTGATGTGAATATACAAGTGCTTAATTAAGACTTGTTACACTTAGGTTTGAAATAAATTAGTTAATTATTTCAGGTTTTGGACTCATATGTTAGACAACATGTCTACATTTGAGCACTTTATTGAGCAGGGTAAATTGCTTGGGAAGACTGGTGATAAGTTAGAAGAATTTGCAACTGCTCGATATGATAAAGCAATGGAAGCTGAACAAAAGAAACTGCAGATGCAGGTGGATGAAAAAAGATTCCAAATGGAAATGGAAAAACAAAAAAGGGAATCAGAAGCTGAGGAAAGAAAACTCCAGCTAGAAGCTGAAAGATTTCAAAAAGAGGCTGAAAATAAAAGACTTGAAAAAGAAGCTGAGAATAAAAGACTTGAAAAAGAAGCTGAGAATAAAAGACTTGAAAAAGAGGCTGAGAATAAAAGACTTGAGAAAGAAGCTGAAAGACTTCAAATAGAGGCTCAGGCTGAGGAAAGAAGATTACAGAGAGAGTCTGATGAGAGGAAAGAGAAAGCAAAAATGGAACATGAAGAAAAGGTCTTAGCTTTAGAGTTGGAAAAATTGAAATTGACGAACATGAGTAATGGTAATGATTCAAACAAGGGTTCATCTTCTGGTAAGGCTAATAATGATACTTTTAAGATTAAGTTACCAACATTTAGTCCTTCCAGTGATGACATAATGTTCTATCTGGACAGATTTGAACAAGCATGTACAGCTCATAACATAGACAAAGCAAAATATGTTTATCAGTTATCAGGGATACTGACAGGTAAAGCTCTAAGTATATTAAATATGGTGGATGAACCTGACAAGAACAATTATGAGGTTGTCAGGGCCGCTTTGTTAAAGAAATATCAGCTTAACGAAGACGGCTATCGTCTACAATTTAAAAACATGTTACCTGAAAATGGAGTTGAATTCTCCGAGTTTATTGCAAGAATACGCATTACTTTCTCACGATGGGTTGAACTATCTAAGACGGAAAAAACTTATGAAGGACTTATGGACTTAATACTTAGAGACAAAGTCATGTCGTCTGTCAATGAGTCTTTCCTTGCTTTCCTTCATGAACGTAAACCTAAAACAATAAAAGAAATGGAAGATTTCTGTTGCCAATACGTAACTGCGCACCCACACATAACCATGGGTAACTCTAAGGTGAAAGAAGGTTTACCAGTTGCTTCGGCAGCTCCGTATGGTCAAAACTTTGCTCGTAGATCCCAACAAAATTTTGATAGAAAGGGCAGCGGTAATTTCTGTCAAAATCATGGAAATCAATTTCATGGTGATTCTTCTTCGAAGAATTGGAGACAACCTGATAGTACTCGTTACTATCACCCTAATAATTATAGGCATTTCAAAAGAGGATATGGTAATAGAGGTTATTCCTGCCGAAGACCTCAAAACCAAACAAATAGATGTTCGCATCAATGTGAACATGATAGTAATCGTGGAAACTGGAATTCGAACCAGGATAACAATTACAATAGAGACAATAATAACTGCAGAGATAATAATAACTCTGATAACTTCAGAGGTAATAATAGTCGGGGTAGATCTCAACACAAAAAAAAGAGATATCAGCAGGCTAATGCTGTACAACAGGAAACTGAGGGAGCCTGTAATCATGTTGTTGATAATAAAAACTTTGACGCTGTCACTGGTTCTGCTTTTGACTTTGAGAGAGCAAACAAATGCCCCCAATGCAGTACTTTATTCGAACCGGGTACCATAACTACTTTGAGTTGTGGTCACCCACTTCCCGCTCTTCCTGCTGCTGTTGCGCATGACGGGAGGGGTTCTTTAATCCTACATAAGGGTCTTGTTAATGATACTCCGGTCTCACTACTTTTCGATTCCGGATGCACCACTATTGGTGTTAGACAATCGCTTGTAGATCCATCTTGTGCTACAGGAAGGGTTATTAAATGTGTCACATTTGGCGGCACTCTAGAAAAATATCCTACTGCTGTAATTCGCATTGCCACTCCTTTCTTTACTGGAGATGTGCATGCTTGTCTCTTACCTAATCCTATTGCGGACCTTATTATTGGTCGTATTCACGGAGTTAGGGAGTGTACCCCACAGCAGATTGCTGCTTGGGAAGATAATAACATGCAAGCTACAAATGCAGTAGTTACAAGAGCACAAGCTCTACAAACACCCGAAACTTCACTGAATAGTGATAATGAAGTTGATAGCCAAGATAGTCACTTAGTAATCACTCGTGACTCTTTCATAAAATTGCAAGAAGAAGATCCTTCTTTAAAAAAATTCTTCGTTCTTGCGAAGAAAGGTGATCCGAATCAGGATACAAATAGAAAATCTTGGATTGCAATGAGAAACGGCGTACTTGTACGTATGGTACAAGATTCGACTACGTCGGCACATTCGCAAATTCTTGTTCCCAAGAGCATGAGAGTGCAAATATTGCAACATGCTCATGACTCGCAATGTGCTGGACATATGGGTTTTGCCCGTACGAAGTCGAGAGTCCTTGCGGCTTTCTTTTGGCCTTTTGTCAATAAGGACATTCGTATTTACTGCCGATCATGCAAGGTATGTCAGGAGGTCAAATCTAGAGGACCACGACATGCTGCGCCTATCCAGGCTGCTGACATTCCTATTCGGCCGTTTCAGAAAATGGCCATAGATATTATTGGCCCTTTTAAGGTCAAGTCGGCCAGAGGACATCAGTTTATCCTTACATGTGTCGATATGTGCACACGTTGGCCAGAGGCTATTCCTCTTAAGAGCATATCTACTACAGATATCGCAGATGCTCTTTGGTTGATATTTTCTCGCTTGGGGTTCCCCAGAGAAATATTGTCAGACCATGGCACTCAACTCATATCTGACACTATGTCACAGGTAATGTCTACCTTACATATTGAACGATCTCTCAGTAGTATCTACCATCCTATGTCTAATGGGTTAGTTGAGCGTCTGAATAGAACGCTCAAGACTTTGCTTGGTAAGATAACTGAAGATCATCCTCAAGATTGGGACAGGGTTTTACCCGCGGCTCTCTTTGCCTATAGAGAAGTCCCTAATGAACACACAGGATTTTCTCCCTTCGAACTTGTCTTTGGCGCGCGTCCACGCGGCCCTATGTCTTTATTACACGATCTCATCACTGCCGATGATATTAGCGATGAAACTCAATCCTCATATGAGTATGTCATTGCTCTTAGACAAAAGATCATTGAGGCATGTAAGCTAGCAACTGCTTCATCAGAAATTGCTAAAGAGAAGGCAAGGCAGTTTGCTAACAAGAATAGATGTCTACGACAACTTTGTCCAGGTGACAAAGCATTCGTCCTACTCCCCAGTAGGGAAAATAGACTTCTTATTGCATGGAAAGGTCCGTATGCAATAGTCTCTCGGATTTCCGATGTTGACTATGTGGTCGATATTGATGGAAAGCATAAAACTTTCCACATAAACATGCTTTCGGAATTTCACGAACGTCCGGACTATTTGCTGCCTATTTTCCAGGCAACGGATGATGCTCCTGCACCTCACGGTCATTATTCATCCCTGTCTGTCATACAGGATGAGGAAGCTACCTTCTCTGATGTCAACCTTCCCCTTCCAGTGGTTCCATTACATTCCACGGAATCTTGGAAAAACGTTTCTGTTTCTCCTAATCTTTCTGGTGACGAACATCGACAAGTCTCGTCGATGTTACAAACATTTCAGGATGTTCTCACTGACATTCCTGGACACACAGATGTCATAGAACATGACATAATTCTTACCGACAATAATCCAATTAGGGTTAGGCCGTATCCTATTCCTATACACTTTCAGTCGCAAGTGGAAAAGGAATTGGATGAAATGATTCAATTAAATATAATTGAACCATCGACTTCACCATATTCTTCTTCCATGGTTATTGTCCGGAAGAAGGATAAGAACATACGAATTTGCGTTGATTATCGCAAATTGAATCAGGTCACAAAGTTCGATGCTGAACCGATGCCTTTGTTAGAAGATCTACTGATTAGACTTTCTAATTCTAGATTCTTCACTAAACTTGACTTGTCTAAAGGTTATTGGCAAGTGCCTTTAGCAGAGCATGCCAAACCTCTTACTGCTTTTTCTACACCTAGGGGTCTATTTCAATGGAATGTTATGCCTTTTGGTCTCATGAACGCCCCTGCCACTTTCGTTCGCATGATGCGTCGAATTCTGTCACATCGTTCGGATGTCATCGCATACTTAGATGACATCTGTCTCTTCAGTGATACCTGGGAAGATCACTATTTAGGGTTATATGACTTACTGTCCACTCTACGTGAGAATAATTTGACAGCAAAACCTTCTAAAGCTTTTGTTGGTTTTGGTGAAATCTCTTTCCTGGGTCATCGTGTTGGTCATGGTCTCTTGAAGACAGAAGACCACAATACTTCCAAAATACTGAACATCTCTGTTCCTAAAACGAAGAAACAAGTTAGGAGTCTCTTAGGTTTAATTCAATTTTATGGGAGATTTATTCCAAATTTATCTTCGATCATGGCACCTCTCTCAACATTGTTGAAGAAAGGTTCGCCTAATCTGGTCCGTTGGTCTGAAGAATGCCAATCTTCACTAGACCAAATCAAGAATATATTTTCTTCTCCTCCCATCTTAAGATTACCTACTCTTGATAGGACTTTTGTTCTTCGGAGTGATGCTTCATCCACTGGGATTGGAGCAGCACTGATGCAAGAATATGCAAATACTCTGCATCCTGTTATGTACATTTCTAGAAAACTAAATGCGGCAGAGAGGAACTACTCGGTTTTAGACCGTGAGTTGTTAGCGATGGTTTGGTCAATTCTAAAACTACAAAGATTCCTCCTGGGCGCACATTTCATTCTAGAGACTGATCAGAAAGCTCTTACAGCTATTCAGACTAAGAATTTGAAGAGTTCGAGATCCACTCGATATGCTATAGCTCTTCAACCTTTTCACTTCACGGTACGAGCTATCCGTGGTGCGGATAATGTGATGGCTGACATTTTGTCTAGATGCCCACATGACTCCAACTAATACTTCTGTCCTATATTTCCATATATTACAGAGTCATAACACACCTATATTACTACAATAGATTAGCACATCTGTACTTACTTTATATGTACACACTATCGTGCTTTGTTGTCATCTTCTTCTGTTCGTTTTTTAAGATGATAGAGGAGGACTGAGTAGTTAATATAAGGGCCGTTAGTTTACTAAACAGCCACAATTATTAATAATGTATTGTACCTTATGAAGCATATTAGTTATTAATTAGCATTATATTGCTTGTACTTTCTCAGAATGTCATTGTTGAGCTGAGGACTTACCTTACTATTATCAAGCATGACGAGTTCTAGATTGTGTACTTACCCTCGGAATACCAGAGCATATGTCCTGGATCGTCATGTAGTTTAACTTTACTATGTACTTATGTCATTACATGTCAAAGAATGTACTATTTAAATTTTCCTATCAGATTTGTACATCCATTTTTAAAGACAATATTAGAGTATGCTGTTTAATGATGATTATGGTAACTTGCATACGTATATTGTGTTTACATGCTAACGTGATGTGTGTTGGTGACACCTCCCCGATGTGAATATTTTTTGAGACATATTTATTTTTCTGTTGAGGTATATCCTCACCAGACACTCTATATTTAGCCTCATGTTAGGCAATTTAATTAATTATCAGCGCATAATTCGTGCGTTTTGAGCCGCTTATCGCATGCTCTTTGATATTTAAAAAAAAAAAATATGTTCCACATTTTTTTTTTATCGGGAGGAGGTGGTGATATGTTGCGTGAGAAATTCTCGCAACATCGTTTTATTACAATATATATTTTATAACGCAAGGGCAACAACTGCTTGAAATTTATAGTCACTTTTCTCGGTAAGCAGTTGTTTCCTCGCGTTGGTATTGAATGCAGTTAAGTTTGCTATGCTAGGCCGTTTTCTCAGAAAACGGTTGGCAACCTGTTGGGTTATCCTTTTAAGGTAATCATTCTTACGCTGGTTCGTAGTAAAGGTCCTTGCGTCTTAAGTTCTGAGCTGTGGTCATTTTGCGCTGGACTGCGCATGACTGGTCTTGTTTCTTGGTCGATCGATTTCCGCCCACCACCAGTCAGTGAGCGATTTTGAATAGCTAAAAAGATGCCTCGCTGAGAGGGGATCTCGGCTATTTTTTTGTTCTGTCAGGAATGTGAAATCCTCTTAATGGATATTTCGTTTATTCGAGATAATACCTCTAGTGTATTCCCACATGCCGGGAGGCGTAATATTTCTGTGTATTTCCTGAAGGCAAGGTAAATTAACTTTTCATTAACTCTATCGATTTTTGGTCGTGAGCGATTTTTGATTCATAGCCTGTCTTCGAAAGGCGTCGTCACGAGATGTTTTCCCAGCTCACATGTCGCTGTATTGTACTGCATCGGTTGATGCATGTCCCAAGGACCATTACTTGCTACTTTGTTACATGAACTAGGTTTGGAAAACCTTTGTTATCTAGAGGATATTTTTGAGGACATTATTTATACTTCGGCAGACGTGCCTGTCTTGCTGAAGTCAGATTAAGGAGAGTGAACTGATCTCATACATCTGGTTATCTTCTGGCTAAGATAGAAAGGGATGGAGAATTTTCCCGACTACATTACAGCCTTATAATGTATTGACATGCCTGTGAATCACCTTTATTATGATGCTGTCTACCGTCCATTGCTATACTGACATTGTTGCTGTGATAATGACTGTCTGATGTACCTACATATTCGCGTATACATTTTGTCACTGTGGCGTCCACAATAAATGATACAGAAAAACGTCACTAGCTGTTACAAGCATCATTGACTTTATACGTCGTGAGTTAACTGACGTCTTTGTATGGATTGCCCTGTTTTTGTATGATCATTGTTTGACTGTACATCATCTACACACTTCACAAAACCAGACCACGGGCACCATCACTCACCTCATGGTGCACGCGTCATTTGGCGGCCAATTACTCAATCATAATATAAATTGGGCGTCATCAGTGGCAGATAAAGGGAACGAATAATGAGAATTAAACATAGGAAAGTCTAGAAAGAGTAGAAAAAAGGGATGCGCAAAAACAAATTGCATGAGACGGAGAATCCGAAAAGAGGTTAACAAATCCTGCTAGGCACGCTTTTCAGCAGCTCAGTCAGAATCGTAAGTGAAGCAGGCAGGTCGCATATACCCCAGTATACGAGGGTAGCCATGTTGAGGCGACTGTGACTTGCTCAAGATTCTATGTAAATTCGTAGGTCTGCGGTGGCAGATGTGTGCAGTACAAGTTGTCAATATATATTGTGTTATCCTGACAAGGAAGTGAAGATTGGAAGAACGTGTTATGCTGTCATTCGTTAATACGGTACGTAGAGTGCAGTAGTTAACATAGTGCAGTGGTCCTGTTATTCGGGCCAGTATAGGAATCAGCTAAGGTTCAGGGAAGGCATCATTCCCCGGAGTCATCCGGTAACTACAACTTAGTTACCTGAACATGAACAGTAATAACTAAATAGTCAAAGACGTTATAAGAAGATACGCAACAGTAACATCTAAAGAGAGACAGATAAAGCAATATAAAACAAAGTCTACTGTCATTGGCAAGTGAGCTGTATGAAAGTATGTCGACAGGACCAAATTGTTGGAGGTCCAACTATATTACTGTTGTACAGTGTAAACAAATACAGTGTTTCTGTTCAAGCGGTGTTCGTCAAGTTGTATATACAAGTACAACTTCGTAGTGTATGACCACTCAGTAGTCTTGTTGTACACTTATAAATACAAATTGGTACCGTGACCGACCTCAGAGAGCATTGATAGCTACGCAGAGAGGCATTGATAGTACAGAACAACAAACAGCGAAGCAAGAAACAAAACAACGTCAACAACAAACAGCGAAGCAAGAAACAAAACAACTTCGAGTGGAATTGTGGACAACTCAGAGTATTGACACCGAGAATCACCCGACCGAATCACAAGCTCGTGAACGCAAGGCAAGGAACAAAACATTTTTTTTCTCTCCAACCACCTGTTCGGAAAGGTCATCGTAGTGTACGTCGTCATCAGTATTCTTGTTGTACACATATAGATACTAATTGGTGCCGAGACCGACCTCAGAGAGCATGGACTTCATTAAACTACAAAGATCAAGACAAAGCATAACACACAAACTGGTCCATGACAGACGTAAATAACCACAGACGGCAAAACAACACAGGCAGAAGGTATAATTGCAGTTACACAACATGCGAAAAAGCAGAGCGGAAACAGTGAAAGTGTAAACAGAAGAAGTGAACAGATTAGGAACCAGTTAACCAGAAACGCCAGCTCATAAATCAAGTCAAGATTTTTTCTTCACACCTTCCTACACGAGAATAAGTCACCATAACAAGGAAAGGTCGACATTCGCTGTCTGGTAACGCCAACTCGGAAACAAAATCGAAAATTGTCCTTCAAACCTTCTAGCACAGGAACGAGTCATCACAACAAACGTAAGGTCGACATACATCGTCCAATAAAGTAGTTTTACGATAGTTCATACAGTGCACTAGAGTAAACGATTCACGGAAAAACGCTCGTGTGTAACAAATAATACTGTGTATAGTCCAGATTGTGCGATAGATACGCAAAACTAAAAATATAACAGTAGCATTTAAAATGTCGGTCGCGCTCGCAACATCAGGACAAACGAGTACTCCAACGCAGACGTCTTAATTAATTAGTTTATTTATAGGAATATTATTGTTATTAATATTATTATTGTTGTTATAATTACTATTCTTATTACTATTCTTATTATTATTAGTATAGTAGTGTCAGTAATATTGAATTGTAACAGTGTATGCATACCATTTTTTTTTTTTAACCATAACATTGTCTTTCATGAAACCCAAGACTAATAGAAAAATTTCCATTGATTTTCAGGTACAAGTTAGTTTAAGTTAGCGCTAGAAATAAGTGACTATTTTCAGATGTATGATGGCACAGAGCGAACAGACGCATTACGAAAAGCAAGACAGTCAGACATTACACCTGGTAAAGGCGATTAATGACACACTAGCCAAGGTTGACAACAGCGCCAAGTATGCGAACATAAAAGGTAATATTGACTTATTTGCAGGTGATCCTCACAAATATCAGTATAAACAGAGACACCATTGGACTCCATTCACTAGACAGTGGAGTAGACACAACCGCAACAAAACGTGTCACGTGGCCACTGTAGACAGACACTGGAACAGTCTCAATAAAAGACACTGTCGCATTGCAGTGAGAAATTTTATCAATGGAATAAAACAAGGAAAGAGATGGGAAATAAATAATGTTTCGAGTGACCAACAAAGATGTATGATAACAACAGAAGATGGGCAACGAGCACATATAAAGCAAATAAAACAATGGAGAAAAACTTTTAACAGACATCAACAGGTCAGTGATGTAAAAACAAAAAGGACACAATTGACCCCTATGAATAATAATCAACCTAGGACAATAACACAAGAACCAGAAGCGAATAAAACAAAGATGATTAGTGCCGGAACACAAACGGAGATAGATACTGTAGCGTCACACTTGGGGCCAGCGCAAAATGATAAAGGCGTCATGAGAGGAAAAGAAGACGGAGAGATAGCCACACTATATAGATATATTGATAGATAATTTCAATAGTTGATGAAGGACAATATAAGCAGAAGTAAAGATCAAAAAGAATGCCGATCTCAGAGTCGAGGCAAGGAGAGAAATAGGAGAAGTAACAAAGATCAAGAAGGGAATAGTGGTACAACGGAAATAGAAGAAGTAACGGCACTTTGCGCAGATTTGGAAAAACAATTTGAAGACTTAGAGAAGAGGAAGACGGGTGTTGCTGTCATTTTCGACGGAGTCATCTGTCAAGTTATTTGCTTATGTTTGTATCATAAGTATAATTGTGTCTTTACCTGCGATGTCAGGTTGATTAGGGGTTGTCTTCCCTTGTTTATTCATTCATTGTGTTTGACCTTTAGGGTCAGAGGTTGACAGTTCGGCGTAGGCCTATGGGAAGGTTTTTTAAGCGGGAGTGAGATATACTTCCGGGAAGCCGGGAGGTCCTGTTTTTCTGAAGGGACCAAGAGTCCATTGTTTTTCGGGGAGAATCTTCGAAGTAACTGCTATGGCAGTTTTCCCCAGTGAATCTCTGTGCGTCGGGATGACGACAGAATTCCTTGTGTAGTTCTGAGGATTCATTTACCAGGTAATACCGACCTTTATGCATTATTACGCTTTTCGGTGGCAGAACATGTAAAGGATTACCTAGGGTGAACAGCAGTTCACGGATCCGCCATTTCAGAACTTATATATATTTGTGCTCGAGGTAGCCATCCAAGACTGTTAGTCTTATATTGTCCAGAAATCCAGTGACGAAGATATATTGTGGGAGCCGCAGATTGGCGGAACTTCTATCTACAATAAGTATTACTGCAGGGTTGATGATAACCTATTTAACAGAAGTACACGGCCGACGTCAGAACGAGGCCTGTGCTTTCGGCTATTATACTACAGCCTGATATGTGCAATTGGCAGGGAGTGCCAAGTTGCACCTGTGTGTCAAGGTAACTAAGGCATCTGACGCGTTTAGTCAGAGACGCCAAGGGCGACGCTACGAACTGTCATTATTGAAGAACTTTGCTATTGACCATGCACGTCTATTCTGATGTTTACCTTTTTGAATGCCAAATGTATACCTATCGATGTCAGGTCAGCATGACCTTGTTACACTGACTGTTCCTGTTGATATTATGTGTGTTCCCGTCAATAAATGTCTTGAAACATGCCTGCAGTGTCAAAGCATCCTTGATTACTGCATGTGAGAGTATGGGTTGCAGGATCTACATCTATACGAGCCTAAACACATTCGCGTCTTCATTCGCACCCACACTCAATTCATCATACGCTCGCACTACACATCTAACAACATGTATACTGTCTTGGGCCAGTGATCACCTCAACAAGAAAAAAAGACAGTTACATTTCTGGTGGACCAGTTACGTGGGCTCTTATGATACATTTCTTGTCGCCAATGTGGCCTAGAAACTTACATTTCTGATGGACCAGATCTGTGGGTTTAAAAAGAACAGAGCGAGCATTTGACATTATTGTTGACATTTATGGATCCAGAAATTTACATTCCTGGTTGGCTGTTACATGTATGATGTCTCCAGTTTTGTCGAGAAAGTTACAAGAAGGACAAGTACACATTACACTTCTGATCTGTGGGTCTAAGCTACACACGGGACAGCCGTAACACAGCGCTAATTCTACACTTGCAAGTTTTGGCTACAACAGGACAGATATAGGTCATCAACGGTTGACACAAATAAACAGTACGAGCATTTATATTATAATGCTACATAAAGCATAACAAGACAAGTACTGAAGTGAACTACTAGGCATTTGCTACGTGGACCATAACTGCATAGAAGGCGGGTTCCTATTGTAAACAGTACTGCGGGTTGTTACACGTTTCATTCAACAACAGACTTTTCTAGGTCAGAGCATTCAAGCTACATTGTTGGAGGTCAAGTGTCTGTAAACAGTACGTGAAATTGTAAACATTCAATGTGCAAGCCCTAATTTGAGAAGGTCATAGTAACTTTGGTTCGTGAATACCACTTTATGTTACAGTGGATTTGACGTTCAGTGCGCGTTTGACATTTCGTTTCTGTGTTCGCAAGGAGCAAGAAATTTATTTTAGTTTCAGCTGTGACTGAACTTGTTCTGCAACACATTGAAATTGATTGCTATATGTTTATGTCACTTCTACTGTTTTGGTGTATTTTTCTGCGGGTTTTTCGGTTGGTGGGTCTTACGGTAAATATGCCACTTGATCGAGGCTTACTGTAAGCGGTCTGTAGGTGCAAATTTTCTTAATTTGGAAATTTGCTAGTGACAATTGGTCGCTATTGATGTTAGCTGTGATGTAATTGTACTTAACGTTGTTTTTGTAATATTTTGTCTGTTTTTCAGTTTTGATTGTCGATTTGTTTTGTTTGTATTCTGTAGGTCTCTCCTTTCTTGTGTATTTCTCTACACATTTTTGGTTAAAACAGTGTTGCCATTTGTATTGTTTTGTATTTTTGTCTTTGTATTTTTTTTGGTTGTACTACATTACTGTCATGCACAGTCTACATACACATACTTGGTCATGTTTTGATATTATTGATAAGGTAGACTCTTCATATAGAGTTTGTTAAATAATATATAAGATATTTATACAAGTTCTTTGATAAAAGACTTGTTATCTACAAAGATTGAGACAAGGTGAAATACATATTCAAGTTCTTTATAAAAAAGACTTGTGCCCATAGTGAGTGGGATATAAGGGAATTTTTTTTTCCACAGGTACTCAGGTGATTTTTTGGGTACATTATAAACAAGAGGAACATACAAAGTCTTTGTCTAAGACTAAGACAGTAAAATAAAGTGAAGTGAGTATACAAGTCTAGCATTTCAGACTTGTCTCCCATTGAAGTGGGATAAGGTAATTTATTTAATTTTTTTTCAGGTTTCTGATCTCATTAGACAGAATGTCTACATTGGATTTCTTCATCCAGCAAGGGTTGACCCTTGGTAAGTCTGGTAAAGAATTGGAAGAATATTCATCTGCTCAATTCGCCATTGCATTAAAGTCAGAAGAAAAGAAACAAAAAGAGGAAATTAAATTGAAAGCAGAAGCTGAACTAAAGAAGCTAGAAGCTGAGAATAGAAGATTAGAACTTGAAGAAAGAAGGTATCAAAGAGAGGCTGAGGAGAGAAAAGCTCAAGCTGCTGCTGAGGAGAGGAAAGCTCAAGCTGCAGCTGATGAAAGAAAATTCCAGATGGAAATGGAAGACAAAAAAATTCAAGCTCAAGCTGCTGCAGAGGAAAAAAAACTTCAAGCTGCTGCAGAGGAAAAAAAACTTCAAGCTGCTGCAGAGGAAAAAAAACTTCAAGCTGCTGCTGAGGCTGAAATTAGAAAAATGGAACATGAGGAAAGAAAACAGAAGATGGAACTTGATGAAAAACTCGCAATTTTGGAGTTAGAGAAATTGAAATTGGCGAGTACGGGTGCTCAGCAAACAACTTCGAGTACGACAAAGGAGTTTGTTAGTAGGATTAAATTGCCTCATTTCAATCCTTTAAAGGATGACGTAGCAGATTATCTAGATAGATTCCAATTTTTGTGCGATACGCATAACATAAAAAAGGAAAAATATGTTGAACAACTGATGCCATTTTTTACAGGTGACACAGTGACTACTCTTATGACAATAGACGAACATGAGAGGACTAATTATGATGTTGTCAGGGCAGCATTGCTAAAAAAATACCAATTAAAACAAGAAGACTATCGTCTTCGTTTTAGGACAATGTTGCCAGAAAATGGAGTAGATTTCTCTGATTTTGTTACAAAGATACGTCGTACATTTACACGATGGGTTGAGTTGTCTCAGATTGAGAAAACATATGAAGGTCTAATGGACTTATTATTGCGAGATAAGGTTTTGTCATCTGTTAATGATTCTTTTCTTGCATTCCTTCATGAGCGTAAGCCTAAAAACTTAAAAGAAATGGAGGAATACTGTTGTCAGTATGCCACAGCACATCCCCATGCTACAGTTAGCAATTCTAAAGTGAAAGAAGGGTTGCCAGCTGCTTCGGCAACACCATATGGCCCTAATTTCAGAAAAAAATTTCAGGGTGCTCAACAAAATTGGAATAGGGGAAGTAATCAAAATTACACTCAGAAGCGGAGTAATCCAACACATGATGGTTCTTCGTCTATGCAGTGGAGACAAGATGGTAGTTCTCGTAATTTTAGTGGTAATAATTTGAGACACTTTCGTAAAGGCTATCCAAATAATAACTATTCAAATTTTCGAGGTAATCATTCTCGACGTCAAGATTATGACGATGGTGAATTTAGAAACCGGGATTCAAACCGGAATGATGATTACAATAGGCAATATGATAACAATTACAGGGGAAATGATAGTCGAAATAATTACAGGGGAAATGATAATCGAGGTAGACCTAGGTTTAACAAAAAAAGACCTTACCAACAGGCAAACTCTGCGCAACAAGAGTTTGATGGAGCCTGTAATACAGTAAATGATAGTGGTAACTCTAGGGCTATCACTGGTTGTGCTTTCGATTTTGGGAGAGCAACTGAATGCCCCCAATGCTTAACATTGTTTGACTCATCAACTGTATCTACGCTAAGTTGTGGTCACCCTCTTCCTGCTCTACCTGCTACAGTTGCGCATGATGGGAGAGGATCTCTCATCTTACATAAAGGTCTAATAAATGATAGGCTAGTCTCAGTACTTTTCGATTCGGGATGTACTACCGTCGGGGTTAAGGAGTCTCTGATAGATCCTTGCTGTGCCACTGGAAAAACAATCAAATGTGTTACATTTGGTGGTACTATGGAAAGCTATCCTACTGCTATTATTAGGATTGACACTCCTTTCTTCACAGGAGATGTCCATGCATGTCTTCTTCCTAATCCTATTGCGGATCTTATAATCGGTCGTATTCATGGGGTTAAGGAATGCACCCCGCAACAAATTTCTAGTTGGGAAGAAAAAAACATTCAAACGGTCAATGCAGTGGTGACAAGAGCTCAAGCTCTTAATCCCCCAACTTCATCTGATAATAGTAATGAAGTTGATAGCCAAGACGAGCACTTGGTGATTTCCCATGACTCGTTTGTTAAACGTCAAGAAGAGGATCCTTCTTTGAAGAAATACTTCCTTCTTGCAAAGAAAGGGGATCCCAATCAAAATACGAATCACAAATCGTATATCACTATGAAGAATGGTATATTGGTACGAATGGTACAACACTCGGACAAGTCTATGCACTCGCAAATTCTTGTGCCTAAGTGTATGAGAGCCTTAATTCTTCGGCATGCACACGATTCTCAGTGTGCTGGACACATGGGTTTTTCCAGAACTAAAACTAGAGTCCTTGCGTCATTCTTTTGGCCATTCGTGAATAAAGACATCCGAATTTATTGCCGATCTTGCAAAATTTGTCAAGAGGTCAAGTCTAGGGGTCCGAGACATGCTGCTCCTATTCAGGCTGCAGATATTCCGATTCGGCCGTTTCAGAAAATGGCTATAGACATCATTGGTCCGTTCAAAATTAAGTCAGCCAGAGGACACCAATTTATCCTCACTTGCGTGGACATGTGCACGCGTTGGCCAGAGGCTATTCCTCTGAAGAGCATATCAACTGTCGATATCGCTGATGCTCTTTGGCTCGTATTTTCTCGTCTGGGATTCCCCGGAGAAATACTGTCGGATCACGGCACTCAGTTAATTTCGGACGTTATGTCTCAGGTAATGGCTACGCTAGACATTAAAAGGTCTCTCAGTAGTATTTATCATCCAATGTCCAATGGATTGGTAGAACGTCTTAACAGGACACTAAAGAACTTACTTGGCAAGATAACGGAGGATCATCCTGAAGATTGGGACAGGGTTTTACCTGCAGTCCTCTTTGCCTATAGAGAGGTTCCCAACGAGCATACAGGGTTTTCTCCTTTCGAACTTGTCTTTGGCGCGCAACCGCGCGGGCCAATGTCCTTGTTACACGATTTGATAACTTCCGATAATATTGACGATGATACACAATCGTCATATGAATATGTTATAGCTCTTAGAGAAAAGATTATCGAATCGTGCAGGTTAGCAACTTCATCTTCCGAATTTGCGAAAGAAAAAGCTAGGCGATTTGCTAATAAGAAAAGACGCCTACGTCAACTTTGTCCTGGAGACAAAGCATATGTCTTACTGCCCTCAAGAGAGAATAGACTTCTCATTTCTTGGAAGGGTCCATACACTATAGTCTCGAAAATTTCTGATGTCGACTATATTGTCGATGTGGATGGAAGGCATAAAACCTTCCATATAAATATGCTAACAGAGTTTATTGAACGTCCAGACTATTTACAGCCTATTTTCCAGGCGACGGACGACTCTCCAGTTCAACATGGTCACATCTCATCCCTGTCCGTTATACAGGATGAGGAAACTATTTTTTCTGACGTGAACTTACCTCTTCCTACGATTCCACTTACTTCAACGGAATCGTGGAGAGACGTTACAGTCTCTTCCAACTTGTCTTTTGAGGAACAGCGTCAAGTATCCTCTACGTTACAATCATATCAGGATGTCCTTACCGACATTCCTGGACACACAGATGTCATAGAACATGACATCATACTTACTGATCGTAATCCGATCAGAGTAAGACCATACCCAATACCTATTCATTTTCAAGCACAAGTCGAGAAAGAATTGGATGAAATGATTCAACTACAAATAATTGAACCATCCACTTCAGCTTATTCTTCGTCGATAGTTATTGTTCGAAAGAAAGACAATAACATACGTCTTTGCGTTGATTATCGCAAATTAAATCAAGCTACGAAGTTCGATGCTGAACCTATGCCGTTATTAGATGATCTACTTATTAGACTTTCTAAAGCTAAATTCTTTACTAAACTAGACTTGTCGAAAGGTTATTGGCAAGTCCCATTGACGGAACACGCCAAACCTCTCACTGCTTTTTCGACACCTAGGGGTCTGTTTCAATGGAATTTTATGCCTTTCGGGCTTATGAACGCCCCAGCGACTTTCGTGCGCATGATGCGACGAATTCTATCAGATCGTGCAGATGTCATTGCATATTTAGACGACATCTGTCTTTTCAGCGATACTTGGGAAGAACACTATGTGGGTCTGAAGGAATTGCTATCTACTCTACGTGAGCATAGTTTGACTGCTAAACCCTCTAAAGCTTTTGTTGGGTTTAGTGAAATTTCCTTCCTAGGTCATCGAGTTGGTCATGGTCTGTTGAAGACAGAGGACCAAAACATTTCAAAGATATTAAATATCTCGGTTCCGAAGACAAAAAAGCAAGTGCGTAGTCTCTTGGGATTGATACAATTCTATGGAAGATTCATTGAGAATCTGTCCTCCATTATGGCACCACTTTCAACGTTATTGAAAAAAGGTTCTCCTAATATGGTGCGTTGGTCCCAAGAATGCCAATCTTCATTGGATCAGGTTAAGAATTTGTTCTCATCTCATCCTATCTTAAGACTACCGACGATTGATAAGACTTTTGTCCTTCGTAGTGATGCCTCTTCCACTGGCATTGGAGCGGCACTAATGCAGGAATATTCAGGAACTCTGCATCCTGTAATGTATATTTCTAGGAAGCTGAATGCGGCAGAAAGGAATTACTCGGTTTTGGACCGTGAATTGTTGGCTATGGTTTGGTCCATTCTTAAGCTACAAAGGTTCCTTCTGGGCGCGCATTTCTTTATGGAAACCGACCAAAAAGCTCTTACGGCTATGCAAAGTAAGGATTTGAAGAGCTCGAGATCTACTCGTTATGCTATTGCTCTTCAGCCTTTCCATTTCACGGTGCGAGCTATCCGTGGTTCGGATAATGTGATGGCGGACATATTGTCTAGATGCCCACATGATTCCAGTTAAATCTTGTGTCCTAGTTTTTCCTGATATATTTTCAGACTTAGGTCTGTCCTTAATATCATAATATGTTGTAATACAAATGTATTTGGATGATGTTTAGATAATTTAACAAATTTCATTTTGTCCATCCATCAGTGATATGTTGCTAAAATAGCATTGACATTTGTATATTGCTATGATTATATTATTTAGTAATGTTTGATATATGATTGGTATTGCCAGCAACTTAGGTTTCTTGAATGGTATCCCTTAGTTTGTTTGGCTTAAAGGAAATATTTTCTCCTATGTTGGGAGATGATTTGTACCCTCTTCTATTGTACCTGATATTAGGTTCATTGTTTGCATGAGCACAGAAGTGATACTGGTGCTATCTTGCTCATGAACATATTAAAAAAAAAAAATTGCATTTTTTTTTTACAGGGGGGTGGTAGTAATGTTGCTGTCATTTTCGACGGAGTCATCTGTCAAGTTATTTGCTTATGTTTGTATCATAAGTATAATTGTGTCTTTACCTGCGATGTCAGGTTGATTAGGGGTTGTCTTCCCTTGTTTATTCATTCATTGTGTTTGACCTTTAGGGTCAGAGGTTGACAGTTCGGCGTAGGCCTATGGGAAGGTTTTTTAAGCGGGAGTGAGATATACTTCCGGGAAGCCGGGAGGTCCTGTTTTTCTGAAGGGACCAAGAGTCCATTGTTTTTCGGGGAGAATCTTCGAAGTAACTGCTATGGCAGTTTTCCCCAGTGAATCTCTGTGCGTCGGGATGACGACAGAATTCCTTGTGTAGTTCTGAGGATTCATTTACCAGGTAATACCGACCTTTATGCATTATTACGCTTTTCGGTGGCAGAACATGTAAAGGATTACCTAGGGTGAACAGCAGTTCACGGATCCGCCATTTCAGAACTTATATATATTTGTGCTCGAGGTAGCCATCCAAGACTGTTAGTCTTATATTGTCCAGAAATCCAGTGACGAAGATATATTGTGGGAGCCGCAGATTGGCGGAACTTCTATCTACAATAAGTATTACTGCAGGGTTGATGATAACCTATTTAACAGAAGTACACGGCCGACGTCAGAACGAGGCCTGTGCTTTCGGCTATTATACTACAGCCTGATATGTGCAATTGGCAGGGAGTGCCAAGTTGCACCTGTGTGTCAAGGTAACTAAGGCATCTGACGCGTTTAGTCAGAGACGCCAAGGGCGACGCTACGAACTGTCATTACTGAAGAACTTTGCTATTGACCATGCACGTCTATTCTGATGTTTACCTTTTTGAATGCCAAATGTATACCTATCGATGTCAGGTCAGCATGACCTTGTTACACTGACTGTTCCTGTTGATATTATGTGTGTTCCCGTCAATAAATGTCTTGAAACATGCCTGCAGTGTCAAAGCATCCTTGATTACTGCATGTGAGAGTATGGGTTGCAGGATCTACATCTATACGAGCCTAAACACATTCGCGTCTTCATTCGCACCCACACTCAATTCATCATACGCTCGCACTACACATCTAACAACATGTATACTGTCTTGGGCCAGTGATCACCTCAACAAGAAAAAAAGACAGTTACAACGGGACAGGAGGAGTATATACAGTACACGAAAAGTACCAGCTTGACATGCAATCAGAATCCGATTTGTCAAGTGGGGAAGATAGCGTTATGGACTCCGAAGAATATGCCCAAGGTTTCAGTTCGGGTGAGTTCGATTATACAGCGGACGACGAAGGCAATAGAAGTTATTGGCCGAGAAATGAGAACAGTGATCTTGGATGCATAAATCAGATAAAGACGAAGAAAATGATCAAAATGGCTGAACCAAGCGTAAATGAGTTGAAGAAAGCAATAAAAGGCACCCTACGAGGAGCTGACCTCAACATCTCGTCAACAAAGAAGGTGCGGAAATTGCTGGAAGTAAAATTTGATACAGACTTATCAAAAAGGGAAAAAGAAGTTCACAAACTTGTGATCGAAATGTTGGATGAAAAGGCGGATATGGAGGACACAGGGAAGAACGATTACAAAGAAGAGGATAGATCGACAAGGAGGAAAAGTCGACAGACGGTTAATGAAGTAGAACTTAGCAGTAGATGGAGATGGTCTTCAGAATCGGTGTCGACTGACTCAGACAGTGTAGTGTCTGAGGAGAGTGACGGTAGTCACAGACACAAAAGGATTTACAGTAGACGAGAGAATAGTGGAAGTATCAAAGAGGAAGAGAGAAAATATAGAAGTAGGAGTAGAGAACGTAAGTACCCAGTATACAACCTGGATGAAATACTTACGAACATGGCAGAAACGTGGAGACGTTACGCAGAGATAATGAGTCAGACTAGATGGAGGGAATTGTCAGAAGCGGATAACCGATGGAAGGAGAGAAATAAAAATGGCGGCGTTAGCTAAGTCGTGAGGAGATTTTTAGTGGAGTCATTCTCCACCGAACACAATAGAGAACTATAGGGAAATGGATAAGAGATGAGAGCCATGGAGAAATGACGGGAGTTATGAGAAGCCATAGGAAGGATGGCACAGACATATAGAAATGATCGTTCTAGAAAGAAAGAATGTAGAAGTGAGAAACCATGGAGAAAATGGCTAAGAGAGAAAAATGGAAGTGAGTAGAGAGATTTTGCGGCAGTGGCCAGAGTGTTATGGAGAGGTTGGCGAGAAATAATTTTTTTTCTCCGAAATACATGAAAAGAAGAAAAAAAAGAGGAACTTAAGAGATTCGAGGTAATCGAGAGGTCATTGGGAGAATAGCATGAATATATATATAGAGGTTCTAAGAGGGAATGAAGAGAAGAGAAATGTGTTAAGAACGTTCCAGGGAGGGAAGGAAAAACATATAAAACGTTAAGTGCAGCGTTTGCCAGACTACAAATGAGAGTCTATTGATTATAATCATCACCGAACAAATACAGAAGAAATTCAGACACGGGGAGACAGAGTGTTGTGGAGATGGAAAGAAAAGGAAGTAGCACAAAGAGAGGTTCCAGAGAGAGGAACGGACATTGAGAAGCCAAAAGAAAGGGACAAAGAAGAAAAGAAAAGTGAGAAGGCACAGGAACATGATACAGACAGGACGTCACTGAAGAATGACAGTGAGAAAAGAAGAAATATGGAGAAACCATGAAACAAAGTGATGAGGTAAGGACGTAAAAATGGAGTAAAGAAAGATAGACATAAGTGGCAGAGGAAGTCGAGTGACAGTTTTGCAGCAGAAAAACACGCAAGTAGGCAAAAGCAACAACATGGTTTAAGATAGGTAGAACCAAGAAGTTTCAAATATTTTCGCGTAGGAGACCAAGGACAGAAGTCTAGTTAGAAAAGGGTGGACAGGAAGATAGCAATTCAGTGTTGCCATGACAGTTAAATGGCTCACGCAATGTATATAGAAAGACACGACAGAAGACATGTTTAAGCTTTATACGAGAGAAGAAACAGACCAAACAATTCACACCAGGTGTGTGGTGAAAGACAATAATAGAAAATGATGGGTTTACATGTATGACAATAGGAGTGACTAGATGAGTAAAAGGAAATAAATTTGCATCGATATGTACAGAGTGAGCAGAATGTGAGTGCAAATGACAAGGGTAAGAACAGTCATAAATGTAAAGAGGAATTAAAGGTCACTTCAGGAAAGTGACGGGAAGAGAGAAATTTCCCAGTTTTGGTATGACGATATGTTGTCACATAAGAAAATGATGATATGTGACTGATATGGAAAAATTAAGACCACTAAATAACTGGAAATGTAATCACGAGTCAAAAGCATGTATTAAAACCAAAAAAAAAAAAAAATCATCTAACATGAGTAGATAGTAGAGGGGAAAAAGGAAGATAAGTGTTCTTAAATAGGAAGTAAACATGTCTCCCAGGGATAGACAGGGGGACGGCATTAGAATGAGACTACGACGACTGAATGGCTTACGCAGACATGTCGATGACTGAATGGTTCATGAAAACACGTAAACTGTACATGATAAGACAGGACATAGAGCAGGTTCTGGGTATAGTGGAGAAATGGCAAAATAAAACCACACCAGGTGTGTGATACATTAAAATGGTGAGCAAGATGGTGTGCGTGTGAGATAGCAGGGGTGAAAGAATGACTGTCAGCAAATAAACTTGGTCGATTGTAAATGAAAGAAATGGAGAAATATAAATTGTTCTTCATTAGGAGTATGAAAGAGAAGGAGATGTGGATGAATGTAGTTATTGCTAAAAGGACGGGACAAGAATGTTACCAGTACAATAATAATTATCTTGTTTAACAAGAAATTGTCCATTGGAGAGATCGAAATTAGATATGTGTTGAAGAAGGATAGAAACAACACATTGCAAAGGATTTTGTATATAGGGAAAAGTACAATAGTGTTGGTACGACCATGGGAAAAATGTTTTCTCCAATGGATAAATAATTTTTTTGGCGGGTAAGGAGATAGATGTGGCAGATAAAGGGAATGAATAGAGAGAATCAAACATAGGAAAGTCTAGAAGGAGTAGAAAAAGGGGATGCGCAAAAAAATGTGCATGAGACGGAGAATCCGAAAAGAGGTTAACAAATCCGGTTAGGCACGCTTTTTAGCAGCTCAGTCAGAAGCGTGAGTGAAGCAGGCAGGTCGCATATACCCCAGATATACGAGGAAAGCCATGTTGAGGCGACAGTGACTTGCTCAAGATTCTATGTAAATTCGTAGGTCTGCGGTGGCAGATGTGTGCAGTACAAGTTGTCAATATATATTGTGTTGTCCTGACAAGGAAGTGAAGATTGGAAGAACGTGTTATGCTCTCATTCGTTAGCACGGTACGTAGAGTGCAGTAGTTAACATAGTGCAGTGGTCCTGTTATTTGGGCAAGTATAGGAATCAGCTAAGGTTCAGGGAAGGCATCATTCCCCGGAGTCGTCCGGTAACTACTGTCACCGGTTGTGGTGACCCTAGGACTGGTCCAAAGGCACCAATTAGTATAGTGTAACAGTTACTGGGTGGCAGGTGGCAGGCCTAGTTGTGACTTACACCAGTTTCCTTGTATATCTTCCAAGTTTTAAGTTAGTAGTGTTTTGTACTGGCCCTCTCCGCCAGAGTTGACAATTCTTGGATGAACTACTTTCCTTCTTATTTTCAACCCTTGGCTCGTTCGTACCCTTCTTTGTTGTTAATCAGTGACTGAATCGTTTAGTGGAGTTATTATAGTGATTGATGAGCAGGCATTCAACAACAATCCTTCATGGATCAACTCAAGCATTTGTTTGTTCTCTTACAAAATTCTATTTATTTACATGTAATATAAATATATTTCAAAGATGCAGGTAATTCTTCATATAGAGCACACCTGCAGTCATATCATAGTTACCTCAAGTATACATTCTGTATCTCAAAAGTATGTAGGCATTAAATCCCCTGTCGTAGATTTTCGGATAGGAGTATTAAGACTTGGGTTGGTCCCTTCTGAATAGGTTGGAATGAGTGATAGTCACGGTGAGAGTTAGAAAAATGAAATAGATTCCACGAGTGGTGAGATGATAGACTGTGGTATAGAGGCTGTCGCTGAAAGCGAAAAGAATTCTTCTCCTCTCACCTATCCTCTACGACGGCTTTTACAGAGTCCGACAGTCTAAACCACATATATATTACATATAATTCTATCTACTCACGGGCACGCACATACACGTGACGACAGTTAAACACACAGTCTTGGAAAATCTATAACAATGATTATATATATAATTTGGATCGAGCTGACCAACGCACTGAGTTTGTTCAAGAGAGATTTTTATTATTATCATTTAAAAAAAAAATCTCTCACAACAACAAAAATTTCATCAAGGAAAAACATATACAAAAAATCATAAAATTCAAGAAAAATGCTACAAGGATGATAGCCTGTTAGATCTTACTCTAGGTTTAGCCCACAGCCCCGTTAAGAGAACAGATGATGGCCCAAAGAGTTATAGATACGTAGGGTTTAGTCTAAGAGATTTCTTTCTTTCTCGTAAATATATGAACAGAGTTGGATAAATCTGATTTAACCTAAGAAACCAGAAAACTCTAGCATTTTGTAACAAATTCTGCAGATTAAAAAAAATTTAAGACAGCAAATGTGTGACAATAATACACCGGTAAAATAACACTCAGACCTGTGTACTCTCATTCATTCAGCCATGGCCTTTCTTGCACATATATACTCACAACTTTGCTCGCTGCCTCTGGGAACATAATAATTCTAGGACCTTCACACAGACCCGAAAATGCAGTCATCGGCCAAGAAATCCCCAGTTCCAAAAGACGTGCTAAACTCTCAGGGAACGATTCCTTGGGTGTTCTAATTTTTCGAATGTCTGATTAAGTCACATAAAATTTGTCCAGGCACGAAAGTTAGCAGAGCACAATGTCATTTAGCTTTGGATTCTAGAATTAAGGAATGTCAGATCGGTTTCTACTTCCAGGAAAGTACTATATTTGGTCACCAAAATACTAGTCACAATCTCTGTCGGAATATAAATGGTGTTCTTGTAATATTCACTCGCCGCCAGGCAGAAAAATTACGTAGAGTTTATGAAAGAATTTAAGATCTGGCGCAAAAGCCCTGCATTGATCATTACAGTCTTTGAAAACCCGCTATTGAGATATAGTATTTCTGTCTAACTCAGTTTGCATATGCACTGTCAGATCAGTGTTACTTGAGAAACCCACGTGGTTCAAAATAAGGACTGTCTATTCTTCACACAAATATGTCTCTTTACTAAACGCTGGAATGTTGGGTACCACCATTTCACTATATAAAAGAAAGAACACATATCAAATAATTTACATATATGTACTCATTATAACTTACATTTTTAAATAGCAAGCCGACCGCTTGACTTATAATTAAAACTTCCCGTAAAGTAAGTTATATAAAAATCAATCATCAGGAATATCTTCGTATTCCGTCAATATTCCCTGATGTCGCATCTAGCATTTATAAGTTAGTTATTAAAACAGTTTCGACTGAGTATTTAACAGTTAATTTAAACTTATTTCAGCTACTTGTTTAGTAAGCTAAAAATATAATTTATTTTTTATTTCCACTGCAACTCGACGATTAAAGAAATAACAAACTTATCAAAATATTCACTCTGCACACAGAACTAGTTTAAAATGGAATCGGCGATTTTAACACTAAAACACTTCACAAAACTAGATATCTATATATATATATAATATTAATATACCTCAAACACAGAATTACTAAGAACGTTAAACCACTTCGACCAAACTAAGGCCATCTCTATTTACAGAGATTATTTAGAAATCGAACGAAGGTTGTTCTAGTCTAACTGCAAAGTTACTGAGTGAAATGAAATAGTTTCAAACGTGGGTTAATATTTTAAACCAGACAAAGGATGAACTATCTCCCCCGCTCCGATCTCTCCACCTTCTCATAACAGCTACGTTATACTTAGAGGCGTGTCGTAACTGCCACCGGGCGGTTACGCACCTGCGTTGACAAACTGACCGGGAAAAGCGCGTGTCAGTTGCAAAGCTCAGACAACCGTCTACAACTGCGTCCTACAGATGCCGGGTTTGACACCTTAAGCTAGTGACAGGTGAAAAATGGTAGACCAAAAGTCTGCTCTATGTCCAGCGAAACGAATTTCTCACACCCCAGGCCCAGAAATCTGGTCGGGCCGCGCTCTGACCGGGGAAACTGCAGACGTATGTCTGGCGAGAACAGTATATTCACAGCTATCTGCGCGACTGACATCTGATGCAATAAGGTTACTAGTCAGTATGAGAAAGAAAAACGATGATGGGAAAAAAATATATTTTTCGCAACGAGTGATGCGAAAAAATACAGGAAAAACAAGTACGGGAAGATAATAAAATAAAAGGATGCGGGTGAGAGAATAGGAAGAAGATCTAGGTAATTTAATGATATAAAGACCTACGTGACAGGACGTCCCCCCTTAAGATATGGAAGCACTCCATGTCTACGTTATGGAATTAAATTTCCTATAACCGTAGCTTCGGGGTGTCTGTCTTCTTCCCTCTCATCTTCACCCTCCATCTCCCTCCAATTCGTACTCAAGTCTCCTCCCAAAGTTTCCTTCCTCTGGAATGTCTCCCATGCGCGCTTGAAAGAGCGTCGCCGCTTCTGACATTTTTCAAAGATTTCGTGTGTGCGCAGTGGAATTTCCTTGCCACTATCGTCATCTTCGTCAGTTTTGGCGATCGTCAGGAGATGGTCGGAGGTTGGCACTGGTCTTTTCAAGTATCTCTTTAACAGATTTAAATGGAAAACCTTCTCCTTTCCTTGAATAGAGATCTGGTAGTTAGCCTTAGAAATCTTTTTCAGGACGGTAAACGGCCCTTGCCATCCGATCTTCAGTTGGTTGTTCTCGGTAGGGAGTAACACCCGAACTTTTTCTCCTACTTCTAATTCTTTCTCTTTCGCGACTTTCCTGTATCGGTTAGCGTGCTTTGTGCGAGCTCGCTTAAAGTTAGTCGTTGCTAAGTCCCACCCTAGTTTCAACCTTTCCTTTAAAACCGACACATATTTACTTGCTGAGACAACTGTCTCATCCGCCTTCTCGTCTGTCAGAGACTGAAGTAAGGCTTCAAGCGGCCCCTTGATAGGTCTGCCGAATAAGAGCGTAGCTGGCGGAAATCTTGTGGAAGTATGAGGAGATTCTCTGTAGCCAAATAACGCTGCAGGAATACAAAGATACCAATCTTCAGGTTTCACTTGTGCCAGTTTACATAGCATCATGTTGAGGTTTCCATTTGCACGCTCCACAAGCCCATTTCCGGCCGGAGTATATGGCTTAGTGTGGATGTGTTGGGTCCTCAAGATCTTAACGATCTCATCCATCAACAGGTTTCGGTACGGAGATCCGTTATCCGTCAACACTTGTTGAGGGAATCCCAACCGAGTGAAAATCTGCACGAGGGCTTCTGCGACATGCTTGGCATCTGCGCATGTTAGCGGTATAGCTTCTGCCCATAAAGTGCATGTATCGACTAAGGTCAGGATGAACCTGTTCCTTCTTTTAGTCCTTTCGAAAGGCCCTAAAATGTCGATCACAACCCGTTCGAATGGTGTTCCCACTATTGGCATTTCACCCAAAGAGACTGGGGGTGCTCGTTGCTTGGGTGGCACACGTTGGCACTGGGCACAGGATTTGACATATCTGATAATATCAGTATTTACTCCTGGCCACCAATAATGAGTGGTTATCCGTTGGTTTGTGGCGTTCTGTCCCATATGTCCGCTGAAGGGAAGAGAGTGCCCCATTTCTAGGATTTGGCTTCTGTACTGTTTCGGTACTAGGAGCTGGTTGTAACCTTGATCAGGCTTGAGCGTTCTGCGATACAGTACGCCATCCTTAGAAAAAATGTCCCCGTGCTGTGTTGGTTCCTTCGCAATGGGCAGTTTCCTAAAGCAGGGTGCCAAAGTAGGATCCTTTTGTTGCGCTTCTCTAAGTTCCATGGGTAACAAATTAGGCGCAGGCTCCCGTTCCTTCTTGGTTTGCCCTCTTGTAGTTACTGCTGCCACAATCGGCTCTTCCGGTTTCCCAATACACACGTATCTCCCGCCAAGTATGACTGGGTAGATGGGATCATCCATAACAGCCGCTTTGATCACGCCTCTGACAAAGTCAGAGTGTATCTCCACCAATGCGATGGGAAGCGCTGTAGGTGCATCACTCTTACGAACTCCACAAAGTTGGACGGTCTCTGCTGTCTCTTGACCGGGTTTGACCAGGTTTCTGGCGACAATGCAATCATACGAAAGCCCCGTGTCAAATAAACAAGAAGTTTGAGAACCGTTCAAAGTAACAGTACCTCGCGTTGAGGGTATATCCCCAACAGGTTGGGAATCACTGTCAACAATTCCGCCTTGCGAGACTGTCAATAAGCATCCGATGCGTTTCGGCTCGGTGTGCTCGGTCTGATCATATGTCCCGTGCTCAGGGGTTCTCCCTTTGCCACCTTGTCCTTTCTGGCTACGCTGCCATGTAGGGCGGTCGGGTTGATCAGACTGTTTGGGGTGGTTGGGGTACTTGTTCTTGTAGAACTTAGATTTTTCAGGAGGGGGGTTTTGAGGTCCAGTTTCTCTGTGGTTATTTAGGTTGGAAACCTGAGAAGATTGCTCTAGGTTATGTTTTCGGAAATGCTCCTCTGTCGGTTTCCGCTTTGTGGCCGGTAGTTCAGCCAGCGCGTTATGGTAACGCTCAGACTTCTCTAAGATGTCTTCTAGTTTTTCTGCACCCTGCTCAGCGAGAAATCTCCGGGTATCAGCAGACAAATTGTTCTTTATTTGTTCTGTTAAAACAAATTCCTCAAGACCTTCATAGGTAGAGGGGAGCTGCGAGAGCTCAAGGCACTTTGTCAAATATCCCTTTAGACGGGAAGAGAACTGGTGAAAAGATTCAGAATTCTCTTTTCTGCTGTTGCGAAACAGTTGCAAAAACTTGCGAGCGTTCATTTCAAAGCGCTCCAGTAACGCTTTCTTCAACAGATCATAGTTGTCTTGTTGGCTACTTTCCAACTTAGAATAAACATCATAAGCAGAACCTTTTAGGGCCTGGGAAAGTTTCATATTCCAACGCGACTTCTCTAACCCGTACAGAGTTGCCATTTTCTCAAATTTTTCTAACCATGTGTCAATCTTCTCATTTGGACAAGGGAAAGACTCTAGCGGAAAAGACATAGCAGTGAGATGAGTAGATTGAGTGTTAGAAGGATCAGTTAAGGAAGAATGAGGAGAAGACTCTCCATTGCTGGAGGTAGAGGCAGTACCACGACTTTGGAATTCTAGAGTTTTAAGAGCCAACTCATGCTGTCTCTCCTTCTCTCTTTCCTCTCTCTCCTCCCTCTCCTTCTCATGCTGTCTCTCCTCCCTCTCCTTCTCATGCTGTCTCTCCTTCTCTTTTTCTCTCTCCCTGCGGATTTCCATTTCTTCCTCAATCTTCTTCTGCTGTAATAGCCGATCTTCCGCTTCTTTCCTCCTAGCTTCTTCTTCTTTCCTCTCCGCGTCATATCTTTCCAGTTCGTCTCTGACAAAAGCTTTTGCTTCCTCTCCTTCCAGTCCCTCCTCTCTCGCTTCGTCCCTGAGGAGTTGTCTAAGCTTTGCCCTCTCGGCCATATTATGTCAGTGACTGAGACTAGTGGAGAAAGAAATTAAGAAAAGGATACTCTGGTTCCTACCACTTACGAGAAAAAAAATGTACCAAAAATTCAAAAGATGATATCCTTAACCCTGGGATACCTCCTCCAAAGTAAAATCTAACTATCGCTGCTATTATTGGCAATAAGGCACTTAATGCAAAACACGACTACGCCAACTAAATGGTAGTTAAGATTACTTCTGAAAAATAAGTTGCTACAGTGGAAAAGCAAAATAATTATTGCAAAAATTAAAGAGAAAATAATCCCTTAATTATAAAATCCACTATAAGTTCGCCCCTGAAGTCAGATAGGGTAAGGGAGGCAATTAATATGGACAAATAGTCCGAAACTTACTCCTTAGCTTTTGCTCAAACACCTACTTCTACTTCAGAACCCTTGTGAATGTTATACACTCACAAAACTTTACCAGCGTTTAGTATTACAAAATCATTAATTAACATGTATTCCGACAAAATCAACCTGTAAACCAAATGTATAATGTTCAAATGCTGTGGAAAAAAACTTATCAGTTTGTGTGGTCAGCACGCTCGTAAACAGATCGTTAGTCTAGGGGATAAATTATTTTTAAAAGATACAAAACTCACAAGACATCACACTCTTACTCTATTACAGAATAAAGAATCTTAAGTTCAAAATCCAGATAGACGAGTCCTCATTTGTCGTACTCGTCTTCCTATTCAAAGTTCAAAAATCCCGATAGACGAGCGCCCATTTGTCGTAGATTTTCGGATAGGAGTATTAGGACTTGGGTTGGTCCCTTCTGAATAGGTTGGAATGAGTGATAGTCACGGTGAGAGTTAGAAAAATGAAATAGATTCCACGAGTGGTGAGATGATAGACTGTGGTATAGAGGCTGTCGCTGAAAGCGAAAAGAATTCTTCTCCCTCTCACCTATCCTCTACGACGGCTTTTACAGAGTCCGACAGTCTAAACCACATATATATTTGTTGAACACTCTTTCTGCTCTCTTATTGCTACTGTTGGTGGTGGATATGTAATTGTTGGGACTGTTTATGTTCTTGAGTCAATCGTGCAAATTCCGCGAATATATTAATACTTGATGCAATAAGATGCAAGCTCAACGTAGGCACATCAACAAGTGCCAATACTTTGATAGTCCAAACTCGTTAATTGAAAGTTCATACATTGTTTATTGACATCACATCATACAGGACGAAATACTCAACGTTGACGGTTAATAGATAATTCGACATGATGATTATGGACGCATGTCCTCAATAATAATTCAAATAAATAGTCTCAGAAGAATCCTCCAGCAAATTCTGACTAGGTCTCTGAGTAAATACATTAATAGTCATAAAGGTCATGAAGTAGTCAGTACAAGGTTATTTTGATCACGGTTGACCTTTCCTCAAGGACAAGAGATTCTCATTATACTTGGTAGTATCTAAGATCCCGATTTAAAGAAGTCCTCATCAACAAAACATATTAGAACGTAGGGGTAGGTTCCTACTAAATACCTTCTAGGCATGTAAAGTTACTAAGGCATTGATACTTGAATTACCTCTTGTTTCTTTCCGTGACTGGCCCCAACGGCTTCCTAATATTATATAGATAACTTAGATCCACGGTAGTTACCGCCGATCCCCTTGATAGGCATTTACTGGCATACAAAAATATAACTACAGCTGTGAATCCATTTCGGTACAGGCTAGTCACCTGTTATCGACTAGATACTCACGACTGTGAAGAACGATCATTATTATCACAATAAGCATATACTTGGCTCTTCCAACGACTCAGCACTTACGTGGATGACCACCGGCTACCACTGCTAATCCGCAGGACCGGGTCTCAATATAAAATACTTTACCCAAAACACGGGTCTCGAACTCCCGAAGCTTCATTATTGGAACTTGGGATTCTTGCTTCTCAAACCCATTCATGACGTCAACCGACTGTCTAGATACACGTGCGGATAGGATAACCCCTATACGCCTTAGTGCACAACCGTGCGCTAATGAAATCAAACTCACCAATAAGACTTACTCTCATGTAAGTCGGTGCGCAAAGTTATTACAGAGGTAGGACCATGTATTAATAATATACGACTACCTTCATCTGTAAAGGAGTGTAGAGGTCTACGAAAAGGACTCTACAGATTCCTTACCAATCCCCCCCAAAAAATTAATTATATTAATTTTTTTTCTTTAATACCGACACTAGAGGTAAGTCAAGTTTACATATTCCTATTTTACCAATATATCATGATAAAAAATAATAAAATATGAAATTCCAGTTAACTCAAACAACAAAAGGTATGCATAAAAGCATACATCCACAATTGCACACCTTTGGTACAATGTGGTAAATGAAATAAAATAACATATTTAGAAATATTGAATTAAAACAAATGTAAACGCAAATACAAAGAAATGATGAGAAACCAATGAATAAACAGAAAAGTGATGGATATGCATTTAAAATGACAAGTGAAAAAATGAATCAAAATGAAAGAATACAATTTAAACACGTATAAGAACAACGCACTTAACTGTGTGTCTAAGTCCTTTTGAGGTACTAATGAAAGTACTAATATTAAATTAATGTGCTTAAATACAACTATTGATAAATCCACTTAAATATTGTATAGTTAATTACATTAATCATTATTTTAACTAACTAAGTATCTAAGTTTAATAATCTAATTAATTCATTTTTTCCACCCTAATAATGTTATTAATTACTTAAATACCGAAAGTTCCATTTTCCTGTTAGTGAACAGTTTATAATATAACAAATTCAGTTCCACGAAGAAATCAGAGTGGTAGAAATGTTATTTCGGTGAGAAAATATAATCCTTTTCCAACGTTATTATCTTTTCAATGTCATAATTAAGTGAATGTTATTCTCACAAGGATAGTCATATACCTTAAAGTTCCATGTTATTTTGATACATAAGCATTGTAGATTTCACTTGAATGAAGGTTAATGACTCTTGCAATCGAGGTATCACACGTAAAAAGTTACACTCGACGAACTGTCAGTGTCCAAGTTCAGTTGTCTTTAGTGCGTAGCTGTTAACTCGATTCATTCTGACATCTTGACAAGATGTCAGCGAGAACATTCTGTGTGCCAGGTATGGATCGAATCGTGAAATTAAATGGTTGTAACGCGATCGCATACCTAGTAGATTTGGCAGATTTTACGTCCTTTGTGTTTAGTGCAGTAAGAGCTTTTTGGTCTGATTCCACAATAAAGTGTGATCCAAGCAGATATCTTTGAAGTTTATTTATTGACCAAACAAGCCCGAGAAGTTCCTTATCCAAAACAGAGTAATTCTGTTCAGTTGGAGTTAACTTCCGTGACACATAGAGAACGGGATGCAAGGTGTCATTATATTCTTGTAGTAAGACACTTCCCACGCCGTAATTAGAAGCATCGCTGCGTAAAACAAATGGCAAATTCTCGTTAGGTAACCTTAAAACAGGGTGATTAGAAAAAAATTTCTTTATGATATCCAACGCGATTTGATGTTCGTTAGAACACCGAATCACGTTAGCTGCACCTTTCCTAAGTAATGAAGAGAAAGGAGCAGTAATGGACGAAAGATGTGGTATGAATTTCCCATAGTATTGTACTAGTCCTAATAGAGATCGCACCTGTTTCTTTGTTTTAGGTGTGGAGATGTTAAGGATTTTGGAAACATTACTGTCCTCTGTATATAACATACCGCGACCAATACGGTGTCCCAAAAAAGAAATCTCGTGGAAACCCACAAATGCCTTTGATGGCTTAGCAGTTAAATTATGATATTGTAACGTGGACAGTAATGAGTTTAATCCTTCTAAATGTTCTTCCCATGAGTCACTGAAAAGACAAATGTCGTCTATGTACGCAATGACGTTGGGATGATGAGATAGGATTCGACGCATCATGCGTACGAACGTGGCAGGAGCGTTAACTAACCCGAAAGGCATAAAATTCCATTGGAATAGACCCCGGGGCGTCGAGAAAGCAGTTAGTGGTTTTGCCCTTTCTGTCAATGGTACTTGCCAATAGCCTTTTGACAGATCAAACTTAGAGAAGAAAGTAGAATGAGATAATTTCACTAATAAATCTTCTAAAAGTGGCAAAGGTTCAGCGTCAAATTGTGTGACTTTATTTAATTTTCTATAGTCTACACATAGACGAATGTTATTATCCTTCTTTCTAATTATCACCATAGATGAAGCATATGGTGACAACGATGGTTCAATTATTTTTAATCGAAGCATCTCATCTAATTCCTTTTCGACCTTATCTCTAAAGTGTAAAGGTATGGGATATGGACGAATACGGATAGGTGTTTCATCAGTTAGGAGAATATCATGCTGAATAGCTGATGTATGACCTGGAATGTCAGTGAGAACCTTATCATACGTTTGAAGAAGTGATGAAACTTGTTGTCGTTGATCAGTCGAAAGAGAAGAAGAAATAGTGACATCATTCCAGTTTTCCGTGGAATGAAGACGTACCACTGGTATGGGTAATTGTATATCTTGAAAAGAAGATTCTTCTTCTTGTATAACAGACAAATTAGTATAGTTGTGAATATGAGGAGTAGGATCGTCAGTCGCTTGAAATACTGATTGTAAATAATCAGGACGTGAATAATACTCTTTCAACATGTTAATGTGAAAGGTTTTGTGTTTTCCATTAATATCTACGATGTAGTCGACATCGGATATTCTTGAGATGATCCTAAAAGGACCTCTCCATGTGATAAGTAGACGATTATTATGTGAAGGCAGTAAAACAAAAGCCTCGTCACCAGGAATAAGCTGGCGAAGACGTCTATACCGATTTGCAAATAGACGAGCTTTTTCCTTAGACTCTTCTGATGATGCAGTAGCTAACCTACAGGCATCTATTATTCTCTTTCTTAAAGAGATGACATATTCATATGAGGATTGAGTTTCCTCAGGTATATTATCTTCAACCAATAAATCATGGATTAAAGACATAGGTCCGCGTGGTTGTATGCCAAAAACCAACTGGAAGGGGGAAAAACCTGTTGCTTGGTTTTGCACTTCGCGATGCGCGAAGAGAGCAGCGGGTAGGACCCTGTCCCACTCTTGAGGGTGATCTTGAGTCATCTTACCCAACAACTGCTTAAGTGTCCTATTATGTCTCTCAATTAATCCATTCGACATTGCATGGTATATAGAACTGAGAGATCTATCTATACCCAATGTCTTCATAACCTGTGACATGGATTCGGAAATAAACTGGACCCCATGATCCGATAGGATCTTACGCGGAAAACCAATGCGTGAAAAGATCAGCATTAAAGCTTCTGCAACACTTGCAGATGAGGTGTTTTTAAGAGGTATGGCCTCAGGCCAACGCGTACACATATCGATACAGGTGAGAATATGTGTATGTCCTCTTGCAGATGGCAATATAGGACCAATGATGTCTATTGCCATTTTATCAAATGGTCTAATAGGTATGTCCGCAGCTTGGATAGGAGCATCATGATACGGACCCCTTACTTTAACTTCCTGACGTGTCACGCAGGAACGACAATAGAGATTAACATCCCTATGAACGCCAGGCCAATAGAATGCGGATAGCACTCTAGATTTTGTTCGGGAAAAACCCATGTGACCTGCGCATTGTGAATCATGAGCATGTCGTAATATTCTGGGTCTCATAGCAGACGGGACCAGAATTTGTGAACGCACCAATGAATCTGTTTCTCTTATTAATCTAACTAAAATACCTTGTTTAAGAGAAAATTGGTGTCTAGACTTTGCAATTTTGTTGTTATTATTACTCTTAGTCGCCAATTGAAAAAATCTCTGCAAAGAATTGTCATTCTTTTGTAAATTAGCAAAAAGCTCCCTTGAAATAGGAGAATCATCATCATTACTATTATGAACCGTAGGTTCAGAAGTTGATTCACGCGACAATTCAGTAGCTTGCGCTCTGGTAACAACTGCATTTGCAGCATGAATGTGTCGCTTTTCCCATTCATTAATTTGCTCTGGTGTACACTCTTTTATACCGTGTATACAACCAAGTATTACATCGCTAACTGGATTCTGCAGAAGACAGGCATGTATCTTCCCTGAAAAGAAAGGTGTATGTAAGTCATAATTGCTGTAGGGAAGGTTTCCACAGTACCACCAAATGTGACACACTTGACCACGTTGCCTGTGGCCAAGGAGGGGTCGATCAGAGAGTTCCGCACTCCGACAGTACTGCAGCCTGAGTCAAACAAGACAGAGCAAGGAATCGAGTTGACGTATCCTCTGTTGAATTTTAAACACCCTTTCCCATGGTGAATTGATGCAGAAGTAGCCGTACAAACTACGGGTAGACTTGGTAAAGTGTGCCCGCATCGCAGCGTTGTGATCGCCTTGGGCTGGAATAGCGTTGAGCATTCTTGACATGTCTTTACCTGTTCTAGATCGATACAAGACATAGCGTTATGTTGATTAACATTAGTATCATTACCTTTGTTAGTTTCTGCTTCAATTGAAGCAACATTTGAATGTTGTCGTGGTCTGCTCGACGATCTATCTCTTCGTCGCGATCGAACTTGATTATTGTCATTAAAATTGCTATAATTATTGTTTCTGCTATCATTAAAATTTGGCTGAGTCCGCCCATGAAAGTTATCACTGTTGTGATGTTGGTGAAATGACTTATTCATAAATCTATTTCTATTTTCAGGATGATATAATTGAGATCTCCAATGTTGTTTATTATTATTACCTTGATTATATCTAGGATTGTTGTTAATAAAATCTCGAGATCTGTGAGATTGACCCCATGATACATTAAATGGAGCAGAATGTGAGTATTGTTTCCCCTTTTGAAAATGACCAAAGTGGAAATTATTATTACTTCCCCTTTGAAAATTTCTATCGCTACTTATCGAACGATTTCTAGGGAAATTGTTTTGTTGCATGGCGAAAGCAACGGGTAAATCGTTTTTAAGTTGCGCATTGCTGACATCCATGTTAGGATGAGCGGTGCAGAAATTTTTACAATGTTCTGACATTTCTTTTATATTACCTGGTTTACGTTCATGTAGGAACGCAAGAAATGCAGGACTTACTGCTGATAAAACTTTATCGCGAAGTAATAAGTCAAAAATACCATCATACGATTTCTCTATCTTGGATAGTTCTATCCATCGTTCTAAGGTAAGACGTATTTGAGAAAGAAAATCATCAAAATTCTTGCTAGATTGTGGGAGCATAGACTTGAACCTAAGTCTGTATTGATCCTCTGTCATCTGAAATTTGTTTAGAAGAGCGGCCCTGAGAGCGTCATAATCATTTTTATCTATAGAGCTAGTAGTGTGATAAACAGCCATTGCCTCTCCTGTTAGTAATCTGGATAAGTGGGTGCAATATAATGATTTATCCAAGTTGTACGACCGACATGTAGCCTCAAACCTGTCCAAAAAAAATATGACATCGTCGGATGGTGGAGTAAATTTAGGCAATTTGAGATGAATCTCTCTAAAATTCTCATGTCTAGATGAAGAATGGCCTTCCTGAGTCTTTTGTGTATTACATTCACTTGACAATCTCATTCTATCAAATTCCAATTCGGCAAGTTTCAAATCATGCTGACGTTTCTTTTCATTCTCTTCTGTCTCAAGCTGAAGTCTTCTTGCATTTTGTTCCGCTATTAATCTCCTTTCTTCCATTTCCATTTGTTTAACTTCCATCTCCTTGTGTTTAACTTCCATCTCAATTTTAAGTAGTCTTTCTTTTTCTGCAACATCCCTTTGCTTATTTTCCATTTCAATTTTAAGTAGCCTTTCTTTTTCTGCAACATCCCTTTGCTTATTTTCCATTTCAATTTTAAGTAGCCTTTCTTTTTCTGCCGCATCTCTTTTAAATTTTTCTTCAGCATCCCATCTTTTCTGTTCTACCTCACGCTGAAATCGTTTATCTTCTAATTCAGCGGCTAATCTCATTTTTTTCTCATTTTCATCCGCCTCAAATCTCAAATTTTCCAATCTTAATTTCTCAGCTTCTAATCTTTGAGATTCCAACCTTTGAGATTCTTTATATTCTGTCATAGCAAATGATCTAATCTCTTCCGGAGGTATATTAAGCGCCTTAGCCTGCTTAATAAAATAGTCTAAGGTAGACATTATTCAAAATTATTCTGAAATATTTCTACATAAAATGTTACTTCACCAAATGGTCTTCGTTCCTGTCCTAGAACGGTAAATTCAAGTCATATAATAGGCAATTATATTAATAATTAATAAAGTAATTTATAACATGAAATGGTATGAAAGCAATAACGTGACAGACAATAGCACAATACTGACACGACACGATAATCAAGACAAATGAAAACAGTCGTAGAAATCAACAAAATTAAAATGTGGAACTAAAATAGAATGTCGTAAAAAATTACGATGACATCTACGATCCGATAATACACAAGACAGTTGACAACACAGTGTATAGACATCAATGGTGTAAGAAACTGAACGACAGTCAGGTTAGAAGGACGCATAATACTAACAAAATACATCATAAAACTAAGGTACGAATAAAAATACCTATGAAAACAACAATTAAAACTTGACACTACAACTGAACAGTCAGGTGTCACAGACTACCAGACACAGTGGACCAAAGATCCTTCTATGCTCACGCATAGGAACATTCCACTGAGGGAAGTCTGCAAAATAATTCCTATAGAACACTCAAGACGGACCTGTGGTGAAACTGGTATTTTTCCGTCCTAAGTCGCCATTCCCAACCTCCCACGATAAACATTAAACATAGAACATGCAACATGAATAAAGAGTAGTGGCCATATTACTAAGTCAAGGCACAGTTAAACGTAAAACGGTGTAATAACAACACGACGTTTTTACTTATCTCAACCGGCTAAAAAAACAATATTCCTCGCATCCGGGACTGTATGCTTAAGTCATCTACTTGAAGTATTGTAATGCAGTAGTCTAATGTCGAAACTTGACAGTTAAAATCCCTGGGTTGTCCTTGACATTGGATGCCCGTTAGAATTGCTGCAAGGTCCAAGATGTTGTCGCCTTGAAAGATACCCTATTTGTGTTCAACCGGGTTTGAATGTAGGCTTGAGTTCTTTTCCGCTACTGAAAACTGGATATTTTCAGAGCACACTGCGCCACCATATTGTTGAACACTCTTTCTGCTCTCTTATTGCTACTGTTGGTGGTGGATATGTAATTGTTGGGACTGTTTATGTTCTTGAGTCAATCGTGCAAATTCCGCGAATATATTAATACTTGATGCAATAAGATGCAAGCTCAACGTAGGCACATCAACAAGTGCCAATACTTTGATAGTCCAAACTCGTTAATTGAAAGTTCATACATTGTTTATTGACATCACATCATACAGGACGAAATACTCAACGTTGACGGTTAATAGATAATTCGACATGATGATTATGGACGCATGTCCTCAATAATAATTCAAATAAATAGTCTCAGAAGAATCCTCCAGCAAATTCTGACTAGGTCTCTGAGTAAATACATTAATAGTCATAAAGGTCATGAAGTAGTCAGTACAAGGTTATTTTGATCACGGTTGACCTTTCCTCAAGGACAAGAGATTCTCATTATACTTGGTAGTATCTAAGATCCCGATTTAAAGAAGTCCTCATCAACAAAACATATTAGAACGTAGGGGTAGGTTCCTACTAAATACCTTCTAGGCATGTAAAGTTACTAAGGCATTGATACTTGAATTACCTCTTGTTTCTTTCCGTGACTGGCCCCAACGGCTTCCTAATATTATATAGATAACTTAGATCTACGGTAGTTACCGCCGATCCCCTTGATAGGCATTTACTGGCATACAAAAATATAACTACAGCTGTGAATCCATTTCGGTACTGGCTAGTCACCTGTTATCGACTAGATACTCACGACTGTGAAGAACGATCATTATTATCACAATAAGCATATACTTGGCTCTTCCAACGACTCAGCACTTACGTGGATGACCACCGGCTACCACTGCTAATCCGCAGGACCGGGTCTCAATATAAAATACTTTACCCAAAACACGGGTCTCGAACTCCCGAAGCTTCATTATTGGAACTTGGGATTCTTGCTTCTCAAACCCATTCATGACGTCAACCGACTGTCTAGATACACGTGCGGATAGGATAACCCCTATACGCCTTAGTGCACAACCGTGCGCTAATGAAATCAAACTCACCAATAAGACTTACTCTCATGTAAGTCGGTGCGCAAAGTTATTACAGAGGTAGGACCATGTATTAATAATATACGACTACCTTCATCTGTAAAGGAGTGTAGAGGTCTACGAAAAGGGCTCTACAATATTACATATAATTCTATCTACTCACGGGCACGCACATACACGTGACGACAGTTAAACACACAGTCTTGGAAAATCTATAACAATGATTATATATATATATAATTTGGATCGAGCTGACCAACGCACTGAGTTTGTTCAAGAGAGATTTTTATTATTATCATTAAAAAAAAATCTCTCACAACACCAAAAATTTCATCAAGGAAAAACATATACAAAAAATCATAAAATTCAAGAAAAATGTACAAGGATGATAGCCCGTTAGATCTTACTCTAGGTTTAGCCCACAGCCCCGTTAAGAGAACAGATGATGGCCCAAAGAGTTATAGATACGTAGGGTTTAGTCTAAGAGATTTCTTTCTTTCTCGTAAATATATGAACAGAGTTGGATAAATCTGATTTAACCTAAGAAACCAGAAAACTCTAGCATTTTGTAACAAATTCTGCAGATTAAAAAAAAATTTAATACAGCAAATGTGTGACAATAATACACCGGTAAAATAACACTCAGACCTGTGTACTCTCATTCATTCAGCCATGGCCTTTCTTGCACATATATACTCACAACTTTGCTCGCTGCCTCTGGGAACATAATAATTCTAGGACCTTCACACAGACCCGAAAATGCAGTCATCGGCCAAGAAATCCCCAGTTCCAAAAGACGTGCTAAACTCTCAGGGAACGATTCCTTGGGTGTTCTAATTTTTCGAATGTCTGATTAAGTCACATAAAATTTGTCCAGGCACGAAAGTTAGCAGAGCACAATGTCATTTAGCTTTGGATTCTAGAATTAAGGAATGTCAGATCGGTGTCTACTTCCAGGAAAGTACTATATTTGGTCACCAAAATACTAGTCACAATCTCTGTCGGAATATAAATGGTGTTCTTGTAATATTCACTCGCCGCCAGGCAGAAAAATTACGTAGAGTTTATGAAAGAATTTAAGATCTGGCGCAAAAGCCCTGCATTGATCATTACAGTCTTTGAAAACCCGCTATTGAGATATAGTATTTCTGTCTAACTCAGTTTGCATATGCACTATCAGATCAGTGTTACTTGAGAAACCCACGTGGTTCAAAATAAGGACTGTCTATTCTTCACACAAATATGTCTCTTTACTAAACGCTGGAAAGTTGGGTACCACCGTTTCACTATATAAAAGAAAGAACACATATCAAATAATTTACATATATGTACTCATTATAACTTACATTTTTAAATAGCAAGCCGACCGCTTGACTTATAATTAAAACTTCCCGTAAAGTAAGTTATATAAAAATCAATCATCAGGAATATCTTCGTATTCCGTCAATATTCCCTGATGTCGCATCTAGCATTTATAAGTTAGTTATTAAAAACAGTTTCGACTGAGTATTTAACAGTTAATTTAAACTTATTTCAGCTACTTGTTTAGTAAGCTAAAAATACAATTTATTTTGTATTTCCACTGCAACTCGACGATTAAAGAAATAACAAACTTATCAAAATATTCACTCTGCACACAGAACTAGTTTAAAATGGAATCGGCGATTTTAACACTAAAACACTTCACAAAACTAGATATCTATATATATATATATAATATTAATATACCTCAAACACAGAATTACTAAGAACGTTAAACCACTTCGACCAAACTAAGGCCATCTCTATTTACAGAGATTATTTAGAAATCGAACGAAGTTTGTTCTAGTCTAACTGCAAAGTTACTGAGTGAAATGAAATAGTTTCAAACGTGGGTTAATATTTTAAACCAGACAAAGGATGAACTATCTCCCCCGCGCCGATCTCTCCCCCTTCTCATAACAGCTACGTTATACTTAGAGGCGTGTCGTAACTGCCACCAGGCGATTACGCACCTGCGTTGACCAACTGACCGGGAAAAGCGCGTGTCAGTTGCAAAGCTCAGACAACCGTCTACAACTGCGTCCTACAGATGCCGGGTTTGACACCTTAAGCTAGTGACAGGTGAAAAATGGTAGACCAAAAGTCTGCTCTATGTCCAGTGAAACGAATTTCTCACACCCCAGGCCCAGAAATCTGGTCGGGCCGCGCGCTGACCGGGGAAACTGCAGACGTATGTCTGGCGAGAACAGTATATTCACAGCTATCTGCGCGACTGACATCTGATGCAATAAGGTTACTAGTCAGTATGAGAAAGAAAAACGATGATGGGAAAAAATATATTTTTCGCAACGAGTGATGCGAAAAAATACAGGAAAAACAAGTACGGAAAGATAATAAAATAAAAGGATGCGGGTGAGAGAATAGGAAGAAGATCTAGGTAATTTAATGATATAAAGACCTACGTGACATCCCCTTTGTGCTTATCTCATCTCAAAGTACTTAATTAGCTTCCTCAAGCTCTATTTCATTTTGCCCAATCTGCCTCAAAACTCCTGATCAACTTTATGCAAAGTACTCATCTCAAAGTACTTAATTAGCTTCCTCAAGCTCTATTTCATTTTGCCCAATCTGCCTCAAATCTCCTGATCAACTTTATGCAAAGTACTCATCTCAAAGTACTTAATTAGCTTCCTCGAGCTCTATTTCATTTTGCCCAATCTGCCTCAAAACTCCTGATCAACTTTATGCAAAGTACTTTGTATTTCTATTCTTCTGGTACATCCTGGGCATTCAATTGCTTCTCATCTTTAAAACTTCTCGCCCAGTACCATTTCATTTACTCATTTTTCTAACATATCGTCTTGTGATTTCTCTGCTGCGAGTCAGGAAAAATGTTTATCAAAGTGCATAATAATTCATTAAAGGTCAATACTTACAGGTGATTCCCTTAATCTCTCCTGTGAATACACTCACTAGTGACATTATAAAACAAATTCTCTTAAGTAGCATTTTTCTCTGTCTATGAAACTTCTTAGTTTACTCATACTGTTCTGACTAATCTTTATCACATCCTCCGAATTTCCTAGGACTAGCATCTCCTAACTTATCTATATACCTTATGAATTTACTTTGTCACTTCTAATCTATCTGTGATAATTTCTACAGATCTTATCAAACTTGTGGCAACCGCACAACATTCTTGTTTCTTCATCTTTAGAAATACACGACCGCACACTTGCGAGCCGTAAACTGTTCTGCTCTTGACTTCTAATCAATGCTCAGGTGATCTGACCCTGTTTACCAGCTAAAACGAAATCGGTCGGCCCTATTTCCACTCACTGGAAAAAATATGCTCACGCTTTTACAATGTATGCGAATTCAGTGAACTATCGTCTGTTATTTTTAGACTTCTCTCACTCTATTCCCGTGTGTATTTTTTTCCTCAACTCACTAACCCATGCAAGGGACTTAAATCTACGTTATCTCCCTTTGACGTTTTAACTGAACTCTATATTCTCTTCTTTAAAGCTTACTACAACTTCGTTACATGCTAATTTTCTCAACCACAATTGAGAACCCACTAAATCTGCTTAACCCTAATTCAAGACCTTTATCCACCAACCGTAATATGCGGAGTTTCCTTCCTTTTCTCAAAGCATCCATTGACTCATTTTATCTCCCTTCAACTAAGACAAATAGTCTGTATCCAAATCCATTCATATTTCCTAAACCATTTTTCTTCACTCTTTTACTTTACTAAAACCAAATCACCGTTCATATAAACCTTGCTTGAAGCACAAATAATGCTTTGGGCAAACTCAACGGTGACAGTGTTTGTGTGGAATTTTTTTACATTTTTTCGTGCGGATTACCTTTGTTGTGAGCGTGTGTTTTTTTGTTTTTTTTCTGAGTGGATATTTCTTTTTTTTCCAAATCCAAAATGGAAGTATAAGATATTATTCTAAACATGGAAGATGCCCTGGAAGGCGGGTCGTTGCACAGACCCGGTACTCTAGTTCTAACAACATCCGGGCCACAAGCCGCGAGAGCCTCTTACTCGCTGATGGCCAGCATTTTGGCTGGACCGGCAGGGGTGGGCTCAAATAACATTGCAGCCCTTTACAGATTCTCAGACCCTCTAAAATGGTATGCGACCCTGGCGACGTCAGCTCATATAACGCACTATCAGAAGCTTCATGGGAAGAAATTCGAATGGGATAATCCCAGGATGTCTATAATCATAGAACATCAAGAAAAAGAGAAGTCCAAGGGGGTGCTACACTGGCTACCCCCAACGATAAAAAAGATGCTGTTCTACAAATCGTCACATCCATTACGGGCGACAAAGAAGCTGAAGCCTTTCAGTTAAAGAACGCCACAGACAAGTGGGCCTTCATGAGTAACCAGACCAGAAACGTCCCGCACTATGTCAACATGAGACTACAGTCGCAGGGACATGAGACAAACGTAAAAGTTTCTGTCACAATGACCAGCAGACGAACGCCATGCGCGATGTGTGGTTCGGATAGTCATTGGGTTAACCAATGCCCAAAAAGGAAACCGCAAGTAGCAACCACAGTTACAGTTCCGGACAAAGTACAACCTACAAAATCAGCACCATCAACATCAGCTGCACCTTTAATACAAAATACCCCCCAGATAACCAATGACGCACCACAAGACACAAACAACATGGATTTACCCGAATCTGACCCAGAAGATAAGAACAATGACAAATTTATACTTTATGTAAACAAGAGGAAACAGAATAAAGAGAAATCGAAACAGATTAAAGTCAAAAGAAGAATTACGCAGATATCCTCTCAGTCCACTCTGGGTGATACCAATATGACCACTGACATAAACAACAAGCATGACAGCAGCACAAGTGATTGTGACACAGATACACCACTCCGAGGTGGTGCCCCCTCTTCCTGGGCAGCGGTGACTACAGAAGATTACTATGACCCAGTATTATCAATAGACCTGGAGAGCAACTCACCGGGACAGGACTTAACCTTCTGAAAATGGAAAAGAACTTTTTCACGAGTGCGTCGCACGTACACAGACGACCCAGAGTTACAGAAGGGAAACTGGTGATGTTTAAAGACGTTAAGAACTGTGTAACTAAAATAATACATATAAATATGAATTCAATGACAGATAGAGGTACAAGATACATAGTGGATACATATATGTGCAAATGGAGATACACAAGTATGTATTTACAATGCTATAATTCTCTTCCTTTTCAAGACATCCTTTCCCTTTGTAGTATCTTGATACTTACTTCCTTTTCTGCCTTTTGGTTTTTCATGTCTTTTTCATTACATAACCACACCCTTTCCTCTAATAGTCCTTTTTGTCAATTATCATCCTATAATCCGTGTTCCAAGTCTCAAGCATTTCTTTTCTTGAGCGGCTTTTTTTCAGCATCCATCAACCTTACTCTTTACCCACACAGATGCTCAAGTTCCTTTCCTCTTTCCTAGAACTGACTGCACCTGCTCTATGCAGTAACAAGGGAACTGCATATTTTTGTCTTGTTTATTTTGGTTATGTTATGTAAACGTTTAATAATGTTTAATGTTGGGTTTTTTTCATGGCGCGCACTGTTTTACACCCAAACACTACGCCCTTTAGTTTAACCCTGTTGTCTTTAAACATAAACGGTTTAACAAATAAACTAAGCTCTCTGGAAATACTAATTAAAAAATACCAACCCGATTTTGTTTTTCTGCAAGAAACCAGAGTTATATCAAACTTTCGGGCCAAACAAATTACAACAAAATTAGGCTTAAGAAACGGTTGGTTTAGTATAGTGACATCACACACAGGAGTAGCGATCTTACAAGTATCAGAAGACTGGGAAATAACACACCATAAAACGGACACTAACGGTAGTTTAGTTTGTATCCAAATAAAAAATAAACAAAGCAAACAAGACACATTCACATTAGTCAATATATACGCTCCCAGTCAAAAAGCAAACCAACCAGCTTTTTATGGAGAACTCTCTGACTTTTTGTCACCGCACTACAAAGGAGGGAACTTAATTTTAGGAGGGGATTTTAATTGTGTCATGTCTGACCTAGATCTTGCCGGTCGAACATTACAAAGACAGAATACATATGTAACTAAGAATCAGACATCTCCGTGGAAGATTTTACAAACTATTTTAGAAGAGCATAGTCTAAATGATACCTTTAGAAGTGTTGAACCAAAAAATAGATCGTACACTTTCATAGATAAGACACACCCAGGCTTACGACGAGCATCTAGGATAGATAGGATATATACATCAGAAATTTACAAGGTACAAAAAACACAACATATTAACAGCACACTCGACTTCACAGACCATAAAGCAGTTTATACAGTGTTAGGTATAGGGACGCCCATTATAACATCTAAAAGATCTCCACATTGGAAGTTTAATAATAGTTTACTTAAACATGATTTCTTCACAAAGGAAATAACGCAGCTCATATTAGGATACACAGAACAGATCCCTGAACAAAATATTGCAGGATACTGGGACCTATTAAAAAATACCATAAAAGACAGGACACAGGTCCTGGCAACCTACATACACAGGACATCCAAAACACAAGAAAAGATATTAGAACAAGCTATCAAACTGACAAAAAAGATAGACAAAACTGACCCGGTTATTCAGATGTTACAGGACCAGTTAGAACAGCATAAACAACATATATACAAAGGTGCAATGCTGAGAACGAAGTTATATACAACACAAGAGACTCCAAACAAACAGTACTTGGCAATAGAACAGAACGTTCAACAAAATAAGCAGATCCGCCAAATACTAGATAACAATGGACAATTGCAAACGAACAACACAAACATATGTCAGACCATCTTGGAATTTTATAAAAATTTATACACCAAAGAAGAAACAAGACCAGACACGCAAAAAAAATTTTTAAAGTACACACAATCTCTTACAGAACAAGAAAATAAAAATTTAGTCCAAGTTATAACACTCGAAAATTTGAGGGAGGCAGTAAACACACTAAACAGAGATAAGACCCCGGGCCCAGATGGCCTTACATCAGAATTCTATATTTCGGGACCCAAAGATGCAGCAATAGAGAATGCAGTCAGCGACCCATAGCTTGACTGCTTGCATCAGGGTCAGCGAACCAGAGCTGACCAAGACCCTACTCCACCTCCATGTGGTGGTCCTGGAAACAGACTGCATCACTGCAGTCTGGCTGAGAGAGTAGGGATCGCAGAGGGAAGGCAAACCCGGTCCCAAAAAATGCCATGCTGAAGTCGGATGTGTCGACCGAAAGGTGCAGATATCACAGCTCCGGTGTAAACAGACACAACGCAACCAACGTCCTTTTCAGGACGAACGAGGAAGAAGAAGAAGAATTCTATATTTTCTTTTTTCCCGTTCTTGGACCACTATTAATGAAAGTTTTTGAGGAAGCTTTTCAGAAAGGCGAACTTCCTGAAAGTTTAAACCAGTCGTACATAGTACTCTTACCAAAAGAAAAAACAGATAGGAAACTACTAAAAAACTATAGACCCATATCACTTCTAAACACCGATTACAAAATGTTAACTAAAACTTTAACTAACAAATTGAAATCATTCATGCATATCCTAACTCATGACGACCAACAGAACAGCGTGCCGCAGAGAAATATTAGCAAACATACACACTTTTTTAGAGACCTGATTAGCTACGCGTCAGACAAGCAGCACGAGGCTGCTATTTTATCGTTGGACCAAGAAAAAGCCTTCGACAGGGTATCCCATTCTTTTTTGCACAAAACACTGCTTGCTTGTAATGTAGGGCCATACTTTAGGAAATGGATAGGGATTATATATAAAAAACCCGAAAGTAGACTTTTAATAAATCACACAATCACAGAACCATTTATTCTAACTAGGCCAGTCAGGCAAGGCTGTCCACTCTCGCCTTTGCTATATGTACTGTCAATAGAACCCGTGTTAGAGAAAATTAGACAAGACACAAACATCACGGGGGTTTTCATTCCAGGACAAGGTCAAAGGAAATTAGCCGCGTACGCGGACGATACGATTTTTTTCCCAACCAAAATTTCATCTATTCAAAATATTTTAAACACCTTTAATGAGTTTGGACGAGCCAGTGAAGCAAAATTAAACATTCAGAAGTCAAAGTTAATGGGAATAGGTAAATGGAGAAACAGATCAGACTTCCCCTTTCAGTTGCTACAAGTAAATGAAATAAAAATTTACGGTATTACATACACCGCCACTCCAACACAAAGGAATACAGAGGTGTGGAAAAACTTGTTAGAGAAAATAAAAAACAGACTAGAAAGATATAAATACAAAACTACTACAATTTTCGGAAGATCGGTTTTAATCAACACTTTTATTCTACCTAAATTGATTTACATAGCAAATGTTCAAATCTTTCCTCAAGAAATTATTACAGGAATAAACAAACTAATAAGAACTTTCTTATTTCGCAACACCTTACACTGTATAAAACATAAAACGTTAATACAACCCAAAGATAAAGGGGGAGTATCTTTACAAGATATAGCAACTAAAATAAAAGCTTTAAGAATCAAGTACATAGGAGAAATAGTAAAAAATCCTGAACAATACCCTTTAGCTCATTATTATATTGGTCTGAGACTATCTAACGTATGTCGTTACAAAAACAATCAACCTCATTATTTTGGCACTTTGCCACGGTTCTACAAACAATGCATACAGAGCATACAAGGAAACACACCTTTCTTACAACAAAATACACGCTACATTTACAGAAGTCTTATTAGTGTACAAGAACCCTCATCAGTGACAAGGATAAAACGTGGGTACAATTATTTTATAACTGATTACCAACCTATGTTTAAGAGCCTACACGAGTTACCACTTGCTCCACCCGCAAAGGAAGTCACGTTTAGATTATTATATAACATGACACCCATTAGGCAAAGACTTGTTGCTCAGTGGAAGAACCTCCCAAAATGCAAATTATGTAATACCAATACACAGGAGACAGAAGATCATTTGTTTTTTTACTGTAGTACAGTCACTCCTACAATAGGAATTTTAAAAAAGGAATTGATGGTCTACTTTCCACGCAGTATAGACATGTATAGAGCTATCATGCTGAATTCCCTACCAAAGTGTACACAACAAGTAGAACTGAAACTTTTGAGCCTGATAGTGGAATTTAAATACTTAGTCTGGATTTGTAGGAACTGCGCGGTGTTTGAAGGAAAACAGTACAACGCCCACTTATTCTCAAAATTATTCTTACAAAAAACATAATATATCAAAAGTTGAAGGGATTGAGAGGGGGGAGAGGGGGGGGGCGGTGGAAAAAATGGGGGGGCAGGAAACTAATTTCAACCCAGATTTTGACTGTACATATGTTTAAATAATTATAGCCATGTTTTGGCTTTCTGGATGCAAGTTCAATGTATATGTGAAGATTTTTTTGGGAAAATTTTTCTTTCAAGTGTGCCAGTGAGTGAGAGTACGCGTGTTTTTTTATATGCATTATACAATTTGCGGGTTCTTGTAAATTCTAAAAGGAATTTAAAAAAGGAAAAATGGAAGTGGGAGCAAGTGTAAGCTTTTTTATACATATGTAAAATACTATGAACTGTTTCGGAATTTGAATTAGCTATAAATCTTTTTTTAATTTTCTTAAAATTTTTTTTATTTTTCTTTTTATTTTTCTTTAATCTTTTATTATATTATTTTATTATTATTATTTAAATAATTTGTTTAACTTTATTTGGGAGAGTGCGAATGAGGCTTTATATGTAATATACAATGTATTTTCCTGATATTTCATGCAATGTACCCGTTTTGTAAAGTTGAAGAACGATAAATAAAAGTTTTTTTTAAAAAAAAAAAAAAAAAAAAAAAAAGGCCTAATATCCGGCTTTTGGCTAGGATCATGTGTCTACACACAGGGACCAGTAGTAACATTTATGTCATGAGGTCCTTTGTGTGAAAACACGGAAGACCACTACAATGACACATGGTGTCATTGGGTCTTCTTGTGTTGGGACATGTGGTTTTGACCAGAGCCGGGTTTGGGCGGGGGCCAATGCAACCTCATGCGAGGAAAATTAAAAAAAAAAAAGTGACAATCTATCATCGAGGATTTAAATTGTACCCCGTATCTCGTAGGAAGGTGAAGTAACAAGAAAAGACATAGTCCGCAACTAGACGATACGTCATAACCTCACAACCCAACCGATGCAGACTCAAGTGAAACCGTCCCAATTACGATGGTTTGTCAGCGTATGCAGAATGGGAGAAGATCGGTGTTACGACACGTTTAATGATGTTGGCCACTACAATTGTGAGCACTTTAAAGTTACGCGTTAATATTTTGGGATGCTATTAATATAAGATGTTTTGCGCTTAAAGATAATTTGGTAATTTCCTATCTTTCGTACCTTCTTGCTCCGTATTGAATATATGTAGTTAAGTGTTGTTTCGTAGCGCTTAGGGTTAGGATTAGGGTTAGAATTAGGGTTAGGATTAGGGTTAGGATTAGGGTTAGGATTAGGGTTTGTGTTAGGGTTAGTGTTAACCATAATACTAACCCTAATCCTAACCCTAATCCTAACCCTAACTGCTACGAAACAACACTTAACTACATATATTCACTGCGGACCAAAAAGGTACGAAAGAAAGGAAATTACCGATAATTTATTGAACGCGAATTTGTACGGTTGTCTAGGGTTAGACATGACGTGATTAGTTGTTAAGCTACCGCATGGAAACGATCTATATACACCTTCATAGTCTGAACTTTGTTCAAGTTGTACGCATTATGCTTTGCTCCCGAGATGTATCGTGTAGAGGTTCTCCTTTAACTATAAGTCAAGGGGTCGGCTTTTATTATATATGGATGCAGGATCAAGTCATCCCATTGTGATGTGTAGTCTTCATTCCAGAAGCAATACAGGGAGTATTATAATTTAATTGTCAGAATATTGCGTCGCCAAATCTATGGCTGTTCGCTACCGGATGACCGACATACGGCATCGCGTGTAAACAGTCAGACCTTTTGACGATAGAGGAATTAATATAGGAGACGATATTGGTGAACTATATATATGAATTTGTTGATGCCATGAACTAAATGAACTTTTATGTCATAATAAATATGTATCCGTTTGGACTAAAAAAAAAAAAAAAAATCCCTAATATCCGGCCTTTGGCTAGGATCATGTGTCTAGACACGGGGACCGGTACAGTGACATTCACGTGTCATTAGGTCTCTTGTGTGAGAAGACAGAAGATCACTACAGTGACACAGTTTGTCATTGGGTCTTCTTGTGTTGGGACATGTGGTCTTGACCAGGGCCGGGTTTGGGCGGGTACTAATGCGACCTCATGCGAGGAAAAAATATGCGACCTCAAGCGAGGGAAAAAAAAATGGCTAGGATCAAAGTGTCTAAGCACAGGGACCAATACAGTGACATTCATGTGTCATTAGGTCCTTTGTGTGAGAACACAGAAGACCACTACAGTGACACATGATGTCATTGGGTCTTCTTGTGTTGGGACATGGGTCTTGACCAGGGCCGGGTTGAGCGTGTGCCATGCAACCTCAAGCGAGGCAAAAAATAAGCGTCCTCATGCAAGGAAAAAATATGCGACCTCATGCGAGGAAAAAAAAATGGCTAGGATCATGTGTCTAGACACAGGGACCAGTACAGTGACATTCATGTGTCATTAGGTCCCTTGTGTGAGAACACAGAGGATCACTACAGTGACACAGTTTGTCATTGGGTCTTCTTGTGTTGGGACATGTGGTCTTGACCAGAGCCGGGTGTGGGGTGGGGACAATGCGACCTCATGCGAGGAAAAAAAAAAGAGAACACAGAAGATCACTAGGTGACACATTGTGTCATTGGGTCTTCTTGTGTTAGGACATGTGGTCTTGACCAGGGCCGGGTTTGGGCGGGGCTAATGCGACCTCATTCGAGGAAAAAATATGCGACCTCAAGCGAGGAGAAAAAAAAATATCCGGCCTTTGGCTAGGATCATGTGTCTAGACACAGGGACCAGTACAGTGACATTCATGTGTCATTAGGTCCTTTGTGTGAGAACACAGAAGATCACTACAGTGACACATGTTGTCATTGGGTCTTCTTGTGTTGGGACATGTGGTCTTGACCAGAGCCGGGTTTGGGGCGGATGCCAATGCGACCTCATGCGAGGAAAAAATATGCGACCTCATGCGAGGAAAAAATATGCGACCTCATGCGAGGGAAAAAATAAAAAAAAGGCTAGGATCATGAGTCTAGACACAGGGACCGGTACAATGACATTCATGTGTCATTCGGTCTCTTGTGTGAGAACACAGAGGATCACTACAGTGACACAGTTTGTCATTGGGTCTTCTAGTGTTGGGACATGTGGTCTTGACCGGGTTTGGGCGGGTGCCAATGCGACCTCATGCGAGGAAAAAATATGCGACCTCATGCGAGGAAAAAAAAAATTAAAAAAAATTAACAAGTCTAGACACAGGGACCAGTGACATTCATGTGTCATTAGGTCCCTAGTGTGAGAACACAGAGGATCACTACAGTGACACAGTTTGTCATTGGGTCTTCTTGTGTTGGGACATGTGGTCTTGACCAGAGCCGGGTGTGGGGCGGGGACAATGCGACCTCATGCGAGGAAAGCATATGCGACCTCATGCGAGGAAAAAAAATAGGATCATGTGTCTAGACGCAGGGACAAGTAGTGACATTTATGTCATGAGGTCCTCTGTGTGAGAACACAGAAGACCACTACAATGACACATGTTGTCATTGGGTCTTCTTGTGTTGGGACATGTGGTCGTGACCAGAGCCGGGTTTAGGCGAGGGCTAATGCAACCTCATGCGAGGAAAAAATATGCGACCTCATGCGAGGAAATTTTTAAAAAAAAAGGTAACAGTTGTAAGAGCCTGTTTTCGCATAATCGTAGGGAGCATCTGAACTTGCTGCGATCAGCATCTCTGTCCTCCCAGAATCCCGTATTTATCTATTCATGTCTCTCTTGTACACATCTTTCAAACTTCATCTGTGGTTGTCTTTTTTTGTGTGTTTTATATTGGGGTTGGACGAGGGCGGGGGGCCGGGGGGGGGGGGGGCCACTGCACAAGCTTGTGTTCAATATTAAGTTTAATTCAGTTGAGAGACATTTAGCACTTTCATGCAACACATATAGGCCTTTTTATTATGGCAGTCACATTAATGAATGTTAGTTGCCTCCGTTGGAGTGCTTGGCGGGCTACATATACAAACTCGGCAAGTACTGATTCCATACTCATTGGAGAAAAAGAAAGGAAGTGGGGGGAAGGGGGGGGGGAAACAAAAGTCAGTTCCCACACATACAACAAGCACGTAAAGACATTGACTTTTAACTAACTTTCTGTATTCGCTACACAACCAGACATTGACATTGGGAACTCTTATCAATGTTCCACTACCATCGCATTGATATTTCCTGCCAACTTAAACGTTAGGATACATTTATGCGTTTTATCTAAGGGGCGTAATTTTAATTACAAGGGGAGTAATATGTGCGGAAATGTTAGTCATAACTTTAAAAAACATTAAACAATTAATTTATTTAATTTTGTTTCAAACATTTTTGTAGCAAAGAAGTAAATGACAATATATTTCAAATTCCGAAGAAGTTGTTTCTGCAATTTGATGCTATTATAGAAATACGCAGTTACATTTTGTATGGGATAAATAAATGAACGCTAGGCACAATACACGTTAGTAAATATGTATAACACGAGTTTCTTTTGATGTGTAGTAATGCACCATATTGTTTTTTTATTTTTGACCGGCACAAAGTGCTGCCTAAAGTAAAGTTGTCAACCCGAAAACGACCATAAGTTGATAGCAACCTTCTCAACCAAACATTATAACACGAGCTCACAAGAGGAGCTTTCATTGCATAGTGACTTAAATGGGGATTAAAATACGTAGAGTCCTCCTCATATATAATAGTCTCTCAACCCACACATTTAGTCTCATTGTATGGCTCTGAAACATAGAGAACAACGAAGACGTTATAATCAGCAGTGATTGAATAACACGTAACCGTACGTTTCCATTGATAACTCTTCTTTACTGCGTCGCGTTATAGACTAACCATACATCCTAACGCATTGTCCCTACACGTTATCATGGTCACGTTTTCTGCAACGTTGTTCAAATAATATCAATTTTCTACAGCTTTAAAAGGAGAGTTAGTGACTAGAGGCCACATATCCTGGAAGCGAGTTAACAGCGTTGCTAGGCATTCGTTTTATTTTTTAAAAATAAAATTTGGCGAAGCGTGTTCCGTTCAACCTAGTCAGTTATATTAGGGCGCATGTCCAAATATAAAAGACCGTTAAGTCTGATGACGTTATACAGTAAAATAGAATCAGACCCAAACAATAGAGGCACACAAAATATATAGAGGCAATCTCCAAAATAGAAACTGACCAAAAAATTGAGGTAGAATAAAATAACAGAGGCAGATTAAAATAGAGGCAGATATAAAGAAACAGGCAGATGTAAAGAAACAGATGCAGATATAAAGAAACAGAGGCAGATATAAAGAAACAAGGCAGATAAAAAGAAACAGAGGCAGATATAAAAAATAGAGGCAGATATTAAAAATAGAGGCAGGTATACAAATAGAAGCACGTGTAAAGAAACAGGTAGATATAAAGAAACAGAAGCAGACAAAAAATAGAGACTGACCCAAATAAACTAGAGACAGTCACAAAAAATAGAGGCATCCCCTAAAACAGAAACTGACCCAAAAATAGAGACAGACTAAAAGAACTGATACATCAAAAAAATAAATGCAGACAAACAAAAACAGAGGCAGATATAAAAAATAGAGGCAGATATACAGAAACATGGGCAGACACAATAATAGAGACAGACGCAAAAAACATTTGGAAGGAGCAAACTGTAAATATAGACTCGTACGTCTACGGTGAGAACACTATAAATGGTACGTGCTTCATCTTTAGACACCTTAAAGTAATAACAAACTCGAGTAATATTCCAATCTCTGTCTAATGTATTCAGAAAACTATGAACACGAAGTTACAATAATATACAGTCAGTGAAGTGCATACTTGAAATATATGTACAAACAGGTGAAGAAAACGTGATACGCGTTGTAACAGCTGCGGCAAAAGTCTGTAAGACAAAGAAATGATCAGTGAAGGCGAAATTCTAACCCTCATGGTTTATCTTTTTGATGAGGTAACACATATACCGTCTCTCACATGTTATATCCCAAGTGTTTTATGATCTCCAGCCTTTACCTTCTGTGATCAATCAGCTCTGGTGATCTGAAAACTGTTACACGTTTATGGCGCCTGATACAGGGTGTCCCCATCCCCCAAATCTTCTCCTATTCGTCAAATACTACAGACCACAACTGCAAATAAATGTAAACTAAATGTAGAATAAACGTAGAAGTAAGGAATGAAACAAAAATATTAAAATTCATGTACAATGTCAGTTTATCATTGAACTAAAAAAGGAAACCAGTATTGTTTATCAAAAAAATAATCAACGGTTATTGTCAAACTCGCCACATTTAGGAACATATGCAAATAACGTTTGAGCTTTGTCATTTTTTTTTGTTTTATTATAATAATATAATGATAATAATAGTCCCTTCAGTCATAACTGACCATGGGAATGCGCCCCTTAGTTGACAGCCCTCTGTGCTTTCTGCCCTCGTGTCACGAAATTGAACCGTTCTTCTTCTTCTTCTTCCTCGTTCGTCCTGAAAAGGACGGTGGTTGCATTGTGTCTGTTTACGCCGTAGCTGTGATATCTGCACCTTTTGGTCGACACATCCGACTTCTGCACGGCATTTTTTAGGACCGGGTTTGCCTTCCCTCTTCGATCCGTACTCGCTCAGCCAGACTGCACTGCTGCAGACTGTTTCCAGGACCACCACGTGGAGGTGGAGTACGGTCTTGACCAGCTCTGGTTCGCTGATCCTGATGCAAGCAGTCAAGCTATGGGTCGCTGACTGCATTCACTGTTGCTGCATCTATTTATCTTCCATTTTTCTCTCTCTCTCATTTTCCCCCCCCCCCCCTTTTTTTAAAAATTCTATTATTACTCATTATCGTTGCACAGAACACCGTACTAGAGTCGTTGTTTCCATTTGTCACACTTCACTTCGTATGTCCAGGCAAGGGTATCACCCATCCCTGAGAGATTAATTGAATCACTAAACGTGTTAATACCACATTGGCTCCAGGTAGATGAGAGCATGAAGTGTTTGCTTAAGCTTGCATAATCAATTCTGATTCGAATGTTTGGGACAGGTGATTATAGATAAACGCAATCTTGGAAGATATTTGGAAGAGTGAGCAGGAAGTGTGATATAAGTCAACGGATATGCAGGCCGCCCACCTCCTTTTTCAGCCGGGCTTGGGACCGGCCTAATCGGAGTTCGTCCTCGAGACATGAAGCATAAAAAACACACCATAGCCCGTTCCGATTTCTTTGGTGGGTTACTTTCTTGTATCATTATAACATACATGAAACTGTTGGATAGTGACTGTGTTGATGACATCATCTCTTACATAAATAAATAAAGCTGAAGGCCAGGGCGAAGCAAAAAAAACATAAATCCGACAAGAACAATAGCAGATCTAATATGATCCCTAGTTTTGAAAAAGGCGCAATAAATATAAGATCGCCAGGACATGTGATTATGTTTAGAGACGACCTGTGAATATGTTTAGAGACGATCCAGAGCAAAAGGAAAAGGGACAAGCGGCGAAAAGTCTTAAAATCAAAACGTCCAAACTGAAGGAGATGAAGAGAAATTGACAGAAGTAAAAAACAAGAATTACCAAAACAAGAAAGGTGAAAGCAACAAGAAGAATTACGAGAAATACGAGATTTAAGAAAACGATAAGAGGACAGCAGTACCAAGACAGTCAACATAAATACGAATAATAACAAGCAACATAATGTGGCCATCGAGAAGAGCAATAGAAAATAGAAAATGAAAAAGATAGTGCATGCACAGAGTAATAAAAAACGCAAGAATAAAGGTGAGTCTAGCAGCAATAACGGGAAGATAAAAGGGATTCACGACAACCTATAGGTTATCTTTCCTTTCTTCTGCCTTGGACATTTTTGGAAAGTCACTGTGATCGTGTCCGCAAATTGTGTCATTGTTTTTTATGTCCTGTCTACGTCTATCATTTCCTCACTTCTTGTTTCAATGATATGTCCTGTACACTTCTATCATTTCTTTACCTCTTGTTTCACTGGTACGTCCTTGTCACGGGATTGCCTCCCCTGGCCACTAATGGTCCCAACGCAAGCAGATCTAAAAGTAGGTCGTCAAAGGTATCTATCTTCGCACAAGATTACTCTTGGCAAAGATGTAGATAGAAGATTAATGGCGCTTTTACCGTAGGGGAGCGTTCACAAGATATTCCTAGAGTCAAGAACAAACGCTGCTTAAGGGCTGAGCAAATTTGTTAATCTGATCCGTAGCCTTTTGTGAAGGGCTTATACAATGATTATGGCTCGTCAAGCCCCCAGTTGGTGTAATCCAACGAATGCCCTCTTATAAGTAATCGCTATATATATATATATATATATATATATATATATATATATATATATATATATATATATATATATATATATATATATATATATTTATATATATATATATATATATATATATATATATATATATATATATATTTATTTATTTATTTATTTATTTATTTATTTATTTATTTATTTATTTATTTATTTATTTATTTATTTATTTATTTATACAAGGGGATTGACATAAGTCTTGGGCCTGACCATGAAGGACATGTCACATGGAGCTGAAATTTTGTATAGTGTTTAATCCTTTTCAATATAGCCACCGTCTGAATTGACACACTTCTGCCATCTCTGCTTGACCTTGAAAAGACCTTGGGAGTAGAACACCCTATTTTTCAAATTAAACCAGTCATCACATGCCAGTATAACCTCTTCATCGCTGTCAAAATGATTTCCTTTCAGCTATTTTTTTAAGATTTGGGAGTAGAAAAAAGTCTGATGGAGCCAAATCTAGAAAATATGGTGGGTGTGGAAGAATTTCAATATTCAAATCGTTGGCTGCTAGCTGCACAAGCCGTGCTTTGTGAGAGGGCGCGTTGTCTTGAAGCAAAGGAAGATTTTGAGTGCGCGTTATCCCTCGTTTCCTGGTCACAACATTTCTTAGTTTTGTGAGAAGATCTGCATAGTACTGTCCATTAACTGTGTTGCAACGAGGCAGATAATCTTTGAAAAGGACACCTTTGCCGTCCCAAAAAACAGTCAGCATCACTTTTCCTGCAGATTTCTGCGCTCTTGGCTTGACAGGTGTTGGGGAGCCCGGGGCTTTCCATTGTATGCTGGCAATTTTGGATTCGGGGTCATAATGGTGTACCCAAGTCTCATCTACTGTCACCATGGTCTCCAAAATATGTAGGTGTTTTTCCCTGAAACATCAGAAATTTTATCACAGATCTGGCCTCCTTCTTTTCCATTGTTTTGTCAAATCTTTGGAGCAGCAGATCCGGTCAATAGGGTACATTGCGCCGTGCACCATAGCGGGAAAACTCATTGAAGAAACAAACGCGTACTTTACACATTCAGTGCAAATATGATGAACTTTAAATGTGCCAAGTTTCATCTTCCTTCTGTGACTTCTTCATGGTCAGGCCCAAGACTTATGTCAATCCCTTTGTATTTATCAAGAAAAACTACCTCATACGTTTGCTTTCGTACATATAAACTGAACAACTATTATTGTTTAGTTTAAAATAACATACAACAAATTTAATAGTCAATTAGTCTTTAACATGGGAAAATAAATATGGAAAATTGGGTAAAAATTGAAATTAAAGTTTCTTCACTGTTGTTTACCATGGGCTTTAGAATGTCTTTGATTTTCGCTGTAGCCTGTTACACAAAACTTTGCTCCAGATGAGTCCTGCAGCTGTGGTTTCCGTCACTTCATTTTGGTGATGAGCACACTTCTCTACCCAATTTGTCCACTGTAGGCGGTTGATGGTGATACTCTTCTCTATATCTATCTACTCTTATCGTTTTGGAGTGCGGACGTGTTTTCATAGAGCTCTACTTTCGTATTTGTGAAAGTGTGTTCCTGCTATAATTCGTGATGGATTTTAATATCATTGTGTTTGGTATCGTTGTGGCTTTGTCGTGAAATCATGTTTGTGGTGTCAATATGAACAGAAATGTTAAATTTTGTTCTAAAAGGATCTACTATTATAATACACTGTGCTGTTTTGCATCTAAACTTGTATTATTGTTAAATGGGTAGCCGACAACCCACGAATAGTTGAGCGCCAAACAATGACCGAACCACCCAGGTGTTTATAGGTCTTCAGTGCGGGGCCTTTTTGCAAAATCTACTATAAAAATGAAACCCCACGACCCAAATCGTCACGCCAGACCGATGAATATCAACCATGAACAAAGCTAATTACCTTCTTCCTTCGCGGTAGCAGCAATAACATTCACAATGCCAAACGTAAACTCGGTCACCACCACTCGACCGAGCAGAAAGAAACAAAAGGACTACGTCTTAAATGCTTCTAAAGCGGTGAAAAAGAAGACCAGGGTTCTCAATGCAGACACGCCCTCAGCACCATTAGTGATACTACAATACAAAAACCACAACCAGTGTGTGATATTAACATTCCAAACATTGCTCGAGTACGAAGCATTGCGTGGCTTGTCCAAGGCCTACTATAAATCTATCGCCTATGTTGAATCTCGCACTGATTTCATTCACGAGACGTGGTGTTGTTTTGAGACGATGCATTTTTTCGAGAAGGCACAAGCCAGATAAGTTGAATCTCCTTTTCATTTTAATTAATTAATTAAGTATTAGTAGATTAAAATTAGTTTATATCTGGTATTAGATGAATAGTTAATTACGAGCTAAGAATATTGTCGTAGATTTTGATAGGAGAATTAAGACTAGGGTTGGTCCCTTCTGAATAGATTAGAATATGTGATAGACACAGTGAGAGTTAGTAAAAGGAAATAGATTCCACGAGTGAGATGATAGACTGTGGTATAGAGGCTGTCGCTGAAAGCGAAAAGAGTTCTTCTCTCTCTCACCTATCCTCTACGACGGTTTTTCCAGAGTCCGACAGTCTAAACCACATATATATTACATATATTTCTATCTACTCACGGACCCGCACATACACGTGACGACAGTTAAACACACAGACGTGGGAAATCTATAACAATGAATATATATATTTTAGAACGAGCTGACCAATGCACTGATTTAGTTCAAGAGAGATTTTTTATTATTATCATCAAAAAAAAAATCTTCTCACAACACCAAAAATTTCATACAGGAAAAACATATACAAATAGTCATAAAATTCAAGAAAAATGCTACAAGGATGATAGCCCGTTAGATCTTACTCTAGGTTTAGCCCACAGCCCCGTTAAGAGAACAGATGATGGCCCAAAGAGTTATAGATACGTAGGGTTGAGTCTAAGAGATTTCTTTCTTTCTCGTAAATATATGAACAGAGTTGGATAAATCTGATTTAACCTAAGAAAACAGAAACTCTAGCATTTTGTAACAAATTCTGCAGGTTAAAAAAAGTTAAGACAGCAAATGGGTGACAATAAATCACCGGTAAAATAACACTCAGACCTGTGTACTCTCATTCATTCAGCCATGGCCTTTCTTGCACATATATACTCACAACTTTGCTCGCTGCCTCTGGGAACATAATAATTCTAGGACCTTCACACAGACCCGAAAATGCAGTCATCGGCCAAGAAATCCCCAGTTCCAAAAGACGTACTGAACTCTCTGTCTCAGGGAACCGATTCCTTGGGTGTTCTAATTTTTCTCAAATGTCTGATTAAGTCACATAAAATTTGTCCAGGCACGAAAGTTAGCAGAGCACAATGTCATTAGCTTTGGATTCTAGAATTAAGGAATGTCAGATCGGTGTCTACTTCCAGGAAAGTACTATATTTGTCACCACAATACTAGTCACAATCTCTGTCGGAATGTTAATGGTGTTTTTGTAATATTCACTCGCCGCCAGGCAGCATGTACATTTAAATTTGTGAAGCAATATGAACTGGCACAAAAGCCCAATATATATTTCTAGTCTTTAGAAACCGTTAGTGGGATTGCTATTACTGTCTCTCTCTCTGATGGCATATGCACCGTCAGACCCGTGTTACTTGAAACATAAAACACCACGTGGTTAAAGATAGGAAATGTCTATGCTTCTCACAAATATGTCTCTCAGGCTACTAAACGCTGGCAAGTTGGGTACCACCGTTTCACTATATAAAAATGGAAAGAACACATATCAAATAATTTACATATATGTACTCAATATAACGTACTTTTTAAATAGCAAGCCTACAGCTTGACTTATATTTAAAACTTCCCGTAAAGTAAGTTATATAAAAATCAATCATCAGGAATATCTTCGTATTCCGTCAATATTCACTGATGTCGCATCTAGCATTTATAAGTTAGTTATTAAAACAGTTTCGACATGAGTATTTAACAGTTAATTTAAACTTATTTCAGCTACTTGTTTAGTAAGCTAAAAGTATAATTTATTTTGTATTTCCACTGCAACTCGTCGATTAAAGAAATAACAAACTATCAAAATATTCACTCTGCACACAGAACTAGTTTAAAATGGAATCGGCGATTTTAACACTAAATCACTTCACAAAACTAGATATCTATATATATATAATATTAATATACCTCAACCACAGAATTACTAAGAACGTTAAACCCCTTCGACCAAACTAAGGCCATCTCTATTTACAGAGATTATTTAGAAATCGAACGAAGGTTGTTCTAGTCTAACTGCAAAGTTACTGAGTGAAATGATATAGTTTCAAACGTGGGTTAATATTTTAAACCAGACAAAGGATGAACTATCTCCCCCGCGCCGATCTCTCCCCCTTCTCATAACAGCTACGTTATACTTAGAGGCGTGTCGTAACTGCCACAGGGCGATTACGCACCTGCGTTGACAAACTGACCGGGAAAAAGCGCGTGTCAGTTGCAAATCTCAGACAACCGTCTACAACTGCGTCGTACAGATGCCGGGTTTGACACCTTAAGCTAGTGACAGGTGAAAAATGGTAGACCAAAAAGTCTGCTCTATGTCCAGCGAAACGAATTTCTCACACCCCAGGCCCAGAAATCTGGTCGGGCCGCGCTCTGACCGGGGAAACTGCAGACGTATGTCTGGCGAGAACCGTATATTCACAGCTATCTGCGCGACTGACATCTGATGCAATAAGGTTACTAGTCAGTATGAGAAAGAAAAACGATGATGGGAAAGAAATATATTTTTCGCAACGAGTGATGCGAAAAATACAGGAAAAACAAGTACGGAAAGATAATAAAATAAAAGGATGCGGGTGAGAGAATAGGAAGAAGATGTAGGCAATTTAATGATCAAAACCCATACGTGACAGGACGTCCCCCCTTTAAGATATGGAAGCACTCCATGTCTACGTTATGGAATTAAATTTCCTATAACCGTAGCTTCGGGGTGTCTGTCTTCTTCCCTCTCATCTTCCCCCTCCATCTCTCTCCAATTCCTACTCAAGTTTCCTTCCTCTGGAATGTCTCCCATGCGCGCTTGAAAGAGCGTCGCCGCTTCTGACATTTTTCAAAGATTTCCTGTGATAGCGGTGGAATATCCCTGCCACTATCATTATCTTCGCCAGCTCTGGCGATCGTCAGGAGATGGTCGGAGGTCGGCACTGGTCTTTCCAAGTATCTCTTTAACAGATTTAAATGGAAAACCTTCTCCTTTCCTTGAATAGAGATCTGGTAGTTAGCCTTAGAAATCTTTTTCAGGACGGTAAACGGCCCTTGCCATCCGATCCTCAGTTGGTTGTTCTCGGTAGGGAGTAACACCAAAACTTTCTCTCCTGCTTCCAGTTCTCTTTCTTTCGCGACTTTCCTGTATCGGTTAGCGTGCTTTGTGCGTGCTCGCTTAAAGTTAGTCGTTGCTAGGTCCCACCCTAGTTTCAACCTCTCCTTTAAAACCGACACATATTTATTTGCTGAGACAACTGTCTCATCGGCCTTCTCGTCTGTCAGAGACTGAAGTAAGGCTTCAAGCGGCCCCTTGATAGGTCTGCCGAATACAAGCGTAGCTGGCGGAAATCCTGTGGAAGTATGAGGAGATTCTCTGTAGCCAAATAACGCTGCAGGAATACAAAGGTCCCATTTTTCAGGTTTCACTTGTGCCAGTTTACTTAGCATCATGTTGAGGTTTCCATTAGCACGTTCCACGAGCACGTTTCCGGCCGGAGCATACGGCTTTGTGTAGATGTGTTTGGTCCTCAAGATCTTAACGATCTCATCCATCAACAGGTTTCGGTATGGAGATCCGTTATCCGTCAACACTTGCTGCAAAATCCCAACCAAGTGAAAATCTGCACGAGGGCTTCTGCGACATGCTTGGCATCTGCGCATGTTAGCGGTATAGCTTCTGCCCATAAAGTGCATGTATCGCCTAAGGTCAGGATGAACCTGTTCCTTCTTTTAGTCCTTTCGAAAGGCCCTAAAATGTCGATCACAACCCGTTCGAATGGTGTTCCCATTACTGGCATTTCACCCATGTGGACTGGGGGTGTCCGTTGCTTGGGTGGCACACGTTGGCACTGGGCACAGGATTTGACATATCTGATAAAATCAGTATTTACTCCTGGGCACCAATAATGAGTGGTTATCCGTTGGTTTGTGGCGTTCTGTCCCATATGTCCGCTAAAGGGAAGAGAGTGCCCCATTTCTAGGATTTTGCTTCTGTACTGTTTCGGTACTAGGAGCTGGTTGTAACCTTGATCAGGCTTGCCCGTTCTGCGATACAGTACGCCATCCTTAGAAAAAATGTCCCCGTGCTGTGTTGGTTCCTTCGCCATGGGCAGTTTCCTAAAGCAGGTTGCCAAAGTAGGATCCTTTTGTTGCGCTTCTCTAAGTTCCATGGGTAACAAATTTTGCGCAGGCTCCCGTTCCTTCTTGGTTTGCCCTCTTGTAGTTACTGCTGCCACAATCGGCTCTTCCGGTTTCCCAATACACACGTATCTCCCGCCAAGTATGACTGGGTAGATGGGATCATCCATAACAGCCGCTTTGATCACGCCTCTGACAAAATCAGAGTGGATCTCCACCAATGCGATGGGAAGCGCTGTAGGTGCATCACTCTTACGAACTCCACAAAATTGGACGGTCTCTGCTGTCTCTTGACCGGGTTTGACCAGGTTTCTGGCAACAATGCAATCATAAGAAAGCCCCGTGTCAAATAAGCAAGAAGTTTGAGAACCGTTCAATGTAACAGTACCTCGCGTTGAGGGTCTATCCCCAACAGGTTGGGAATCACTGTCAATAATTCCGCCTTGCGAGACTGTTAATAAGCATCCGATGCGTTTCGGCTCGGTGTGCTCGGTCTGATCATATGTCCCGTGCTCAGGGGTTCTCCCTTTGCCACCTTGTCCTTTCTGGCCACGCTGCCATGAAGGGCGGTCGGGTTGATCAGACTGTTTGGGGTGGTTGGGGTACTTGTTCTTGTTGAACTTGGATTTTTCAGGAGGGGGGTTTTGAGGTCCAGTTTCTCTGTGATTATTCTGATTAGAAGCATGAGAAGATTGCTCTAGATTATTTTTTTCGAAAATGCTCCTCTGTCGGTTTCCGTTTTGTGGCCGGTAGTTCAGCCAGCGCATTATGGTAACGCTCAGACTTCTCTAAGATGTCTTCTAGTTTTTCTGCACCCGGCTCAGCGAGAAATCTCCGGGTATCAGCAGACAATGTGTTCTTGATTTGTACTGTTAAAACAAATTCCTCAAGACGTTTCATAGGTAGAGGGGAGCTGTGAGAGCTCAAGGCACTTTGTTAGATATCCCTTTAGACGAGATGAGAACTGGTGAAAAGTTTCAGAATTCTCTTTCCGGCAATTGCGAAACAGTTGCAAAACTTTGCGAGCGTTCATTTCAAAGCGCTCCAGTAACGCTTTCTTCAACACATCGTAGTCGTCTTGTTGGCTACTTTCCAGCGTAGAATAAACATCATAAGCAGAACCTTTTAGGGCCTGGGAAAGTTTCATATTCCAACGCGACCTCTCTAACCCGTACAGAGTTGCAATTTTCTCAAATTTTTCTAACCATGTGTCAATCTTCTCATTTGGACAAGGGAAAGACTCAAGAGTGAAAGACATAGCATTTAGTTGAAGAGATTGAGTGTTAGCAGGGTCAGTTAAGGAGGAATGAGGAGAAGACTCTCCATTGCTGGAGGTAGAGGCAGCACCACGACTTTGGAATTCTAGAGATTTAAGAGCCAACTCATGCTGTCTCTCTTCCCTCTCCTTCTCATGCTGTCTCTCCCTCTCCTTCTCTCTTTCCTCATGCTGCATCCTGCGAATTTCCATTTCCTCATCCATCTTCTTCTGCTGTAATAGACGGTCTTCCGCTTCTTTCTTCCTAGCTTCTTCTTCTTTCCTCTCCGCTGCTTTTTCCTTCTGCTCCGCATCATATCTCTCCAGTTCGTCCCTGACGAAAGCTTTCGCTTCGTCGCCGTCCAGTCCTTCTTCCATTGCTTCCTGTCTGAGCATTTGTCTCAGTTTCGCCCTTTCTGCCATAGTAAATAGGTGCCTGAGACTTGGACGAGACAGAAATTAAGAAAAGGATACACTGGTTCCTACCACTTACGAGAAAAAAATTTCCAAAATCTCAAAAGATGATATCCTTAACCCTGGGATACCTCCTCCAAAATAAAATCTAACTATCGCTGCTATTATCGGCAATAAAGCACCTAATGCAAAACACGACTACGCCAACTAAATGGTAGTTAAGATTAATCCCTGAAAAATAAGTTGCTACAGTGGAAACAAAATAATTATAGAGAAAAATAATCCCTTAATTTTAATCCACTATCAAGTTTACCCCTGAAGACAGTTCGGGTGAGGGAGGCAATTAATCTGGACGAATAGTCCGAAACGCACTCCTTAGCTTTGCTCAAACACCTACCTGCTTCAGAACCCTTGTGAATGTTATACACTCACAAAACTTTACCAGCGTTTAGTATTACAAATCAACAATAGCATATATTCCGACAAAATCCACCTGTAACTCAAATGTATATTACTTCTTAATGCTGTGGAAAAAACTTATCAGTTTGTGTGGTCAGCACGCCCGTAAACAGATCGTTAGTCTAGGGGATAAATTATTTAAAGATATAACAACTCACAAGACATCACACTCTTACTCTATTTTAGAATAAAGAATCTAAAAAAACGAGCTGATATTTGTCGTCTCGTCTTCCTATTCTACGTTCAAAAATCCGTCGGGCGAGACCACATTTGTCGTATCGCCTTAGGATTTTGGGTTCAATTCCCGGTAACGAGCGACCATTTGTCGTATCGCCTTAGGATTTTGGGTTCAATTCCCGGTAACGAGCGACCATTTGTCGTAGATTTTGATAGGAGAATTAAGACTAGGGTTGGTCCCTTCTGAATAGATTAGAATATGTGATAGACACAGTGAGAGTTAGTAAAAGGAAATAGATTCCACGAGTGAGATGATAGACTGTGGTATAGAGGCTGTCGCTGAAAGCGAAAAGAATTCTTCTCTCTCTCACCTATCCTCTACGACGGTTTTTCCAGAGTCCGACAGTCTAAACCACATATATGTTACATATATTTCTATCTACTCACGGACCCGCACATACGCCTGACGACAGTTAAACACACATACGTGGAAAATCTATAACAATGAATATATATATTTTAGAACGAGCTGACCAATGCACTGATTTAGTTCAAGAGAGATTTTTTATTATTATCATCAACAAAAAAAAATCTTCTCACAACACCAAAAATTTCATGCAGGAAAAACATATACAAATAGTCATAAAATTCAAGAAAAATGCTACAAGGATGATAGCCCGTTAGATCTTACTCTAGGTTTAGCCCACAGCCCCGTTAAGAGAACAGATGATGGCCCAAAGAGTTATAGATACGTAGGGTTGAGTCTAAGAGATTTCTTTCTTTCTCGTAAATATATGAACAGAGTTGGATAAATCTGATTTAACCTAAGAAAACAGAAACTCTAGCATTTTGTAACAAATTCTGCAGGTTAAAAAAAGTTAAGACAGCAAATGGGTGACAATAATACACCGGTAAAATAACACTCAGACCTGTGTACTCTCATTCATTCAGCCATGGCCTTTCTTGCACATATATACTCACAACTTTGCTCGCTGCCTCTGGGAACATAATAATTCTAGGACCTTCACACAGACCCGAAAATGCAGTCATCGGCCAAGAAATCCCCAGTTCCAAAGGACGTACTGAACTCTCTGTCTCAGGGAACCGATTCCTTGGGTGTTCTAATTTTTCTCAAATGTCTGATTAAGTCACATAAAATTTGTCCAGGCACGAAAGTTAGCAGAGCACAATGTCATTAGCTTTGGATTCTAGAATTAAGGAATGTCAGATCGGTGTCTACTTCCAGGAAAGTACTATATTTGTCACCACAATACTAGTCACAATCTCTGTCGGAATGTTAATGGTGTTTTTGTAATATTCACTCGCCGCCAGGCAGCATGTACATTTAAATTTGTGAAGCAATATGAACTGGCACAAAAGCCCAATATATATTTCTAGTCTTTAGAAACCGTTAGTGGGATTGCTATTACTGTCTCTCTCTCTCTGATGGCATATGCACCGTCAGACCCGTGTTACTTGAAACATAAAACACCACGTGGTTAAAGATAGGAAATGTCTATGCTTCTCACAAATATGTCTCTCAGGCTACTAAACGCTGGCAAGTTGGGTACCACCGTTTCACTATATAAAAATGGAAAGAACACATATCAAATAATTTACATATATGTACTCAATATAACGTACTTTTTAAATAGCAAGCCTACAGCTTGACTTATATTTAAAACTTCCCGTAAAGTAAGTTATATAAAAATCAATCATCAGGAATATCTTCGTATTCCGTCAATATTCACTGATGTCGCATCTAGCATTTATAAGTTAGTTATTAAAACAGTTTCGACATGAGTATTTAACAGTTAATTTAAACTTATTTCAGCTACTTGTTTAGTAAGCTAAAAATATAATTTATTTTGTATTTCCACTGCAACTCGTCGATAAAAGAAATAACAAACTATCAAAATATTCAGTCTGCACACAGAACTAGTTTAAAATTGAATCGGCGATTTTAACACTAAATCACTTCACAAAACTAGATATCTATATATATATAATATTAATATACCTCAACCACAGAATTACTAAGAACGTTAAACCCCTTCGACCAAACTAAGGCCATCTCTATTTACAGAGATTATTTAGAAATCGAACGAAGGTTGTTCTAGTCTAACTGCAAAGTTACTGAGTGAAATGAAATAGTTTCAAACGTGGGTTAATATTTTAAACCAGACAAAGGATGAACTATCTCCCCCGCGCCGATCTCTCCCCCTTCTCATAACAGCTACGTTATACTTAGAGGCGTGTCGTAACTGCCACCGGGCGATTACGCACCTGCGTTGACAAACTGACCGGGTAAAAACGCGTGTCAGTTGCAAATCTCAGACAACCGTCTACAACTGCGTCGTACAGATGCCGGGTTTGACACCTTAAGCTAGTGACAGGTGAAAAATGGTAGACCAAAAGTCTGCTCTATGTCCAGCGAAACGAATTTCTCACACCCCAGGCCCAGAAATCTGGTCGGGCCGCGCTCTGACCGGGGAAACTGCAGACGTATGTCTGGCGAGAACCGTATATTCACAGATATCTGCGCGACTGACATCTGATGCAATAAGGTTACTAGTCAGTATGAGAAAGAAAAACGATGATGGGAAAGAAATATATTTTTCGCAACGAGTGATGCGAAAAATACAGGAAAAACAAGTACGGAAAGATAATAAAATAAAAGGATGCGGGTGAGAGAATAGGAAGAAGATGTAGGCAATTTAATGATCAAAACCCATACGTGACAAATATTAGGATAAATTAGGGATACCCAAATAGTTAAAAAGATTAAAATGGGCCCAAGCGCCACGTACTGTCTGGTGTGGTACAGCAGCCGTATTTCAGATAAATTCGTTTTTAGTCTGTAACATATTGAAAATAAATATATCAGTACCTCTAGTAGTAGTAAATCGTCTTTAACATTTGTTAATAATTGGTAGGAGTGCTAGTATAAATTAAAAATAGTGAAATAGAATAAATAAGCCCAGGTTGGCCTACCACGTGGGATCTTCATATTTAGGCCAAAACATAATTGAAAATTTAAAATAGGCCTAATCATAATTTATCTTAATTTGTGTTATTTAGCATTAGACAGAGGGAACCAGAGGATAAATACTAATTATACGTCAGCGGTGATAGGTAATAAAATAGGAATAGGACAATTAGACAATAATTTAAAAAGAATAAAGGTATATAACTCATTAAAAATTTTAAAAAAAATTAAATTAAATTAAAAAGTATTTGTAGCAAACTAAAAACATAAATACACAATGCCACGGATTACCAGAATACAGTCAGGGGAAGGAAAAGCGTGGAGCAAAACAGAAAAAGAGACTAAGGAATTTACATCGAAAAAGACAGAAAATGAAAGGAACAAAAGCCCTGGACTAAAAGATAGGCCTACAGAAATAGGGGATACAATTGAAACCTTCAAGAAAAAAATTAAAGTGAGGTCTGAATCAAATAAAGTCAGAGAATCAAATAAAACCAGCAACGAGAAAGAGATAGAAAAAAATGACAACCAGATCGCAGTCCGGGGAAGAAAAAGCGAGGATCATTCCAGCTGGAAAAGATAGAACTCCAAACCTGACAGAAAAGAACAGGACCGCAAGCCCTATAGTCAGAGGCACAGAAAAGAAGGACAGGGGAGAGACATTAAAGGAAAAACCGAAAGGAGACCCAGAAATAAAAACGGCAGTAAGTGGAAACAAGGACACCAACTGAAACAGAATTAAAATCACGCAGACAGCTGGAACAGAAGCCACGCTGAGAGCTCTCCCGGATGACAAAATCCTGGTAATCTTGGGAAAAATAATAGAAAAACAATGCATCGACAAAATGCAAAAACATAAAAAAGGACTAACAATCACTTTAAACTACACAGGAAAAAGCAAGGCCCTATTAAATGAACTAAAGAGTAACCCAAAAGAAGTACAACTCGCACATGGGATAAAGATAAAGATTGAGTTGATCAAGGAAATTAGAAGATTCGTCATCAAAGGAGTCGATTCAAACCTAACAGAAGAGGAGATCCACACTAACATAACGAAAGAAAACCCACAAACAAAAATAGAAAAAGTAGAAAGAATAAAAAACAAAGAGCAAAAGAATACGACAGTGGTAGAGATAAGTGTAAAGGGCACAGAAATACCCAAGCAAGTCAAACTCCACCAGAGAGCCAAAATGACAGAGGTATTCATACCTAGCATTATACAATGCACAAACTGTCAAGGCTTTAGCCATACCCAACATGTGTGTAAAAGAGCGACACGGTGTAGTTTCTGCGCGGGAGCACACAGACATGTGGACTGTTCAATGGCTAAGGAGGACAAAGATTATAAACGAGAAAACAAAAACAGAAAATGTGCATACTGCCAGGGTAACCACAGTGCCAGGTATCAGGGGTGCCCAATCTACCAAGAGACAAAGCACATATTAAAAGAATCACTAGAAACAAGCAAACCATTCTGGCAAATAAAAGAAAGACAGAAAACCAACAACCATCTCCAAAACTCTCAAGAAAGTATCATTAAGAAACAAATACAACAAATAACCAGTGAAGTGAAAGACATAAAGGAAAAAAACCCAGAAAGAAGATAAAATTAAAACACCCATAAACAGTAAACAAGATGACAACACAGAAGAGACAGAACATAACCTCATCCAGGACAGACATGTACTAGAAGAAATAAAAACAGCACAAAAGGAAATAGAGAGAGACCTAAAAAAATAGCAGAGATAAAAGAAGCTAATGAAGAAATCCTAAAAAAAATAGAGAGAGAAAGAGCTAGGCCTATAGAAAATATGGAAGAACAATTTAAGGAAACAGTAGAACTACACCTACCATACCTTGCTGTAAGAGTTCAGAGTAAAATGGTTGCTTGGAATGATAAGTTTGTAGAGAACATGAGAGATAGTGTGCAAAACCAAAAAAAGTAGATCCCTTATCAAAGAACCTAATAAAAACAATAACATAACTAAGCTAACCATACTAAATGGGGGCCAAAGACTCTAGAGCTATCAAAGTAGTCCAGTGGAACTGTAGGGGTGCCAGGAAGAACCTGATGTCTCTTATGGGACAGTATAAGGAGGCAAAACCCATCTTTGCAATACAAGAAACACTCCTAAACCCCAAACAGAAACTGAACTACCAAGGGTATATAACACTTAGAAATGATAGACCTGAGGGAAGAGGAGGGGGCGTGGCCTTTCTAATACATGAAGACTACAAAGTATTAAATTGGGAACAATTCAACACAGAAAATATTGAAGGAATAAGTATAACAATAGACAGTGAACCAGATAACTTAAAAATAATAAACATTTATAGCCCCAAGGGTAATATAACCGATAGGGACATTGCCACTATTAACACACAAATAGACCAAAGAACATTATTGGTAGGTGACTTTAATGCACACCGTGAGGCATGGGGTAACAACAGTAATGATCCAGCAGGAAAAAGACTGTTGGACTACATTGACAGTGCTGAGCTAATCATACTAAATGATGGCTCAGTGACAAGGGTTAACCCATGCAACAGTGGAGGAGATACAGCAATAGACATAAGTATTATAACACCAAACATAGCCTCTGCTAAATGGGAAGTACTGAATGACTCCAGCTCAGACCACTTACCCATAGAAATAAACCTTTAACGACAAATATAGAACTAGTCCAAGAAACTCGAAACCTACATTCAACCTAAAAAAGGCAAACTGGGAGTCCTTCCAATTGGAGCTAAGTAAACTAAGCATAGAAAAAATTGAATCTATCAGTATAGATATATTTGCAGAAAAACTTACAAATGAGATTTTAAAAATAGCAGTAAAATATATACCAAACAGGAATATGCCTGAACACTTAAAACCAACACAAAAAGGTAAAAATAGGAAAAGAAACAAAGATAAAAATCCAGTACCATGGTGGACAGACAGATGTTCAGAACAACTGAAATTGAGGGAGAGGGCCCTGAAAAAGTATAGAAAAGCCAAAACTGAAGAGAATTACACAAACTATAAAAAAGTAAGAAATGAAACAAATAAAATAATATTCAGAGCTAAAGAAAAGAGTTGGAGAACATTTTGTCAAACATTAAACCATAGGTCACAAGTAACTACAGTTTGGAGAAAACTAAAAGCAATTAAAGGAGGAAACAACAAGAAATTTAAAATCCCAACAATTAAAATACAAGAGAGAGCTGAAACAGATAGAGAAAAAGCCAACATACTAGCTAAATACTTCTATCAGTTTAGTTCAATAGATAGTCTAGATAAGGCAGAAATAAATAGGCGGAAAACACTGCTAGAAAAATTAAAAGAAGAAAATATGGACACCACACAGGATGCTAATTATTTAAATGCAGATATTACAGTAGATGAAATAGAAAGAGCTTTAGCAGGAAAAACCAATACTACCTCCGGGGAAGACATTCTGAGCTATGAAATCCTCAAAAAGGTACCAAATACAACTCTAAGAGTGATTGCATCCCTCTACAACAAAATCTGGCACACGGGAAAAATACCATGTTCATGGAAGACAGCAGTAGTCATCCCCATACTAAAGCCAGATAAGGAAACACATGATGTCAGCTCATACAGCCCAATATCGCTAACATCGCATCTAGGAAAAATTCTAGAAACAATAGTCAACTGCAGACTAAAATTTCATCTAGAAAAGCATAATTTGTACAGTCCAACACAGGCAGGCTTTAGAAGCCAACATAGTACAATAGAGCAACTGTTGAGGCTGGAACATGATGTTAAAACAGGCTTCAAAAGGAATGAAAAGACAGTAGCAATATTCCTTGATGTAGCAAGAGCATATGATGAGTGTTGGAGGAAGGGTGCACTACACAAAATCAGGAAATTAGGTATAGTAGGCAGAACCTACAATTATCTAGAAAACTTCCTGCAGGATAGATACTTCACGGTACAAATAAACAATGATAGATCTGAGGTGTATGAGCAACAGAATGGAATTCCCCAGGGATCAGTAATATCACCATCTATTTTTACGATTATGGTCAACGACCTAGGCGACGAGTTTAAAGATTTAAAAAACAACTTATCCCAGTTTGCAGATGACGCTGCGATATGGAGAACGGGAAGAAATCTCCCATTCCTCTATAAAACAGTACAAAAGCAAATGGATAAAGTATCTGACTGGATCAACAAGTGGGGATTTAATCTAAACGTTAAAAAACCATAGGAATGATTTTCAGTAGAGGGCATGTAATTAAAAACAATATAATTGACATAAGCATTAATGAGCAAAAAGTATGCACAGCAAAATCAACTAGATTTCTTGGTATGGTACAAGACCAGCAACTAAACTGGAACAAACACATAGACCTATTAGTGCAAAGCAGTAGGGGACTTATTAACATGCTAAGATTTATGAAAGGGAGTGGTTGGGGAGCCTGCAATAAGACAATGATAACCTTCTATAAATCATTTATTAGGGGCAAACTTGACTATGCCAGTGTTGTCTATGCATCAGCCGCCCCGAGCTATAAGAAAAAACTAGACACAGTCCAAAACCAGGCAATGTCAATAATAGCAGGTGCCTCAAAGGGAACATCAGCAGAGGCACTAGAAGTAGCGCTAGGCATTATACCCCTGGAGCTAAGGAGAAAAGAATTGAGATTCAGCTATGTGGTAAAGTGGGATGATATAAATATCTATAGGGGACTTAGTGTACTGGCTGAGATCAGCTGTGAAGGTATCTGTATGTAGTGAAATTGACAGAGATACAACGGTAAAATACCTCCAAAGATAACATTTAAGGATAAAAACATAATGCGTAGGCTGCGAATAGTACATGATCGCCTAGACCGCGGGTCATCATCCTCCATAATAATTGACTTGCTAGACAGGAGGGGAACGGCGGATCAAAAAGGAAAAAAATATGACTGGAAAGATTGCGTGAGACTAGAAAGGCTAAGGAGACGCAATTGGGGGGGAAACGGAGAAAAGTCACGTTTCCCAAGTTGACATAAAAAGTAAGCAACTCGACAGAAGGGACCATAGATATGTTACGCCACAGTCATTTATTGGACGCTTTTGCGCGATACCAAGCCCTTGATTTGAATTCAGCGGCTAAAACGCAGATGTTTGGAATATTACAAAATTTAAAAAGTACTTTTTTCTTAATATTAATGTTAGGAATATAAAAATTAGCTGGCCGGATGGCCCATTCTGAGCAGTGAACTAATATGGTCTTAATTTTACAGACGGATAGATAATATTGAAGATAATGACAAAAGACAGTGTTGTTCACATCATCGACAGACTGTATTGAATCTAAAAGTGTCGCTAATTGCACAAAAAACACGACCTTGGGACGCAGGTGTTCAAATCTACTTAGTATGGAAGAGACGGGATATTGTGGTGGCTGTGTCTAAAAATAACTTTTAACGACAAAATTTTGGAGGGGAGAGAAAGGTTGGTTCAAAAATCAAGTACATTTTGTAGAAACACAAGTAGAGACGGACAGACTAACAGATAACCATCCATACTTGACTGAAGCATGACTGAAATGACTTTAGTGTAGGAAATTTGAAATTCAAAAAAACCTAGGCAGTGATTGGCCACAGACAATCATATCATTAGCGCTCAGACGCGGATTTGGGGTCATTTCTCAATAGTTGTTCAGTGATAGACACAGATTTTAAAGTGTGGTGATTTCCATATGAAAGAAAGTGAAATAAATTTAGGGACGCCATACTATAGCCAGCAGCTCAGCTGAGTTTTGCTAGCAATTCTGTGTTATTTATTCATAATCTGGTAAGATTGAAATTATTTCCTTATATATTTTGAATATTGTTTCATGTTCGAGTGATTTGATACTGCCATATCGAAATCTAGCCTTACAAACAAGTAGGGATTTGCTCTAGACCCCCCGCCCTAGTCAGGGTCTAGGGACCAACAATGTACATAAACTCCAGCAAGGATTATGCAAGACAGATCAAGTGTTGAGAATAATGAAACATATTACCTATCCTCTTTTAGGGCAGAAAACTAATAAATATTTTTCAGAATCTATAGTCTGGGAGGATCTATCTGATGTAAAACCACCATGGTAAATGTGCTGTTTGGTCAGAGAGATCTGACCTGTCTGTATGATGTGGTTGTTGTGTCAGTGTTGTGTCCAGACGTGGGTAGAGAATAGATTTTGACACATGGCCCATACTTTGATTGCAGAGCTGTGAGTTTCTGTTGTCAACAAAGCAGTGTCTATTCAGTTGGTGACTTTACTCGAGTGTATCTGTGCAGTACTTGTGACAGAGACCACCATTATTGCCCGCCAGCACGGAGAGGTGGGACCACAAGATTTCAGCACCAGAGCTACAACTACAAGATGAGTGAGCCTCTGGTCTGCTGGACATTCACCAACGCTTGGTAGTTACTAATATCCCCATAAAAATTCCCACCATTTTCTGGACACTGTGTAGTCAATATAGACAGGTGTGATGAGGCCACCCCAACAGCACAAACATTAACTATCCTCCCAAGTAGATGACTACTAGAACATTTTAATAAAACTAACTAGTATAGTACATATATATGTACACTATTGCATTTATGATATAATATTCCATGCATTTCTTTCATAATCTCTAAATCCTTTTAAGTTCTGGTCAACCTAAAAAATTGATCCAGAACAAAATAAATGTAATTCTATCAAAAAATTTTACACACGTGAGTTAGTTCAGTGTATTTTAACATTTATTAATATTATTAGTCTTGTTAAATATCTGTGGGTATATCTATAACCTATTACACCACACTACATATCATAACCCTAGACACTTTACGTAGCCACATTCATTTAAAAAAAATTAAGTGTGAGGTCGTAGTGGTAGCAAGAAAGGCCTTCTGACAATTCTCAACTACATTTTATCTCAGGAGCCTTCACAGCTGGCCTCATACAATTACATTTAGTAATATCACCATCATACAATACCATCAAACACCACTACATAAATTGGGGTCTTGTCCCGGGATAATTAGCCCAACAGTAATATTAGGATCTCCTGGTGGGAGAAATAAAAGTAGGGAAATAAATTGTAAAATTCCCTTTAAAATTAAAAGTGTCCCTGCAGATAAAAGTTGGTGAATCTTCACAGCCAGTAATAATTAATTAGTTAACTGGTTAGTTAGAATTAGTTAGACTATAGTCATAAGAAGTACTTAGTGTATTTACTGGTTAGAGATTTATCTTGTATATTATTATATTGTCTAAAAAGTATGGCGGAGCTGGCAAAATTTAGATCAGCTGCTGTGCTCACCGCGAAGGAGATGGGAATGGATGGTCAAATTTTAATTCAATACGTAACGGCTGAATGTGATAAATATATTGAACGGGAAGAAAGGAGATTAGAAAAAGAGGCTGAAAGAAAATTAGAGGCTGAAAGGTTAGCTGAAGAAAAGAGGTTACAAATTGAGGCTGAGACAAAGAGGCTGCAGATTGAGGCAGAAGAAAAACGACAGCAAAGGGAGGCAGAAGAAAAACGACAGCAAAGGGAGGCAGAAGAAAAAAGGTTGACTGCCGAAAGGGAGGCAGAAGATAGAAGGTTGCAAAGGGAGCACGAATTACGACTAAGGGAGCTGGAATTACAAGGCCAGGCTCCTGAAAATGGTGCCAGCCCTTTTGCCTCAGATGCTACGCCCAGTCTGGGAGCCTCAAACTCAGCTATGGGGTTTCATTTAGACCATTTTGTTGAAAAAGACGATGACATAGAGGGGTACCTAGGACGTTTTGAGTTATTAGCTACTACATATGGGTTAGAGAGAGAGAGGTGGAGTTTAAAGCTATCACAGGGATTGAGAGGTACTTCTTATGAAGTATTTGCCAAAATGAACAGGGAAGACCAAGACAATTATGACATGTTAAAGCAGGCTTTGTTATTAAGGTACGAGAAGAATGGTGAATTTTATCGTAAGAAATTTAGAAATGCCAAACTGTTGTCTGGGGAGACATACCACCAATTCTCTGCTAGACTAGAAACCTATTTGGAGAAATGGACGGCTCTGGGGAAGACCCAAGATCTTAAAGAAATGATCATGATTGAGCAATTGAGAGAGTCCATGGCTCCAGACATGAGAAAATTTCTCATGGAACAAGGTGCAGAGAAGTTGGGGGAAATTTTAAATGTTGCTGAGAGGTATCAGGCAGCCCAGGCAGAGGTAAGTGGTGCTAAAAAGAAGCACATAGACAATTTTAAAGCTCCACAGCAATTTAATAAATTTGATAATAGAGAGCAGGGAAATAAAGGTAGGACAAACTTTGAGCGGCCAAGAAATGACTATCGCGACAGAAACTCACAGTTCAATGACCAAAAGTTCAATGAAAGAAAACCGTTGAACCAAGGAAAAAGATGGTGTAAATGGTGCAAGAAGGATAACCATAACACCGAATTTTGTAGAAGGAAACCTTCAAACATTGCTGCAATGAAGTCGGGGACGCAAAGATTAAAGGTTAATCCTAAGGACAACAGGAACCTTATCACCCCCCAGTTTGTGAGGATGTTATTTGTAATGGGGTCACCATAAGGTGCCTTTATGATACAGGTTTGGATTATGATTCAGTTGTGAAGTCTAGCCTAGTGGACCCAAGTCAGTATACCACAGAAACAGTGGAAATACAAGGGGCGACTAAGGACATACCACTCATGACACTTCCCATCGCAAGGATAACGGTGAAAACTCGCTATGTGGAAGGAGAAATCAGAGCAGCAGTGATAGATGAACCAATCTACCCTCTGATATTGGGGTGTAGATACGTCTTCTTGGGGAATCCCGAGAAACCTGTGATCATGGCGACAGTGCAGACCAGGTCACAGAAGAAGGAGGAAGAAGGTGAACCTATAAATGCTCATCCAGAGGAGATGAGGAAGGCGCAGGCTGAGGATAGGACACTCAAGCCCTGTTTTAAAAAATTGCCCAAATGCCACACACCTCCGAGCAAGGGGGAATATTTCATGAAGAACAAACTCTTATACAGGAAGGCCGGAACTGGAACAAATGGTCACAACCAGCTGGTTCTTCCCACTTCATATAGAGATAAAGTGATGGAACTCGGGCATGCGATTCCCTTCAGTGGTCACATGGGGATCAGCGCCACAGGACAGCGTATAGCTTGTCATTACTTCTGGCCAGGGATAACGGAGGATATAAAAAGATATGTCAAATCCTGCCCAGAATGTCAAAGGGTAGCTCCAAAGCACTGGACTGCTCCTGCAACTCTAGGGGAAATGCCCATAGTGGGAACACCTTTTGAGAGGGTTGCAGTGGATATTGTAGGACCTCTCACTCGGACCAAGAGGAGGAACAGTTACATCCTTACTCTGGTGGACACTTGTTCTATGTGGGGAGAGGCGGTAGCCCTGCCATCAATTGATTCAAAACATGTAGCAGAGGCACTACTTACAATATTTACCCGATTAGGATTCCCGCATCAAATCTTGACGGATAATGGTTCTCAGTTCAAGGGGAAACTAACGGAAGAAGTTTTTAAGCTATTTCAAGCCAGGCACTTTCATTGTAGTCCGTACCATCCACAAGGGAACGGCCAGGTAGAGAGGTTCAACGGGACTCTCATTTCTATCCTGAGAAAGCTGGCACACGAAAAACCGGATCTGTGGGATCAATTCCTGCCCGCCGCATTGTTTGCGTACCGGGAGGTACCACATAGTTCAACCGGGATGGCTCCCGCAACTCTGCTATTTGGGAGGCCAATAAAAGGTCCATTAGAAGCTTTATTAAGGACCTGGACAGATGAGAAGGCGGAAGAGACTGTTACCTCATCGTATCAATACGTGAACGAACTGACCACTCGTTTGAAAGCTGGATGGAAACTGGCAAATGATAATTTGAAACAAGCCAGGAAGAAACATGCAGCATATTTTAATAGGAAGGCAAAGGACAGGGAACTGGCAGTCGGAGAGAAGGTGCTGCTTCTACTACCCGGAAGCCAGAATAAATTACAAATTGGTTGGCAAGGTCCATATACGGTTCTAGAGAAGGTGTCTAGAACAAACTATAAAATTGACAAAAAGGGGAAGGAAAAAGTTTATCATGTAAACCTGTTAAAGAAGTATCTGGACAGACCACTCCAGGAAAGCACCCCCTTATTGACCTTGGCTATTGCAACCCAGATGCAAAAAGAACCACTCACCTCACATGAATACCCATTACATCCTTGTGAAACAGCAGCACAGGTAAAAGTCAGTAAGCACCTGACTAAAAACCAGAGGGAGAGAGTTCAACAAGTTCTGGAGGAACATACAGATGTATTAACAGATAAACCAGGCCATACAAATTTGCTACAGTATGACATGAAACTGGTAGACTCAAACCCAATCTGTATGAGAGCCTATTCTATTCCGTTCGCGAAGGAGAAGGCATTGAAGGAAGAAATAGAGTATTTGTTGAAGGAGGGGATTATTTCGCACAGTGAATCATCTTTTAGTTCTAGTGTCGTTTTGTTGAGGAAACCGTCTGGGGAACACAGACTGTGCATAGATTACAGGAAACTGAATGCTGTCACAGAAGGACAAGTGGATCCATTACCAGACACAAAACAGTTATTTGCCAGACTGAACAAGGCAAAATACTTTTCAAAGGTGGATCTTAGTAAAGGCTATTACCAGATCCCAGTGAAGCCTGAAGTGAGACCTTATTTGGCTTTTAGCACTTCGGATGGACATTATGAATTCAATATGCTACCATTCGGACTGAAAAATGCTCCGAGTGTGTTTTCAAGGATGATGCGAAAATTGTTGGATCCCCTGAATAACCCATGTATCACGAATTTCATGGATGATATTCTCGTCGCCACAGAGACATTTGAAGAACACATTGAAGCTCTGGAGATGTTGTTTGATAGACTTCGGGAGGCGAACTTAACTGCTAGGCCAACAAAATGTTGTATTGGATGCAAAGAGTTGGAATTCTTGGGACACACTGTATATCAGGGTAATATGACCCCTGATCCTAAGAACTTGGAAAAACTGCAGAGAGCACCTAGGCCACAAACAAAAAAGGACGTGCGATCATTCGTGTCGTTATGCGGATTTTATCAGAAATACATCAAAAATTTTAACGCTATTTGTGCTCCTCTGACTGATCTGACTCGCAAGGGACTTCCAGATAAAATTATTTGGACTGCACAATGTGAACTAGCGTTCCAAGAGTTAAAGGAAAAACTCACTAGCAAGCCTATTCTCAAACTGCCTGATTTGACACAGGACTTTGTCTTAAGAACCGATGCAAGTAATGTAGGACTAGGAGGGGCTTTGTTGCAAAGATCATCTTCACCTGATGGGGAACTTAAACCAGTCGCTTATGCAAGCCGCAAATTGAATAAGGCGGAACAAGGATACTCCACAAGCGAAAAAGAATGTTTAGCATTAATCTGGGCAATAAAGAAGTTTCAAATCTATCTGTATGGTAGGACTTTTGTGGTGGAGACGGACCATCAGCCTCTCGTGTTCTTGTCTCAGGCTAAGCATGAAAACGCAAGATTGCTGAGGTGGTCTTTGTTGCTTCAACCTTATCAGTTTAGTATCCAATATATCCCAGGCAAATTGAATGTCGGTGCAGATTTCCTCAGTCGGCACCCCTGTGATCAAAATTAGAGTAGTGGCAGACGTGAGGAGTAATTTTACCTATGTGTATCGCTGGTTTTGGAACTTGCCATAGGCATGTTTTCAAGTGGGGAGATGTGTAGTGAAATTGACAGAGATACAACGGTAAAATACCTCCAAAGATAACATTTAAGGATAAAAACATAATGCGTAGGCTGCGAATAGTACATGATCGCCTAGACCGCGGGTCATCATCCTCCATAATAATTGACTTGCTAGACAGGAGGGGAACGGCGGATCAAAAAGGAAAAAAATATGACTGGAAAGATTGCGTGAGACTAGAAAGGCTAAGGAGACGCAATTGGGGGGGAAACGGAGAAAAGTCACGTTTCCCAAGTTGACATAAAAAGTAAGCAACTCGACAGAAGGGACCATAGATATGTTACGCCACAGTCATTTATTGGACGCTTTTGCGCGATACCAAGCCCTTGATTTGAATTCAGCGGCTAAAACGCAGATGTTTGGAATATTACAAAATTTAAAAAGTACTTTTTTCTTAATATTAATGTTAGGAATATAAAAATTAGCTGGCCGGATGGCCCATTCTGAGCAGTGAACTAATATGGTCTTAATTTTACAGACGGATAGATAATATTGAAGATAATGACAAAAGACAGTGTTGTTCACATCATCGACAGACTGTATTGAATCTAAAAGTGTCGCTAATTGCACAAAAAAACACGACCTTGGGACGCAGGTGTTCAAATCTACTTAGTATGGAAGAGACGGGATATTGTGGTGGCTGTGTCTAAAAATAACTTTTAACGACAAAATTTTGGAGGGGAGAGAAAGGTTGGTTCAAAAATCAAGTACATTTTGTAGAAACACAAGTAGAGACGGACAGACTAACAGATAACCATCCATACTTGACTGAAGCATGACTGAAATGACTTTAGTGTAGGAAATTTGAAATTCAAAAAAAACCTAGGCAGTGATTGGCCACAGACAAGTATATTGTCGGCGCTTAGACGCGGATTTGGGGTCATTTCTCAATAGTTGTTCAGTGATAGACACAGATTTTAAAGTGTGGTGATTTCCATATGAAAGAAAGTGAAATAAATTTAGGGACGCCATACTATAGCCAGCAGCTCAGCTGAGTTTTGCTAGCAATTCTGTGTTATTTATTCATAATCTGGTAAGATTGAAATTATTTCCTTATATATTTTGAATATTGTTTCATGTTCGAGTGATTTGATACTGCCATATCGAAATCTAGCCTTACAAACAAGTAGGGATTTGCTCTAGACCCCCCGCCCTAGTCAGGGTCTAGGGACCAACAATGTACATAAACTCCAGCAAGGATTATGCAAGACAGATCAAGTGTTGAGAATAATGAAACATATTACCTATCCTCTTTTAGGGCAGAAAACTAATAAATATTTTTCAGAATCTATAGTCTGGGAGGATCTATCTGATGTAAAACCACCATGGTAAATGTGCTGTTTGGTCAGAGAGATCTGACCTGTCTGTATGATGTGGTTGTTGTGTCAGTGTTGTGTCCAGACGTGGGTAGAGAATAGATTTTGACACATGGCCCATACTTTGATTGCAGAGCTGTGAGTTTCTGTTGTCAACAAAGCAGTGTCTATTCAGTTGGTGACTTTACTCGAGTGTATCTGTGCAGTACTTGTGACAGAGACCACCATTATTGCCCGCCAGCACGGAGAGGTGGGACCACAAGATTTCAGCACCAGAGCTACAACTACAAGATGAGTGAGCCTCTGGTCTGCTGGACATTCACCAACGCTTGGTAGTTACTAATATCCCCATAAAAATTCCCACCATTTTCTGGACACTGTGTAGTCAATATAGACAGGTGTGATGAGGCCACCCCAACAGCACAAACATTAACTATCCTCCCAAGTAGATGACTACTAGAACATTTTAATAAAACTAACTAGTATAGTACATATATATGTACACTATTGCATTTATGATATAATATTCCATGCATTTCTTTCATAATCTCTAAATCCTTTTAAGTTCTGGTCAACCTAAAAAATTGATCCAGAACAAAATAAATGTAATTCTATCAAAAAATTTTACACACGTGAGTTAGTTCAGTGTATTTTAACATTTATTAATATTATTAGTCTTGTTAAATATCTGTGGGTATATCTATAACCTATTACACCACACTACATATCATAACCCTAGACACTTTACGTAGCCACATTCATTAAAAAAAAATTAAGTGTGAGGTCGTAGTGGTAGCAAGAAAGGCCTTCTGACAATTCTCAACTACATTTTATCTCAGGAGCCTTCACAGCTGGCCTCATACAATTACATTTAGTAATATCAACATCATACAATACCATCAAACACCACTACACTGTATCTAATAAGTGTGGTGTATTACAGATTACCTTACTTTGCTACCACATTTTGACCTCAGTCAAAATTATTCTGGAATATTGTGATGACTACGTTGAATGTCTATGGTTATGATAATGATGAAGTGTATTTTCACAACAACCAACAGACAGATAAACAATTTAGTTTAATCCACAATACTTTACAACACTGTGACACTCACATACATAGACCACTCTATAAGACTATCTTAAATGAGTCAAGTGTTAAAGTTTAAAAATATATGTATTAATTCCTTCAAATATTAGATATCCTGATTCAACTACAAAGTGAACCAGGAATCACAATCAAATGTAATCACAAGTTGTATGTACACTATTTATAGATATGATCTTTGTATTGACATATATTATTATTATCACAATGTGTGTGTAAGTTGTGATGTAGTACTCTGAGGTAATACTGGATTTTTCAAGCTAGGTGGTTGTTAGTCATCATGACTTCAAGTGTCTGTTTCTGGTGGAAATAGTACTGGAAAAGTTCACAGTTCCTGTCATTTGAAACAATTGATTGTCCCTCTTTATTTAATATACTGTCAATTTTAGAGGGGGGGGGGTACATAAGATTGAGCTGCTCTGGTCAACGACTCTTATCTTCTGTGTGGGCGGCAGGAAACAGTCTCCACTGCTCGCTTGCTTCACCGTGTTCTTGAGAACCAACACTGGTCGATATATTGACCAAGAGAGTCTGCTACCAGCCTCTGGATTCAGCACAACTCAGACCAGGTGCTGCTTTAATATGTTAGTACCACTGTCCCTGAAACAAGAAGGTTGTACCTCCTACTTCAGAACTAATTTATAATCTATTTCCACATTGAGCACAATACATAACAAACACCGAGTTCAGTGCGGTAGGCCAACTGCTAGCTTCTCATGTAACAGTATACACCAGTATTCCTCTCCCTAATGGTTACAACGCCTCTGCAATTTCAGCATTATTTCCTTCTATTCAATAAGATAGGTGCCATAGAACTATTTGGCAATTCCATATAGGCCTAGGCAGTTAAACTCCTCTCCGACAAGTTTTGTTCATGGTGGAGCAATTATCTAGGCTTTTCTTCATGGTTGCTACTGAACTACACACAGACAGACATATTTTATCAATTCACATTCAATTTTTCATCTAAAAGATATCAAATATGTCAAGCTTACCACAATTCATGGAAATAATAAACAAATACGTTGACTGGCGATGAATTATGGCACAATTCCGATCTGCCTCTGTCCCAGGCTTTTATTTAGAAAAATATGAGCTGGATCTCAACGCACTTGCTTTTACAAATTGAATTTTCAAACGTGGCACTGAACTGACGCTCCTAATTGACTATATTAAATGGTCTGGCCAATGGGACCATGTTTACAAAAACGTTTGAAATAAATAAGTACCCTTTCTATCGTTTCTATTAACAACCAAAAATAGTATCTGCAATCGACTAATCATGTTTAGGCTTACATATTCTTCTAGCCGATAAAATCGGATTTAACTTGTTGGCCTATTTCCCGTAAAATAGTGGTTTCAAAACATGCCACTGAGCAATTATGATTTGGTGCTGTCAGACAACCTCACTATGTTTTTTTGGCTATAATTTGTTAATTCCTAGACTATTTGCGTAACACTTAACATACTATTTGTCAGCAAGTCATAAGGAACCCAAATATATAAATTTAATGGGGCTAAGTGGCTCCGTTCAAAATATGTATTCTAGGATAGTCGTGTATTTTTTTATTTTTTATTGTTTTAGAACCGCCACCTGTCCTGCCTTTTCGACTGTTCTGTCAGACTAATGTCAGGATTTCAGACATAAATTAGTAGAATGTCATGTTTCCTAATAAGCATTAAACATGTTTTCAAAACCTAACCGTGTATTGGTAGTGTTTTTTTTTCACTGTTTATTTGAAAAAAAAATCAAGCCTTCATGCCTATCGCGGGGAGGGTGGCATTAATTTCATATCGCGAGACGGCGTGTTAGTGTTGCATGCGTTCCTTCGTACATCGCTATCTCTCTCTCTCTCTCTATCCTAAGTCCATCTGTCTTTTCATTACGCAGTGTATATAATGACATTAATGCTAGTATTTGTGTATCTAGGTCATTAAGCAGCTTGCGTATCTCAAGGTTTTCTAAGAAACACAGTACTAAGTGTATTTTTAGAAACGCGTGTAGTTTTATGCCGACGGAGCATAGAAAAAGGGGGATTTCCTGTTTAACTAGCATGACGTTCTATTAACACAGGCGTATGCTATAGTGACGGCACTGTTCTTTACCAGTCTTCTTTCCTTTTATTGAATTAATTCGTTAGGCTTTACATTTAATTTTTAATTTAGATATGTGGATTAGAATTTCTCACGACAAATTCTCCCCACTTAAAACAGACGTTATACGTCAGTCTATAATTCTATAAACACATAGAGAAATTTATGTCTATGCCTTGTGATTTCTTTGATTTTCATCGCACGGATGGCGGCTTAGAAAATCTGCATCAACGTTTCTCTGATTTCATTTTGATCATGGATTAATGAGGTGGGTCAATTCAAAGTAAGCACTACTGACGAAGGTTGCCTCAGACCTCTGCTATCCAAGAATCCATTTCAGTTATATTACTGAACAGCGGCAAGTGTTACTGCTTGTCTTATTGCTGCTTAGCAATCAGTATTCACCATTTCTCTTCTCTGAGTCTGCTCAACGACATGTCCCGAGAATATTAGATGTTCCTCAATTTGTCCGTTATGAGGAGTTGATCTATATGGTGATATCTGATTTGTGTAGGGGATCCAATAATTTCCTGATCAGCCTTAATAAACACTCGGACTATCCTCAATTCAAAAAGGCAACAATGGAGACACTCTGCTCCTCCGAAATGTTCACAGCCAACAATTGGTCTGATCTCAGGCGTGATTGAATGTGGAAACACCCTTCTAATAATATATTTATAATGTTCTATAATGTGCCACTCAAATGGAGGCCATATTCATCAACTATAGTTCCGCCTACCGACAATCTGGTGAATTAAGATAATATGTGGGGAAATGAGTTTCTGCATCAGAAATCAATTCGCCCTTAGCATTGCTACAAGATGTGTGGGTTATCTCCATCCAGGGTCCGAACACTACTTCTCCTTGGACGGTGTAGGGTCGGGTGACTACCAATGTCACCAGTGCCCTTTTAATGCTAAGTTAATAGCCATATTGTGAAGCGCTGTGAGCATTTTCCCAATTGCTCACACGTCCACTCCCCACTTTTCTTCTGTTAACAATTTGTTTCGGTTTTAACTTAGGCGGATCATCTTCAATGTCAATGTCAGCCAGCTCCCAAAATGCGGCTTCAAACTGTGCCTGGGTTGACTGGTCTGAGTTTCTATTTTCTCTGGATGCCTTTCTCAGAGTTGCGAATCTAAATATTTTTGGTGAACACTGTTGGGGGGAAGGTGGATACCTATCCTCTATGTCAACCTTATTATTGTTATTTTCCTTGTTATTGTTAGGCCCATATGTTTCAGAATGCTTGGCTGGCATCTGATTATGATTTTCCCAACTTGGGGACTGTACCTTGCTACATTTTTCACAGGCCCCCACAAATTGTGCAATATCAGCAGCTACTTGGGGCCAATAGAATTTTTCCGATGTCCTTTAACGGATGGTCCCATTTCTCTGGTGTCCACCGTCTGGTACAACATGAGCTTGTGCCATCACTTTTTCCCTATAGGGGGTTGGCAATACCAATTGTCCCTGTTCTTTGGATCCTGCTCTAGCTTTCATGAAGAGCAGTCCTTCCTTCAAATAAAATTGTCTTTTCTTAGGGTGTGCATGGCTGGTTGGCAATTTACGAAAGCAAGGTTTTAATGTTTTATCTTTTGCCTGGGCCTTTCTCATCTGCTTATGAGAATAAACTAGTGGTAGTTCCTCCTCCGTTCTACTAGGGGTCGACCTGACCTGAAGCGTGGCCATTACCACAGGTTTTACCGGGCTTCCTAGAAAAACATATTTGCTTCCTAACACCAGCGGATAATTAGGGTCGTCACACACGGCTGCTCTAATATCTCCTTCCACGTACCTTGTCACTACATTGATCTCGGCTACGGGAATTTCATGGTGGATATTCCCTTTACGGCCCCTTGTATCTCCACTTTCTCTGTGGTATACTGTTCAGGGTGCACTAGGTTTGCACTCACAACTGAGTCATATTCTAAACCTGAATCGTAAAGGCACCTGACCTTGGCACCATTTCATGTCACTTCTTCACAGATGGGGGGATGTTGAAGATTTATATGATTCTCTGTCAGTTTCTTCTTTCCGTTGTCCACTGTTATCATGCATGCCGCGTGATATGGAGGAACTTTCCTACCACATTCACTAGTATTATGATTATGCATCCTGCATATTTGACAATATTTTCCTTCCTGTCTGAAGGGTTTCCTGTCATCATATTTCCTTTCACTGAATTGTGGGGTTTTATGTTTATTATCATAACATGGCCTATCAAACTGATGCTTACCTTTGTTTTGATCTCTATGATCAAATTCATTAAAATTCTGTGGTGCCTTAAAATTATCTACCTGTTTCTTTTTATTACTTGTTACCTCTGCCTGAGCTGCTTGATACCTTTCAGCGACATTCAGTAACTCATCCAGTCTCTCTGCACCTTGTTCCATGAGAAACTTTCTCAGGTCTGGAGCCATGGACTATCTTAGTTGTTTTATAAGGATCATTTCCTTAAGATCTTGGGTTCCCCCAGAGAAGTCCATTTCTCCAAGTATGTCTCTAACCGTGCAGAGAACTGGTGATAGGTTTCACCTGACAGTAGTTTAGCATTCCTAAATTTTTTTCTATAAAATTTACCATTCTTTTCATATCTTAACAAATAATTTTCTTGATCATCTCTGCTCATTTTGGCAAAAACTTCATAAGCTGCACCACGAAGTCCTTGAGATAACTTTAAGCTCCACCTTTCTCTCTCTAACCCATACGTGGTAGCTAATAGCTCATATCTATTTAGATAGCTCTCGATATCATCTTCCTTCTCAACAAAATGATCTAAATGAAAGTTCATAGCTGAGGTTGAGGCTCCTTGACTAGCAGTAGTATCGGAGGTAAAGGACTGGCACCATTTTCAGGAGCATGGCCTTAAAATTCCAACTCCCTTAGTCGTAACTCATGTTCCCTTTAAAATCTATTCTCCTCCTTTTCTGCTTCCCTCTCTGCAGCCTGTCTCCTTTCTTCTTCTAATTGGAGCCTTTTAATCTCTTTATCTGCCTCCAATGCTTTAGCCTCTTTGTCAGCCTCAATCTGCAACCTCTTAATTTCTTTTTCAGCCTCTAACCTTCTTTCAGCCTCTTTTTCTAATCTTTCCGATTCTAACTTTCTTTCTGCTTCTTTTTCTAATCTTTTTTCTTCACGTTCAATAAATTTGTCACATTCAGTAGTGACATAGGCAATCATAACTTGCCCTTCCATTCCTAACTCTTTCGCAGCCTGCACAGCAGCAGATCGAAATTTTGCTAGGTCCGCCATTTTCTAACAGGCAAATGTATGCAATATTAAACCAAACAATTTTGTCTATGTCTAATTAACTAAGGACAACCACAGGCACTGAGAGCTCAACCTTATTTTTCCACCCAAGAATACCTTTTTAATTTTTATAATTTCCAGATGTGAATTACTCCCAATATATATGCTATGGGAAGGTTCAATATCCCGGGAGCGAGACCCCAATATATGTGGTAAAGTGGGATGCTATAAATATCTATAGGGGACTTAGTGTACTGGCTGAGATCAGCTGTGAAGGTATCTGTATCTAATAAGTGTGGTGTATTACAAATACACGTGTGTTACCGGGGCCCGAAAGGGGAGCAAAGAATAGTAACACTGCACCCTACCACGCATGTCGTAAAAGGCGACTAAGTAGGGTATGGGCATGGGCTGTTTACCCCATCCCGTAAAAACTTCGCACAGTGGGCTGATCACCTGCTTGCCAACCAATCTGATTACGGAAACAATGATAGATTGTTTGGTTTGTTTTTGTTCCACAAAGACGCCACTAGGCGTGGTGGAAACAGCGATAGATTGCTCAATTTGTTGTTGCCCTAAGACGCCACTAGGCGTACTGGCCACATACTGCTTTGCCGGTTGATGGCTAAGGATGGAAGAAGTAGAAGATTACAAATAACCTTACTTTGCTGCCACATTTTGACCTCAGTCAGAACTATTCTGGAATATTGTGATGACTACGTTGAATGTCTAGGGTTATGATAATGATGAAGTGTGTGTTTACAACAACCAACAGACAGATAAACAATTTAGTTTAATCCACAATACTTTACAACACTGTGACACTCACATACATAGACCACTCTATAAGACTATCTTAAATGAGTCAAGTGTTAAAGTTTAAAAATATATGTATTAATTCCTTCAAATATTAGATATCCTGATTCAACTACAAAGTGAACCAGGAATCACAATCAAATGTAATCACAAGTTGTATGTACACTATTTATAGATATGATCTTTGTATTGACATATATTATTATTATCACAATGTGTGTCTAAGTTTTGATGTAGTACTCTGAGGTAATACTGGATTTTTCAAGCTAGGTGGTTGTTAGTCATCATGACTTCAAGTGTCTGTTTCTGGTGGAAATAGTACTGGAAAAGTTCACAGTTCCTGTCATTTGAAACAATTGATTGTCCCTATTTATTTAATATACTGTCAATTTTAGAGAGGGGGGGTTACATAAGATTGAGCTGCTCTGGTCAACGACTCTTATCTTCTGTGTGGGCGGCAGGAAACAGTCTCCACTGCTCGCTTGCTTCACCGTGTTCTTGAGAACCAACACTGGTCGATATATTGACCAAGGAGTCTGCTACCAGCCTCTGGATTCAGCACAACTCAGACCAGGTGCTGCTTTAATATGTTAGTACCACTGTCCCTGAAACAAGAAGGTTGTACCTCCTACTTCAGAACTAATTTATAATCTATTTCCACATTGAGCACAATACATAACAAACACCGAGTTCAGTGCGGTAGGCCAACTGCTAGCTTCTCATGTAACAGTATACACCAGTATTCCTCTCCCTAATGATTACAACGCCTCTGCAATTTCAGCATTATTTCCTTCCATTCAATAAGATAGGTGTCATAGTACTATTTAGCAATTCCATATAGGCCTAGGCAGTTAAACTCCTCTCCGACAAGTTTTGTTCATGGTGGAGCCATTATCTAGGCTTTTCTTCATGGTTGCTACTGAACTACACACAGACAGACATATTTTATCAATTCACATTCAATTTTTCATCTAAAAGATATCAAATATGTCAAGCTTACCACAATTCATGGAAATAATAAACAAATACGTTGACTGGCGATGAATTATGGCACAATTCCGATCTGCCTCTGTCCCAGGCTTTTATTTAGAAAAATATGAGCTGGATCTCAACGCACTTGCTTTTACAAATTGAATTTTCAAAAGTGGCACTGAACTGACGCTCCTAATTGACTATATTAAATGGTCTGGCCAATGGAACCATGTTTACAAAAACGTTTGAAAAAAATAAGTACCCTTTCTATCGTTTCTATTAACAACTAAAAATAGTATCTGCAATCGACTAATCATGTTTAGGCTTACATATTCTTCTAGCCAATAAAATCGGATTTAACTTGTTGGCCTATTTCCCGTAAAATAGTGGTTTCAAAACATGCCACTGAGCAATTATGATTTGGTGCTGTCAGACAACCTCACTATTTTATTTTGGCTATAATTTTTAATTCCTAGACTATTTGCGTAACACTTAACATATTCTTTGTCAGCAAGTCCTACGGAACCCAAATATATAAATTTAATGGGGCTAAGTGGCTCCGTTCAAAATATGTATTCTAGGATAGTCGTGTATTTTTTTATTTTTTATTGTTTTAGAACCGCCACCGGTCCTGCCTTTTCGACTGTTCTGTCAGACTAATGTCAGGATTTCAGACATAAATTAGTAGAATGTCATGTTTCCTAATAAGCATTAAACATGTTTTCAAAACCTAACCGTGTATTGGTAGTGTTTTTTTTCACTGTTTATTTGAAAAAAAAATCAAGCCTTCATGCCTATCGCGGGGAGGGTGGCATTAATTTTATATCGCGAGACAGCGTGTTAGTGTTGCATGCGTTCCTTCGTACATCGCGCTCTCTCTTTCTATCCTAAGTCCATCTGTCTTTTCATTACGCAGTGTATATAATGACATTAATGCTAGTATTTGTGTATCTAGGTCATTAAGCAGCTTGCGTATCTCAAGGTTTTCTAAGAAACACAGTACTAAGTGTATTTTTAGAAACGCGTGTAGTTTTATGCCGACGGAGCATAGAAAAAGGGGGATTTCCTGTTTAACTAGCATGACGTTCTATTAACACAGGCGTATGCTATAGTGACGGCACTGTTCGTTACCAGTCTTCTTTCCTTTTATTGAATTAATTTGTTAGGCTTTACATTTAATTTTTAATTTAGATATGTGGATTAGAATTTCTCACGACAAGCTACTGGGCAAAAGTGGCAAAAGATCCAACTCACCCAGCACACAAAACCTTTGATAGGGGTAACCAGTACATAGGCCACATTCCATTAAACCATAATAGATACCCGACAGGGTGGAAAACAATGGATGAAATGGATCAATACCCAGACCTGTTTAATACGATAAACAGTAGTGCTCAGTACAAAGCAAAGATCCCACCATGGGAACTGAGAGTGCCAGAAACTGACTCTCACTTATCAAAGATCATAAGCAAATCTAACGACATAATCTCAGCAAAAAGTAAAGCACTAGAGTACATAGAACGGTATATAAATAATAGCCTAACTATATATACTGATGGGTCAAAAGATGAAGAAGGACAATTAGGAGCAGGAATAACAATACCAAAATTAAAAATTTACAAAAGATACAAAGTAACAGGTAATACATCCATCTTTACAGCAGAATTAGTGGCAATCCTAAAAGCTTTAGAAATAGCTGCAGAAAACCCACCCAAAAGAGTAACCATTGTCACAGATTCCCTTTCAGCAGTATTAGCTATCAGAAACAGAAATGGTTGTAGTAGGCCAGATATTATAGAGGAAATACTACTGGTTAATACATATCTGCATACTACAGGATGCAGGGCAACACTAACATGGATACCATCACATGTGGGGATAGCAGGAAATGAGTTTGCAGACAAAGAAGCCAAAGGCGAGAGAACAAGCTATAACAAAATTGAAGTAGGCCTAGGGAAGTTCGAAATAAAGAGTTTAATTGCTCAAGCAATAACTAAATAGTGGATAACAGCATGGGACCAAAGTAAAAAAGCAAGACACGCATATAAAATCCTAAGAAAACCAAGCAAAAAATGTCAAATAAAAGATGAACTAAAAATACCAATTAATAAAAAATTGCTGAGGCTCAAGCTTGGTACTTGATATTTCATGATTGAGGAACCCACATGTGAAGAGTGTCAAGAACCAAACACAATTAGACACTTTCTGGTGGACTGCAAGCAATATGAGCAACAGAGGCAAAACATTAAGACATACTTTAGTAAACATAAGGTAGAAATGAGTGTAGAAAATCTCATAGGCACAAAGACCCTTTCAGAAATGCAAAAGTTAATAAAACACTATATTACCAAAACAAAAGCTAACATATAAAAAATAAATAAGGATACGAGCCAGTAGTCCAAACTGGAGAAAGATTCACCCCATATACATACAGATTAACCAAATAAAACATCCAGTGAAAATTAAAAACATACCAGATTAGACAATTGCATATTATAGATTTAAAAAAAAAAAAAAAACATTATGAACTATAACTACAAAAGGAAATACCTACTAGAGATAATATAGTATAAAATAAATACAAACAAAAACATATTACAACAAAGGAAACACGTCCTGATATAACCAACAACTCAATGTACATGGTAGATGGTTGAAAGGGGCGTGCTACAAAGAAAAGTAGCAAACACATTAATAAAAAAAAAAAAAATAAAAAAAAATTTGCACTGACGCTAATGGTGCTTATGTCGAAGATGTCATTTCTACTGGACACGTTTTTCTCCATTTCTATAATACTTCGAACATAGTTATGGTTCAAGACTCAGAGACTGCAGTTAAAGAGTGGATCCAGAAAGATTTGAATCACAAAGGAAGAAATTCTTGCAATTAATACATCACTAGGGAACAGAGGATGTAGTGTGAGGCTAGTGTGGGTTCCAGCACACATAGGTATAGCTGGTAACGAGTTGGCAGACCAGAACGCCAAGTATAAAAGGATAAGTAAAAACAATATAAGAGCAGGACTGGTAAGGTCAGAGATCAAGAGCCACGTGAAGCTAACTATAAACGAGGAATGGAAGACAACATGGAAGAACAGTAGAAAAGGCAGACATGCGTTCACACTGCTGAAAGAACCAACAAGGACGTGCCAGGTCAGAGAAGAAATAAAGGTACTCTCGAACAAAAAGCTGTGGAGTCTCCGTCTCGGTGCAGCTTACTTCATGATAGAAGAACCACACTGCCAAGAATGTCAGGAAGAAAATGGCATAAACCACTACCTGATCCACTGTAGAAAATATGATCAACAGAGGTTAGAATTAAAAACATGCATTAGAAATAACAATATAGACATGACAGGGGATAAGGTGTTAAGTATAGATGCCCCAGGGGAAGCCCAATCAATACTTAAAAGATATATACATAAAACAAAGAAAAACATATAAGGTTAGTAACAATGGCAATATCAAACAACAATAATCACAATGATACTTCAGAAAAGACATTCAACCAACTAGAAATTAAGCAACAAAAACTAACAAATCATAAAAAAATAAAACCAGAAAAATTAGCAAACCCATTAACTACTGATAGGACAAGGAAAGGCAACGAGATTTTAAAAAACAAACAAACAAACAAACACTAATACAAATTAAAACCAAGTGCAAAGGACAATAGTTATCTATATACAATACAAAACTGAAAATAAAATGACAAATACTAATCTAAATTACAACCAGCAACTGCAAAAGACAATAGTTATTTAAACTTAATAAAAAATTAATAAAAAATATGACACTAAATACCCCAATTATAACCAATTTTCAGGTTGAACAGGGTAGTCCAAGATGGAACGAGAAGATGCAACAATGGTCAGCTGTTAAGCGCCCGCTCTCCACCAATCACCTTTTCAAAACAACACAACATTTGAATCATTTATGGGAAACAGCAACGACTGCTGGAGTCAGTCGAATGGCTATAACGTCACCAGCTGTTATCAACCATGCACCAACCACTTCCGATGCCCAGAAATTAGCCATCACTTACTGTTCCTTTCCCGTTGTCTCTGATACATTCGTTCAGGAGTATGACAAACAACTACAGATGGTACAAGACATGCCTTCCTCTACATCACGATCTATCATTACAGAGAAGCCTTCAGTTACATCAAGATCTACCGTTACAGAGACAGAGCATAATTCATTCATAGGATTGCTTGACAGTAGTCTAGAAAGGACACCATGCAAGCAAACTATACAAACACCACATGATGATGTGTATACAAAAATAACATCTGAGATGGAGCTACTGAAAGCTGAATTGAGCAGTCTTACAAAATCTTACGAACAGATTCAGGCTGATCACATGTCTCTAAAAAGTCGCTACGAAAACAGCAAAACTCATATCCAGCAGCAGACTACACAACTGCACACAAACGAATTGGGTCACAAACAAAAACGTGCGGACAGCGTCCGACCTGCACAACAAATACAACATTCAGAACTACGCTTTAATGAACGTAATTCCTTGGACACTCCGGAAAATCCTGCAGCCAGTATCTGCAGAATTCCGGTCAAAATTTCATATCGCCACCTGCCACTTCGACCGGAAGCTGCCAGCACACACCACAAGACTTCTAGCAGCCACAGCACAACTAGAACAAGGGAAGCAACCGCTGTTATCACTGGCACCCACACGAACAGAAGAAAACATCTCGTCTTTGGGGACCAAACCATGTAGGAGCTTCAACAATAAAAACTAGTAACTGGTGATACTGATTCGGTGTCTGTTCGCTTCAAGAACTGGGCTTCACCTCACGACCTACTGACCCTCCTTAAACGGTTTTCGCCTGATCTCTCTGTAACTAGAGTAACTATGCACATAGGTCTGTCAGACTTAATAAAAGATATTGAACTTTCACAGACAGACCTAAACGAGATCACATTCATATTTCGGTCCCTATTCCATAATGCCAAAATGTATTTTTCCTCTATTATCCCGCCAGTCCGTGCCTATTACCACAAATGTGTTGAAACTAACAATGCTAAACTTAAAAAACACTGCCTCAGAAATGAACATGTTTTAATAGATCACAGCTCGGTCTTCCTTGCCACATCTGGAGCACCCAGGAAGCATCTTTACAGCGGCGACATTACATTGTCCAGTCAAGGGACCAGTATGTTGGCCACAAATATAAAATATCAAGAAAGCAACCTCAAACGCACAACTCGCACATCAGCATATATATATATATATATATATATATATATATATATATATATATATATATATATATATATGTATATATATATATATATATATATATATATATATATATATATATATATATATATATATAAATCCATCCAAACGCCACGTGAATACAAATAGCTACTCCTCTAATGCCAATTATGACCTTCATTTTCCATCACTACCCACAACTTTAAACACCAGCCGCCCAAAATTATCAGACAATCAGGATCATCACGTTATACCTCGTGTTTGCACCACGGATGTGCAGGAAACCAACAATGTCTGCCTTCAACAACATTCTGCCACAGACAACCCTACTCGACAACACCGACTTGACCCACTCCATTCACACAGGTCTGTAAGTGATCCAATTCAATCTGCTCAGCCTTCATCAACAGAAATGTCACCATGTCCGCTGTCGTCCCAGACTCCAATGAAAGCTCACCCCTCATCTCTGTCGTCACAGGTTTACCCACATCAACCCACATACCAAGCATTTCATCATTTATTACATCAACAACGACTCTTGGACTATGCACCTTACACTTGGAGGTCGTACTTGCCGGAATACCCCACTCATTCAACAACAGTACCTCAACATCCCGCTTTCTACCAAATGCATCATCTATCACGGCCAAATCCACACCGCACTTCTATTTTCAACAACCCTCTCCTCCACATTAACAGCGACTGTTGGCTTCACTAGATGTCTCTGAAACACCAGCAACTGTCGATTGTTGTTATATCATATATATATATATATATATATATATATATATATATATATATATATATATATATATATATATATATATATATATATATATATATATATATATATAAATATATATATATATATATATTTATATATATATATATATATATATATATATATATATATATATATATATATATGTATATGTATATGTATGTATATGTATATATATATATATATATATATATATATATATATATATATATATATATATATATATATATATATATATATATATATATATATATATATATATATATATATATATATATATATATATATATATATATATATTCTTTTTTTCCACACTGTTTGCCTGTCTGATATGAGCGCATGATTTGTTACATTTTTCACCTATTTTTAAGGTAATTCAATTAGCTCAATTGTTTGTAATTAGTTTTCAAAGTGCCCCACTTATTAATACCACTATTAATTCCCATTCCTTGGTAAAACTTGTTAAATTTAGTATTTATTTACCTTTGTATTTGAGCGCTAGCTTCTTTACATAACATAAATGCCAGGTACTTATGAACAGTTGCTAACCATGAATGGTTTATGACTTGGCCATCTGAACGTAAACCATCTTTTAGGGAAACTTCCAGAACTCACAACATTTCTATGTTCTTGGTCTTTCAGAAAGTCGTCTGAATGAGAAAATAACTGATGGTGACATTGCACGTAATGGTTTTAAAACTATTCGGCGAGATTCTAATTAGAGACAGGTTTAGCAGCTTATATTTCCACTTCTCTCAGTTATCGCCGCAGAAACGATCTAGAGACTATAGATATAGAATGCATATGGTTAGAGGTAAAGCCACAAAAGCAAAGACCCATTGTAATGGCATATCTTTATCGAAATCCTAGTGTAGGAACAACATGAGTTGAAGATTTCACGAACATGATGGATAAAGTTATCACTACAGTCAATGAAATTATTCTTCTTGGTGATTTCAATATTCATATTTATAAACCAAACATCGACCAACATCATAGCATCGTACAACATGAAACAAATAGTCAACAAACCTACCAGAGTAACAAAAACATCATCCACACTGATCGATCACATCTATGTAACCTTTCCAGAAGACATTATAGAATGTTCCATCCCTACTATTGCAATGAGTGACCACTATCCCATATGTTGCACTTGGGCAAAAAATTGGGTACAAATCCCCAAAAAATAAACACATCAGTATTGAAAATAGAAGTCTAAAAAATTACAACCAAGAATTATTTTTGAAATGCGCCTTTCGCCGATGTTTACCAACTTCCTAATCCTGATGACGCCATTGCATATTGGACACGGGCATTTTATAGTATTTTTAATAAGCATGCGCCTACTAAAGAAATTCGCGTAAAAAGAGTAAAATCTCCATTTATCACACAAGTACTTGCCGCTATGAGGCAGAAGGATCAAGTACACAAAATTAAAGACATCATTACATATCGGGCAGCAAGGAACAAAGTACAATATTTAATTCGCAGAGGAAAAAAAATTACTTAAGTAATTTAGTTAAAAGCAAAAGCAGCATTAGAAATATATGGAAGGCAATCAATAACTTAGTGAACAAAAGAAATTCGCCAGACTTACAAACTCCCAATACTTCATTTACTTGTACAGACTTCAGCGATCACTTTCAGGCAGACATCCACAATATAAAATCCGCCATACCTTCTTCCCCTTGTGACTTCAGCGAATTATCTGCGTTTTGCGAGAACAAGTGTAGTAACACCATTCCATGCGACATTCCTTTTATAACAGTTAACGAAGTTTATAACTATCTTATGGATCTTAAAGATAATAATTCATCGGGACTTGATGGAATCAGTAATCGAATACTGCGTTATGCTGCACCAGCTATTACTGATACAATAACATACATATATAATCAATGTCTAGCAAGGAGTTACTTTCCAGCTGCCTTTAAAATCGCTAAAGTATACCCTCTTGTTAAACCTGGTTCAGCATATAATAGCAACCTTAGTAACTATAGGCCCATTTCTCTTATATCGTCGCTGTCCAAACCACTGGAAAAACACATATACAAAACAGCAGTAGAAGACCTAGCCAATAATGACCTGCTTGTTGATAGTCAGTCGGGGTTTAGACCAAAACATTCATGCCACACAGCCTTAACAAAAATGATAGACAATTGGCATCAATAACGATAATTTATGTGGAGCAATCTTTGTAGACTTTAGAAAAGCATTCGATATGATAGATCACACTATTTTAATCAGAAAATTAGAAACAATGAAAGTATATCTTAAGCTGATGAAGTTATTTAAATCTTTCCTGACAAACAGACAACAAAGGGTATCTTTCAATAATTCTTTGTCCAACCCAACTGTTGTCGATATCGGTGTTTCTCAGGGCTCTATTCTTGACCCTCTTCTCTTTGCCGTATACATTAATGATCTTCCTCTGCACATCAAACATTCATCCTGTGACCTGTTTGCCGATGAGTGTACTGTTTACACTAGTGACAACAGTTGCACCTCACTAGAACTATCTTTACAAACTGATACACATAATCTTATTAAGTGGAGCAACGAGAATCGAATGCAAATAAATATCAGTAAAACGAAATGTATGTTAATATCAACCAGACAAAAACTACAAAACTCACAGAAAACAACACTTCAGCTCTACATTGGAACATCACTAATTCAAAACGTAATATGAACATAAAACTCTAGGTCTAACTGTTGACCAGCACCTAAAATTGGAACTCACATGTAAGTGCACTCACAAAGCTAACTGTACAAAAAGTTTACCAATTAGCCAAAATCAAACACTTCCTGGATGAGGGGGCAAGGAAAATGTTCTACACATGTCATATACAAACATACCTAGACTATTGTTCCACAATCTGGGATGGTTGTTCCATATCCAACACAAAAAGGCTTTATTCACGTCAAAAACGTGCAGTGCGCCTAGTTGCTGATAATCACCAAACACATTATATAGATCTATATATCTATCTTATAATATTACCCCTTAGAAAGCGCTTCCTATTCAACAAAGCTAAATTCGCTCACAAAATCTTGTCACAGAATGATCCAACGTATCTGTGGCCACTTTTAAAATTCAATGAAAAACGTAGTCAGCGCTTAAACCTGTTACAGGTACCCAAGCCCAGGCTAGATTTGTACAAGAGCTTGGCTTACTCAGCTGCTCATCTTTGGAACAATCTTCCACATGACCTGAAAAACATGCACAGTCCCTACTCATAAAATCGTAGACTGTTCAAATACATTATGAGGGCGGATTATATGCCGCCCTAAGGGATTATGTTTCAATTATTATCTAATATACTGTTTGGAGGGTCTGATGATCTAGTTTTTTATTTTAATATACCTTACTTCTTAATTGTAATCAGCTACTGTAAATGTATGCTTTTGTACTACTGATAATGTTGCATCGCCATTAAACTAATACCTTAAGTATTTTGGAGAATGTCTGGAGAACTAGCAATAAAAGATAAATAAGAGGAAGGGAAAAATGCTAAAAGGGCCTATATGCACGATTCTCATCTATCAGTCAATACCGTTTTCCTCCCTAAAGAGCATAGGTCATAAAGGTGGATCTCGTATAGTGGAGGCGTCAACAATTCACTCCCTGTGGCAGTATCTGCTTGGGACTCAAAGCTGCTCACCTGTGGGAACATTTTCCGCCTGCGGCTGACAACACACTAAGTCCTAGGTCATTCAGCAGCAGATTTTCAATATGCCACGAGTTCTTATTATATGCCACCATAATCTGATTACGTTTAAAATTATGTCTAATTTACTGTATGAATGGTTTAGATTTTGTATGTTTGTATGTTTATTTTATTAATATTTTAATTTATTTTAATTAATTTTTTTTTTCTCTCTCTTTTTTATTTTTTTAAATTTTTGTTTAAACATAATTAAAATTTGATTATGACTGGATGTTACAAATGTATGTTATTATTTTACCTTGATAATGTTGTATGCTTAAATAATGCTCAACATACATGTGCGATTGAAAGGATACGGTATGAAAGATGACAGAGAGAAGAAGGGCAGAATGTAAGACGGGCCTGTGTGCCCAATTCTTAACCCTTTAAAAATAAAGTTCGTTCGGTTGTTCGTTCACACTAGTGGCGTAGGAACTTCAGTACTTAAGTCTGATGTCTTGTAACCACGAACTGTGACAAATAGAAAGAAACAAATGCCTTATGCTCAGTCCATTTGTTCTCCGCACTCTAACAGGCCCATTTTCATGCGCTCCACCTACAAATGTTAACTTCTCAGAAGAATTAAATTCCCGAGCACACAATGTAACTCAGGAAATATGATGAAATTTCACCAATATCTTTCTGATTGTCAACTAGGAAATTGCGTCTGGAGTGCATGAATAATGATTTGCCTGAATTACACTTAAAAAGGTACATAATTCTCCCAAGATAATATGTTACACTTTAGGCACATGTGATGTAATTATCACTCATTACTCGTGGCAACTCCCGTCGAGGTCTGGGGTCGCTCTGCTGTCAGGTTTCCCACACGACTAGTCAGAAACAATGACCAGCTCTTGCAGTAGTGGTTCGTGCAAATATTATTTCCGTATGGTGAGGTTGCCAGCCTCAAATATAACCACTGAGCAAGAAACCTGTAGAATTTACATTAGTAAATAAATTGTTTACACTTACTACAAAATTTTGGGAATACACACTTTTCCTGGCACAGATTTAGAATGGACACACAGCCCTTTAGTTAGATGCTGTTCGAATCACTTAGGTCTGGAAATATGAGTTAATTCCTCTGACTGCTGGTGTTCTGCAAATTCCTGGCCTGGGAAAACTGTTTGAATAATTCCTCCTATGACTTGGTCTGGGAAATATGAGTTAATTTCTCTGACTGCTGGTTTTCTATTAATGCTGCCTGGGAAAACGTTTGTTAAAATTTTTCTCTGGCTCTTTGTGATAAAATTCTCAAGTATCCAATCTTGAATTAAAATTGCGGGTTTACTTGTAAATTCCAAAGTTGCCCAATACTTGATCTGGTATTTATAGTTGTGGAATGATAAGTCCTATCCTCTTTCCCCTGGCTTGTAGGAGGTGCTTAGTTGACGCTGCGATGCAGTCTGTCTGTTCTGTGTCTGATTTCTGCAGTATATCTCACACTTCTTAGTTTCAAATCGCAGCTGTGTTCTCTATGTTTCAGAGCCATACAATGAGACTAAAGGTGTGGGTTAAGAGACTATTATATATGAGGTGGACTCCATATATTTTAATGCCCATTCAAGTCACTATGTAATGAAAGCTCCTCTTGTCACCTCATGTTATAGTGTGTGGTGGTAAAAGTTGGTATGGACTTATGGTCATTTTCGGGCTCACGAGGGGACGTGTCAAACACATCGTCTTATCTTTAGTTTAGGCAGCACTTTGTGCCGGTCAAAAATACAATAATCTTTAATGTTTACATTTATACGTTAAGAGAAACTCTTGTTATAAATATTTACTAACGTGTATTAAGCCTAGCGTGCATTTATTTATCACATATAAAATGTAACTGCATATTTCTATAATAGCAACAAACAACAGGAAAATTTTTTTCGGAATTTGAAATATGTTTTACATGCCTTCTTTGAAACAAAAGAGTTTGAAACAAAATTATATAAAATAACTGTTTAATTTTTTTAAAGTTATGATTAGCTTTCCGGCACAAATTATTCCCCTTGTATTTAAATTACGTCCCTTATATAAAACAAATAAATGTATCTTAACGTTCAAGTATGAGTGAAATAACAATGCGATAGTAGTGGAAGATTGATAAGAGTTCTCAATGTCAATGTCTGGTTGAGTAGCGAATATAGAAATTTAAAAGTCAATGTCTTGACATGCTTGTTGTATATGTGAGAACTGACTTTTGTTCCCAGCCCCCCCCCCACCTCACCCACCGCCCTAATTCCTTTCTTTTTCTCCAATGCGTATGGAATCAATACTTGCCGAGTTTGTATATGTAACCCGCCAAGCACTCCAAGGGAGGTAACTAACAATCATTAATGTGACTGCCATCATAAAAAATCCTATATATTTTGCACGAAAGTGCTAAATGTCTCTCAACTGGATTAAACTTAATATTGAACCCAAGCTTGGGACCCAAAGATGCAGCATTAGAGAATGCAGTCAGCGACCCAAAGCTTGACTGCTTGCGTCAGGTTCAGCGAACCAGAGCTGACAATACACTACTCCACCCCCACGTGGTGGTCCTGGAAACAGGCTGCATCACTGCAGTCTGGCTGAGGAGTAGGGATCGAAGAGGGAAGGCAAACCCGGTCTTAAAAAATGCCGTGCTGAAGTTGGCTGTGTCGGCCGATAGGCGCAGATATCGCAGCTCCGGTGTAAACGGACACAACGCAACCAACGTCCTTTTCAGGACAAACGAGGAAGAAGAAGAAGAACCCAAGCTTGCGTCGTACCCACCTCCCTCCTCCAACCCCAATATAAAGAAAGCAAAAGGCAGCCACAGATGAAGTTTGAAAGATGTGTACAAGAGAGACATGAATACATAAATCAAGGATTCTGGGAGGACGGAGATGCTGATCGCAGCAAGTCGAGATGCTCCCTACGATTATGCGAAAAGAGGCTCTTATTCGGACACTGGGGAAGTACGGGCAGCCTTGGCGTAGCTGGTTAGTCATTTTTATCGAAAGTCCTTGTTAGGACTTCAGGCTAGCAGATGGAAATTCTTAGTCCTTTTCAAGACTTAGTATCTATCAACGCTGACCTGGCTAGCAGTCCTTTTCATGGCTTTTTCATGCTATCTTATAGATGCCAGTAGTCCTTTTCAGGGCTTAGAATTTATCCTCACATCGCTTTAGTTAACATAGTTCACTTATTTTTGAATGACAAATGCGCTCTGATATAACCAAAAAGGTTAACAGGAACGCGCCTCGCCACAAGAAGGCAAAAACCAAAAAACGAAAGAACCATAAGAATAAAACCAAGAAGAAAAACCAGAAGGAAACATGGTAATATTTCAACAAGAGAGCTAGGGATAGAGAAATTGCTGTTGGAGAGAAGGTGCTTCTTCTTTTACCCAGCAGTAACAACAAACTGCAAATCGGATGGTAGGGCCCATATACTGTTCTAGAGAAACTGTCTAGAACCAACTACAAAATAGACAAGAAAGGGAAGGAGACGGTCTATCATATTAACCTACTCAAGATGTATTATGATAGAGCTGCATCTGAAAGTACCCACCTTATGACCCCGGTCATTGACACCGAAATGAAGAGCGAACCTCTTACCTCATTCGAGTATCCTTTAAGACCCACTGAAACATTCGAGCAGGTGAAAGTAACTACTCATCTGACAAAAGGGCAGAGGAAGCAAGTTTTAAAAGTACTAGAAACACATCGTAAAAGTCTGTTTGTTCGTGATGTAAAATTTGGTAGAGTGGGCGTGTCGTTTTATCACCTGGACAGTCCAATGTTGCGGTGTATATCTAGCTCACCAGCGTGAGACGCTGCAAGGGTGTAATGAAGACACTCACACAAACAGCATACATGTTTTCAGGCGTGTAGTACTTGGAATATGATGTGGGATGATGTGGTAAGTGTGGGTGTAGACGAATGCGTTTAGGCTCTTGGACAGCCATATACTGAACCCACTTACCCACATGCAGAAGTCAGTGAAGGTAGGTAATACTGCTGACGTTTCATAATATTTATTATACGACGTACGATAGTATGGACCACAAGAATCATGGACATTATATGATGGTAATGGTAGTTAACACTTTGCATCAGCTTAGATATATGGTGCCAACAATAATGGCCTGTCAATCTACGTTCTGTTTTCATATACTGAAGTTCTGGTAACCTGACAGAAGCCGTCAGGTACCCCTTTTGCAAATATACCGCACGGGAAAGGCGGTTTCAATTTCCTTACAAAAGGCTGTGACTTCTTCTGGCATCACATGCCAGGCACTTCTTCTCATGAAGAATAAAGGCCGTAACCACGGGCCTCTATGGCGACAGCATCAGGCTGCAAGTAGCGGGCCTCAAATATAAGGTAACCATAGTGTCTTATCTTTCCATGTACATATTCCTGCCAGTCCTACCGCTTGCATAGCGGATTACTCAAGTAGATAACTTTCTCTGGGCTTCTAATGTTCAAAAGACAACTTGGTCTTGGTTCCCGTATCAAGCACCAATAATGGGGCTCTATATAACATATCAGCTGTGAGCTCTGTTCAACATGTAACCTTAAGGTAATCAAAAGTACTTCTCTAACCTAGGCATACGAGAAGATAAAAAATGACTCTATTATCTTGTTTCAGAATCCTATAAAACACTAAACACAACACTGCCATTCCTGGCATACAGAATTAACTAGGGGAAGGAATGATGACATCTCAGTCATACAAGGAACTTCAAAATCCCCGAAAAGATGGCAAGGAAAAATCTTCGGACCTCTGTCCGATCACAACGCCCAGGGTACACTCCTAAAACGGAAGTCTCCCGGTCTTTGCGCCAAAACCTGCGCATGTGCAAACAAGCACAGACCTGAGCGAAACTAACACAGAGACCAGGGCGTTTCCTCAAGCGAGAGGCAAAGCCGCTCCGTATATGGTCATGTGAATAGTGACTTAAGACGTGACAACAATTCAAGACCTTCCCCGCCACAGGTCAAGATAAGACAAGGGGAAGATAGCCACAAATCAAACCTGTCACTAATGGTAAATATCCAGTTCTCTATCTTAGACCATCAAAAGAATTAAATAGGTTGATGTCTTTAACATATATGCCAAATAGACAGCAACAGATTACCGCACCCCCGGGAAAAAAATGAAACAGATTTTTTTTTGAAATACATCAATGAGCAAGATGCAACAAGCTCATAACGCATGAATGATGCGCCGATGAAAGGATCAACATAAATATAACGACATAATGTCAGACCCAAACGACGCACTATAGCGCGTCTGGTGAGAACAACAGTTATCTCACAAGACAAGAGAAAATATATATTCTCCAAATAAAACATATCCGGGGAGGTGCCAACAAAGTACCCAAAGGTGTAGGCAATGTTACAATGCAAACAATATTCACATACAATAGCATCATGTGTAGCAATGATGAAAGACAATATATATCGAGAAGTCATATCAACAGAAATCTCTCGAAGTATAATGCTATAAAATCATTATTATCTAATGATTAAACATAAGAAAATTTATAAAGTCTTTTCACATCAATATGACTATACAGGTATACATTCTAACTAACAGGCGATAATCTTAGAAGCCTTGTCCGGAGGACGCTTGTAAGCATGGAAATCATAATGCATCAAGATAATTCTGTGACGGCACTCCCGGACAAAGTACTGGTTTGCTGAGAACAATACAAATAACACAATTTTTAGAATGTTATAATGTATCATAGTCACTATTACATTTCTACCTTATTAAGTGTGGCCGTAATAATTTCCGACCTTTATATCGCAATAACTGAACCTTCCTCTGTTATACCAAAGATGGTAACAGAGAAAGAACCCAAACAATTCATAACCATGAATTCAATTAAAGTGACAACAAATGTGCCAGTAGCATATTATTGTAAGGTACAGTCATAAATTTAGATATGTATCAGGAGATCTAGACTTAAGAGTTAAGTAGAGTCATGTGGGCATCTACCGTCATAACGACATCCCTGACAACTGTTGTCTCTATTGGTAGCGTTGCTATTTGCCCTTTTACAACTATTGTTCTGATTTGAACCGCAGGTTCCACAGTTGCGATTATTATTTCCCTTTTTATCAACATATCTGTTAGATGGGTCTTGTTGTTTTCGTGAACACTTATGATATGTAGGATAGTTTTTATCGCAGCTATCCCTGCGAAAGTTTCCAAAATATTTGGAACCAAAATTACGAGGACTGTCAGCTCTTCTCCAGTTCTTTGAAGAAGAACCATTACAGGATGGATCACCCTGATCCTGTCCGAAATTAAGATCATTCTTCCTATCAATATGCTTAAAAGATAGATCATACTGACTGAGCTGAGTATGATTATTAATTGGAATGGTAGAATTTTTATTGTTCTTTACATAATGAGTATCATTCTGAGAACGAGTACTGATATGTTTGTCCTTTGTTACCAGTTTATCAGGACTGACTATTACAGTCGGATTACTTTTATTGGCCTGATGCCAACAATCACTCCCAATAGAGGCAGTATCCTTCTTACGTGGGAAATTATATTTGCCACGAAAGGATTTGTTTCCACATTGTTTAATGTTACTGCTTGCATTGAGTGCATGTGGCTGACTCTTTGCATTAGCAACATGTTGATCATCAGGTTTATGTTTAAATCTATCCACCTTGGTAGTAGATAATATTTTGTTGTTCAAAACAATATCTAATAAACCATCAACTCTTTTACGAAATTTTGCAATTTCTATTTCTGAAATAGCTTTCTCTCTAGTAAGTGCTCTATGTCTTTTCTCGTTGGTTTTAACTTCCCTGTTATAATCCAACTTTATGTCGTGTAACTGAGAAGTAAGAATCTTCTCTTTAGCAATACTATCTTTAAGATCCTTTCCCAACTTTGTCATTTGAGACGTATTTTCTAAAGCTTTAGCTCTCTCCTGAATCAGTTCAAGTTTGAGTGCTTCCATAGCACTATGATGAGTAGTCATAAGTTCATCAATCTTTTCAGGAGCAACTATATCTTTCTCATTCAATACCTTTATTTTGTCCAGCTCCATAGCTAAGACTCTCTCATGCAAGTTCATATTTTTTTTCAGCTTGCATCTGCATTCTCTCTTCAGCTTCTAATTTGCGTTTCTCCACTTCTGCAAAATCTGACTTCAACTTCTCATATTCTAATTTCAAATTTCGAATCAGAGTTTCAAATGTATCATTATTTTTCAGCAACTCAACCTTTGATTTCTCATTGTCCATTGTGACCTGCTCTAGCTCACTAACAAGAGCTTGTTCTTTACATAGGTATTCATTTTTAATTGAGCTCATCTCATCTTCCAGCTCCTTTTTCTCAATGAGTAATCTTTCAATATTTTTTTGTTTTTCCTCGGTCACTTTCTCTTGTTGACATAGAACATTTCTGAGTTCTCGATTACCCCAATCAAGCTCTGCTACTCTTTTATCCAGAACTTTCATGTTCTGCTCCATCGTGATTTGCTTAGTAATCTTTTCTCTCAAAAGATTTACCTCAGATTCCAGGCTCTGAATTTGATCCACATGTGTATTGCAATCATCGTTACTCTCTTCTTCAACACTTATGTTCATTAATGAGGTCACCTCATTATTAAGTAACTCATTTCGCTCCCTGTCAAGTTTATTTTGTATTAATTGTTTTTCTAATTCTTCTGCTCTTCTTTTTTCTTGCATCAGCTGCATTTTCATTTGCTTTATCGCATCAATAATAGCTTTCTTGTCACCATGAAGGTCATTTATCGTTTTTTTTCAAAACATCCAACTCAACAACATTACCTTCATTATAAAAAAGTGTGGATAGTGATTTAGAAAGTCTAAGTACTCTATTCTTGGCACAGCAGTTTCTATAATTATACATAGCATATTCTTCAAGATCATTGCTCGCCTGAAGTAGAAACTGTTCTGTGGCATAATTCTCACAGTCTTCATCAAATAAAAGTAATTTTTTTCTTCGTTCCTGAAGAAAATGATGGACAATTTCCATCATATCCATAATAGCTTATGTCCAATAATATGCTATCAGTACCTGAAATAGTAATACACTTATCCCAATCTTAGTGGGAGACAAGTCTTTGACAAAGACTTTGTACTGTTGCCCTGTTTATAATGTCACCATATCACTTCAGTATCAACACTCTTCCTTGTTTACATCAATGACCTGGTGAAAGATCTCCCTGCAGGAGTTAAAGCTGCCTTATATGCAGATGACCTAGTACTCTGGTGCGCTGATGAAAATGTCACCACAGCAAATTATAGATTGCAGCGGGCAGCAGACATGCTAGTGTCATGGGCAGAGAAATGGCTTATCACAATAAACACAGACAAAACCTCCACAACACTGTTCTCCCTCGCCCCCAAGGACAAATCAGCTAACATACACCTAGGGACAACCGTGATCAAGGAAGAAAGCTACCCCACCTATCTTGGGGTGACATTTGACCAAAGGCTTACATGGAATAAGCATATTGAAAACGCAGAAGGAAAGGCCCGAAGACGACTAGGCATACTCAGAAAATTAGCAGGTACCAACTGGGGAGCAAATGAACGAAATCTAAAGAAGATTTATAATGGAGTAATAAGACCACACTTAGAGTTTAGCTCAGCAGCATGGTCATCAGCTGCTAACTCACATCTGCAGTCTTTGGACAGGGTGCAAAATCAAGCTCTCAGGCTCATTACAGGAGCCATGAAAACTACACCAATAACAGAGATGCAGAAGGTTGCTGGATTACAGACATTGTCCCATAGAAGAGACACAAAAACCATGATCCAGATGGAAAAGTACAACAGTATGCCAATACACCCAATGAAGGCAAGACTAGATGATCTGGCATTGGGACGTCTAAAGCGTAGCAGCTTTGTGCATCGGGGGAAAAGACTTATAAGACAGCATCAAGAAGACCTATCCATGAAGACAACACCACTGAAGCCCACCCTATACCCTGTACCATGGGAGCAGGCCAGCAGTGCCCTCCAAATTAATACATCAGTCAGTGGTCTTACAAGTGGATGTGAGTATAATGATCTGCAAAAACGAACTGCTACATTGAGTATGATCCAAGAAAGCTATCCCGATCAATCATGGATACATGCCTATACAGATGGATCAGCAACAAATGCTGTTAGGAATGGAGGTGCCGGTATCTTTATCTCATATCCTGACAACCACTATGAGACTAGGCACATTCCCACTGGTAAATTCTGTTCCAACTATACAGCCGAGGTTCAAGCTCTAGAGCAAGCTGCAAATATGATTTATAACACCAACTCTGACTGCCACCAGGTAGTCATCCTCACAGATGCACTGTCTGTCCTGCAAGCTCTCAAGGGTGGTAAACTCCCGCATCTGAGAAATGAACTAAACAAGGTAGCTGCCAAAAAGAGAACCATACTTCAGTGGGTACCATCTCATTGTGGTGTACCCGGAAATGAAAAGGCAGATAAACTTGCAAAAAAGGGAGGAGAATGTGAACAAGAAGATAATGAAGTCACATACTTTGAGAAAAAGAGAGCTATCCAGACTATCAGAAGAGAACAGAATCAACCCAAAGACGACTATCACACTCTCGACCGGCAGGGACAGATAACTATTTTTCGACTCAGGACAGGGCATAACAAACTGAATAAACACATGCACAAGCTACGATTGTCTGCTTCACCACTGTGCACATGTGGATTAAACGAACAAACTGCTGAGCATGTTCTACAGGACTGTCCTCTGTATGACCAGTTAAGAAAGATATACTGGCCGAATGACTCAACACTAAACTCAAAGCTATATGGAGTTAAAGAGGAACTTCAAACAACAGTCGAATTCATCATGAGAACTCGTCTGACGGTGTAATCATCAAAGATGCGATCGCAAGAAGAAGAAGACTTCAGTATCTTATGTGCATCATATTAATAATAGTACATGATCAAGTATATAGGTAGACTGTATATGACAACAATATATAGCACTAATTAAACAAACACAAACATCTGGACAGTCGAAAACATTCGCAGAGGTCAACTAAACTGAAAAGCAAAACCAAAGAAAATGTTACAAAAAAGTGTAATGATAACTGCGAAATATCACAATAATACAATGACAACAGAGTGTATAAACATAAAGGGTGTATAGAAATAAACAATAGAAAAGAAAAGGCAGACAAATACAAACAAATCAGAACAAAACTGAAAAATTGAGAAAAATAACGAAAACGACACTAACACATCTCGTCACAACTAACAAAAAATATCGCGCAAGCAACAAAAATCGCAACAAATTTCCACAACTGGGAAATTCACGATAAGTTCCTTAAAAGAACGCTCACAATAGACCCTCGGTTAGGTGGGATATTCTATAGGAGTCACCGACCCAAACAAACCCGCTGAAATATACACACTAATACAACATGTAACATAAACAAATAGCATATAATAGAATGTGTTGCAAAGAAGGCTCAGTTACACACAATATAATGGCCCAGTTTCCAAAACAAACTGCCACTTATCTTAAAGTATAATCCTGGCCTTTTGTCAACACCGAAGTACAATATAAGAACAGCAATGAGTGGAAGATCCACCGTCGATGGTTACCGAACAACGACAATTTGTAGTGGTCTTCAAATGTACAGCTACTGTGACATTTTCGACAACCAGTTGCGACCGGAAGATCCAACGATGATATGTCTGTAAACTGTAGCATGTAAACAAACAGCTGAAATGTTTACAATGAGAACTTAACAGCAAACGACGTGACTTGATCGCTCAAATAAATGGACATCGTCTGTAGAACTGCAGCAGAACGCTTATTCGTAGTACAGTGTCACTCCACTTCTGTAGCAGCTGTGGTCCATGTAGCAATATGATAAAGATGCTAACGCCAGTGTTAAAGTGGGTCAGGATTTGTTGACGTATTTACCACCGTAATGTGTAGCTGAAAACCCCATGAATCTGGCCTACCAGATGTAAAAGTCTGTTTGTTCGTGATGTAAACTTTGGTAGAGTGAGCGTGTCGTTTTATCACCTGGACAGTCCAATGTTGCGGTGTATATCTAGCTCACCAGCGTGAGACGCTGCAAGGGTGTAATGAATACATTCACACAAACAGCATAAATGTTTTCAGGCGTGTAGTATTTGGAATATGATGTGGGATGATGTGCTAAGTGTGGGTGTAGACGAATGCGTTTAGGCTCTTGGACAGCTATACACTGAACCCACTCACCCACATGCAGAAGTCAGTGAAGGTATGTAATACTGCTGACGTTTCACAATATTTATTATACGACGTACGATAGTATGGACCACAAGAATCATGGACATTATATGATGGTAATGGTAGTTAACACTTTGCATCAGCTTAGATATATGGTGCCAACAATAATGGCCTGTCAATCTACGTTCTGCTTTCATATACTGAAGTTCTGGTACCCTGACAGAAGCCATCAGGTACCCCTTTTGCAAATATACCGCACGGGAAAGACGGTTTCAATTTCCTAACAAAAGGCTGTGACTTCTTCTGGCATCACATGCCAGGCACTTCTTCTCATGAAGAATAAAGGCCGTAACCACGGGCCTCTATGGCGACAGCATCAGGCCGCAAGTAGCGGGCCTCAAATATAAGGTAACCTTAGTGTTTTATCTTTCCGTGTACATATTCCTGACAGTCTTACCGCTTGCATAGCGGGTTACTCAAGTAGATAACTTTCTCTGGGCTTCTAATGTTCAAAAGACAACTTGGTCTTGGTTCCCGTATCAAGCACCAATAATGGGGCTCTATATAACATATCAGCTGTGAGCTCTGTTCAACATGTCGCCTTAAGATAATCAAATGTACTTCTCTGACCTAGGCATACGAGAAGATCAAAAATGACACTATTACCTTGTTTCAGAATCCTATAAAACACTAAACACAACACTGAAATTCCTGGCATACAGAACGCCCAGGGTACACTCCTAAAACGGAAGTCTCCCGGTCTTTGCGCCAAAACCTGCGCATGTGCAAACAAGCACAGACCTGAGCGAAACTAACACAGATACCAGGGCGTTTCCTCAAGCAAGAGGCAAAGCCGCTCCGTATATGGTCATGTGAATAGTGACTTAAGACGTGACAACAATTCAAGACCTTCCCCGCCACAGGTCAACATAAGACAAGGGGAAGATAACCACAAATCAAACTTGTCACTAATGTAAATCACCAGTTCTCTATCTAAGACCACCAAAAGAATTAAATAGGTTGATGTCTTTAACATATATGCCAAATAGACAGCAACACACATGCAGACGTGCTAACGGACAAACCGGGGTGCACTAACCTACTGGAACATGACATGAACATTTTAGACCCAACACCGATCTGCATGAAAACATATCCTTTCCCCTTCGCAAAAGCACAAGCCTTGAAGAAGGAAATATACTACGTATTGAAGGAAAACATAATTGCTAAATCAGAATTGCCGTACAGCGCTAGTGTCGATTTACTGAGGAAGGCGACTGGTGAACATCGTCTCTGTATTGATTATTGTCACGATACAATAAGGTGCTTATACGCACCTCTTTGTCTCTGACAGCAGCAACACTGTCGCTGTTACCACTCATCTCACGCAATCAGCAACATCAACAACGGCAACGTATTCTAGCGGACATGTTTCCACACTGTATATAGCAATATATAAATGAACTTAAAGACTGTATCAATCTCGACATAATATAATAACAACTAGTATATGCCATATTTATTAAGTACTCAAAAAGCACAAGAAATTACCAATCTATCTCGACAACCTACCAGTATTCGAATAACACTAATATCATTTCTGGGACTACGACAACTTCCAAGATCATATATAACATCGATCCTAGCAACAACTAAAACCCCACAAAATACACCAGCTCTTCTACACAAGAGCAACAACGGGACACGTCCGTTCCCTACTACAACACGTCTGTCAACTCCCCTTGGACAACCTTGTAACCTTTTCACCTTCCATACCTCAGGCTAACTCTAGCCAATAATAAACTACTACTTTAGTCACATGTCATAACAATCAAAGTTCAGCTGCTCATGCAAACAGCACATGCAACTCACAAACTTTTAACTCGACTTACATTACAATCACGTTTGACACAAACATTTACCTAATAAACCTTGCTCACCCAGGAGCATAAAACCATAGCAACTTATCGTAATTGCATCTTGACATTCATCCTCCTCTTCAAAATAAAAACGCAGTTTTTCATTCGGTGGGTATTGGACATCAGATTTCAGGCAAACTCAAAACATTATCGTTGCAGGCTCACAAAAAAAAAAAAAAACAATGTTCTAGTTGAAAAATTACAATACTGATCTCAATAATCAAAACAAATTCTTTAGGACATGATGGCACTATTGGACACCTCCGCCAAGCCACTCCCACAGCCTATGTAGTGCGTGACTCACATCTCACTACCAACACAACACCGTTTAGACCGATGGTTCATTACCCAGAACCAAAGTTGAACCGACTAGTCATAATACCTGGACATCGACAGTTCACACAGAACTGACACTGACTACTTGCATTAGTATACTGTTCAAAAAAAGAAACGCATAGCTACTAAAGGCCCACACATAGCCATAATTTTGACATTCAATAACTTTTTTAATTTAATGATTTAATTGTTCAAATTGCACACAAGAATACCTTAGGGTTCAACCAATCAATTGGCAGTAGTTTTGCATCTGGGTCAACGAGAGTTTTTTGGCGTACGGGCTTTCCCGTTAGTATGGTGTGTGGCCTCCTCTTGCATCGATCAGCGACTGGAATCTCCTGGGCATGGATGCGATCAGACGTCTGATGTGGGCCTGTGGGATGGCTGCCCACTCTTCCTGGAGTGCCTGGAACAGATCACGACGATTATCTGGAGCAACGTCTCGGCGACAAACGCGTCTATGCAGCTCATCCCACAGGTGCTCAATCGGACTCATGTCTGCAGACAGGAATGGCCAGGGAAGGGTGAGAATGTTGTTGGCAGTCAGGAACTGCGTGGTCAACCGTGCACAATGGGGTCTGGCGTTGTCCTGTTGAAACACAGACCTTTGGGCAGCCAAAAGTGGAAGGACATGGGGTCGAAGAATTTCATTGACGTATCGTTGCGCATTCAAGCCTCCTTCAATGTGCACCAATTGACTCCTTCCGTTGTAACTGATCATTCCCCACACCATTGCACCTCCACTACCGTACAGCGGGGCTTCATCAACGCAATTTTGGGCAAAACGTTCATTTCGCCAACGATAGACCCTACGCCGTCTATCATGACGCTGCATTCGTCACTAAACCAGACACGTCTCCATTGATTGTCAGCTGCCCAGGGACGATGCTTATTGGCCCAAAGAAGTCGATTTTGGCAATGGAGGCGCATAAGGACAGGTCTTCGGTTAGGTCGTTGTGCCCAAAGTCCAGCGTCATGCAGTCTATTCCGGACAGTTTGATCAGACACATGACGTCCTGCAGGCAATGACTGGGCAGTTGAGGAAGCTGTTGTAAACCTGTCTCTGAGGTGACGAAGCCGAATAAAGCGATCCTCTGCTGCTGTTGTCCCTCTGGGTCGTCCACTGCGATGCCGGTCTTCAACTGAGCCAGTGGCTTGGAACCGGTGCCAAAGTCGACTGATGGTACTCTGATGCACGTTTAGATGCCTGGCAACCTGACTTTGACTTTCGCCTGCATGCAGTCGGCCAATAGCAATGTTCCTTAAATGTATCGATAGAGACGCCATAAATGTCTGCTTGAAAATGAACTGAATGTTTTGTGTGTAGCGTTATCCTTTTATAGGGTTTCAGTAGCGTAGTCAGTGAATAGTGTTCACCCAAAATTTTGTTGCTTTCACGTGCGCGCAACATGAGCTGTGGTCAAAAAGTGCGTCATAAACACTATTGACCACTGCGTTGTAACGATTACAAAAACGAACGCAATTCAGGTCAACACGTGCATTTGACACTGTAAAGAACATTTGAGGCTGGTATTTACATACCCTAGCACCAAATTTTACTTACAAACTCATAAAAACGCGCCCTCGGATAGCTATGCGTTTCTTTTTTTTGAACAGTATATATCTACTTCCCAGAGCGATAGTTCATTACCCAGAACCACGATCCTTGCATAGACTATAATACCTGGCGCTATCACAGAGACCTTCCCTCTCGCGCCTCAACCACTTCTGGGCCCGAAACAACAGAGTAGGACTTTCCTCACTCTTCTTCTAATAATATATGACTCGGCATTGTCTCTCGAGTCTACCAAATATATAGGCTATGTTGTGATCTCAAATCACAGCAACAACAAGCGGCACCCAGAGTACGAGAATGTGGATCCCACCACATTCCCAGACTGTGTCCTTGGCGAGGTCCAATAACCAACATTTTATAAATTTATCTAAGGCAAAAGCCCTATCAGCCTTTAATTAATGCCTGTTTGATCTCACGCTAACCATGCTAGCGTACTGTGTATAAACACAGTAAAAAGTCTAACTATAAAAAAATTACAACATGTGATCTCTCAAAAAACCCAGTAAAGGTGGAAAGGAGGCTGTAATGAAATATTACTAAAAAAGCTTCACAATATTTTTAAAACCAAAAGAGTAACAATATATGTCAATTGGATCTGCACTAACATGTACTGTGGCTGCAATGCTAAAGTACAATAGCCAAAAGATAAACTAACAAAACTCAAACTGTAGGCGTCATTGATGTTGCCAAACTGTAGCTACCACTAAACAATATCGGTCTGTCTCACAATTCCTGGTCCAACTACTGACAATAAAGTTACCTCAAAATATGGACAAAAACAATGTCAATGATGATAATGTAAAGTACGAATCACAAAACTAACAACAACCAACAGGTTGGGGACAAAGATGACAGAAAAAGACGAGTAGAAATAGATGCGTTTAAACAAAACCAGAACCTGTTTAACGAACAAACACGAGATTGAAAAAAAAAACATATTTACAGTGATAGTAAGATACTGACTGGAGGGTACAACAGTAAAAAAATGACTTAAGGAAAGCTTAATACACAACTCAATGTATAACAAACACGACCAAACCAGCTAAAACACAATTATGCACAACTAATTATGCAGGGTACAATCAAATCACCAGGTCAATTACTGATCTCTAATCCCCACAATCATTAATATAGAAAAACCATACAGAAGACGATCCAACGCAAATTCCTTCTTAAAGAAGAACGATTCCTTGGATTCACCACCCTATCCACCCTTTTAGATAAAAAAATTAAAAAATTAATGATACTCCTTGACGTAACAAAAGCAACATTAAACGATCATGTGACACGAAGCTAATCAAGAAACTACCGCATGACATAGGAGAAAAAAACTAACTTAAATAATCTAAGTACTACAAGCTAACAATGTAAGGAACTAAAAGTATTGTAATATTAACAATAATGGGATAAATACAAACACAACAAAATCAAATAAAGATTAACTAATATCACATCTGAACAACAAGGTTTCTCACACAAATAAATAATGGAGAGCGTAATGGAAAACACAAAAACTGTAATGCAATTTGAAAACAAAAATCAAATAAATTACAATAATTATATATACACAAAATTACGTAAGTTCCCATGGATAAGGCGCTGGTTTGGTCCACTAAACATATGCTTCTGTGTCACAGGTGATATGATGATAACAACAAACACGCGACGTCTCACAAAATACAAGATAGATATAGCGTTACTGAAAGTTCAGCTGTTCTGCACAGCTCTAACGTTGACCAAACGTCACTGGAACACACCAATGTAGAAACCTCGAGCAAGGTTTAAACATCATCATCAGCTGCCATCTCCACAACGAAGACTGGCTGTAATGGATCTCCAAAGTCTTCTGTCTCTTGTCTTGGTTGTGCACTCTGATAGACTCTTTCCTGTCCATCTCTTGATGTTATCTTCCCACTTATAGCGCTGTATTCCCCTTGCACGTTTGCCTTCAACTCTCCATTCTTGTATGGTATCTGCAAGGTGTTGTGCCTTTTTATGTGGCCAAAGTATTTTAGCTGCCGAACTTTGATCTCCCTCGTTAGTTCTCTTTTCATACCTAGATTTCCTAGGACCTCCTTATTTGTTTTCTTCTCTGTCAATGCGATACGCCCAATTCTTCTATATATCCACATTTCAAGAGCCTCAATTCTTTCTTCCAAATGCTTGTCGTAATAGATGTTTATAGTCCTGTTTGAGCAGAGGTGATAGTGATAACTATGTGAGAGTAAGGGGTAAGAAATAGTTTTTATCACGAGGTGATAGTGTAAGAGAAAGGACAGTCTCTGGGTTGAGTAATTTCTCTAATCAAGCCTATCTGGACGACTAAATTTAAATCAGACGCACTTTCTCTCCTTGTACAAAATACAAGTTACACTGCACCCACATGCACACAATTCTGTGACAAATACGCACAAACGTGAAAACAAACTATTTATAACATATGGACAGGGGTTGACCAACACAATAACTTAAGGTTTATTAAGTTTATTTATCACTAGAACTTTACAACATAAATCATATACATCAGTAGATCATGGTTTACAGACACAATGACAATTAATCAAATAGGTTTTCCCCTCTGGTAAAGGAAAAGAAAGGAAGATCCCAACAGAGGTTAAATAACCCGAAAGATCAAAAGTTAACAATAAGGGTATGCAATAGTCATTAAAGAAACAAAGAACAAGTTCCTAATTAATCTATCCCGTAAATACTCAGGTTAATGAGAACAAAAGAAAAGATTTGTATGATAGGGGTAACCACAGAAAATTATGTTACTCTCTTACAGTTCATTCAATCCTTCATACTTGTGGCCACATTCATATTCGCTTACCCAGTAGTTGTCGCAGGCATTCCGTAGAAATAAACACTAATAAGTAATATTGCTACTCAGTGTAATATTAAGTTTTGCCAAATCCAGCCCCAGACTCGCCGTAGTTGCGGACTGCAAATTGCATGGGAGTCGCTGGAGTTGGTGATTTACCTTTTCCTGGATAAAATACGATATCTCTGCCTTCAGTTGGTTGGAGTAAGGTTCATACGTGGTGATCGCCGACATAGGATGAATAATAAATATATATTCTGGGTTGTCTAGCCTCTGGATGATGAGACCCTATGTTAAGTTACACAAATGTTGCTGACAATATATGTTGCCACGCAGCTGGCTGATGAGATTGAAATAACTGAAATCTGGTAATAGTTAATGTTAAGTCCTAATTGTATTCATGGGGAGTTTATCAGTAAAATACTTGTAAGTACAGACCGGACCTTTGTTAGCTCACTTGTTTAGCTGTTTATGTGTTTAAAATAACTTCGAGTATCTTCGCGAATGTTCTGGATGCAGAATGGTCCAGAACGTGGGTGAACGAAATTCATCTCAGGCGCAAAATCCGCGCTGAGAAAAATTTGCGCTGAGCTGTTCTTTTTAGGCGGGGAAATTTTTGGGGACATTCGAATGCTGAGATAGCTTAGAGAAGAGACTGACGATTATGGTCAGTGTGTCCCGATATGGAGAATAGTTTTGGTGAAAGGGATTTTCATATTGCCTAAGATATTTTCATAAAGCCGTGGATATAAATGCCGATATATGTATTCTGCAGAATGTACATTGTTAAAGATTTTTCGGGCCTGGGATTATAGACCGTTATGTGTTGATCTCCAATAAGGGAGATTTGTGAAGATCGACAGATTATTATTATACTGAAGATGTATTTCTCCCATGAGTTATGTTGAGTCTGACGATACAGCCATTATTGTACTGCGATATAGGCAGTTCCTTTTGCTGTAGGGATAATTTGGACCAGGAAACTTTATCATTATGAACTGCTGTACTAATGCAGCTGTTGTGCCTGGGATTTTGTATGCTATGCACTCAACTACCTATGGATTTGGTGATTATGAGATGTGTCCTATTTTGCTGTGTACTGTACCTGTGACAATGTACTTAGTGATGTCCTCGTGACTGTGGAGTAATAAAACAGTGTAGAACGATCAGGAGTTATAACCTTTTTGCTGACTCCTACATGTGTGTTGGTGTGTGTGACTATTATTGACTTTCCGTTAGAACTACATGCATTCGCGTTCACTGATGTCAATACACCCACACGCCTGGTCGGCTATCTGTAAGCACGGCGAATGCTGATTTGTCCTTCATCAGCGCACATAATACAATAACATTTATCATCTTCTTCCACTACTCAATAACTCACTTGATATCAACAGTGATGGCCAGTTCCTACTCTACCAGTGAATCACCAACAACCCACTCAGTATCAGTGGTGAGCCAGCATTTTGGGGTGTTATCAACTGATTGAAGGATATTATCTTACAAGTTCAAGTTTCAAGTCAAGAGATCCAGTGTTGCTGTACTTCTTCTTGTGGGCCGTTACCTCGGAGTTCCAGTGATGATCACCTTTGGACTTCTTCACACGGGATTATCTATGTACATCATTGCCGCTGTTACCTTGGAGTTCCGACATTGATTGATAGTGTATTTCTTTGGATTGTATTAGCTGTGTACATCTTTGCTGTGGTTTCGGAGGCCAGGATTTTTTTCCTTCTAAAGATAAGTGGCTATTTGTTTGTAAACTGTGCCTCTGTGTGATGTAATTAAGCCTTCCTCTATTAGATCCTTGTTTTTGTATTATATATGTTTATATGTGTCATATTTCAGCGGGCAGGTTGGGTGGAAACTTTCGTAGGATATATCCCACTTTACCGAGGGCCTACGAAAGCGTTCTATAGGGACTGTTTTGTCTAAGTCCGTGTCGTAAAAGATCCCTTGATAATTCGGGCATACCCTGTTTACGCCGGATTCAGTCATCTTTATAATTATTTAGGTGTGACGAGATGTCTAATGTTGTTTTCGTCATATTTTCCTCGGTTCTTTAGTTCTTGTTTAATTTGTTTGTGGGTGTCTTCCTCCCCTTTCTATCTTTCAGTTATATTCGTTTATACACTGTTTTGTCCTTTATATTGTATCCTATTCGCAGCTGTCGTTGCACGCTTTGCAATATTTTTTTTACTTTATTTCTACTTTTTACTTTAGTCGATTCCTGCGAACGTTGTTGTTACCTTATACTTATTGAAGGCTATTGGGTAACGAGTATATTAATGTGCTGCACTGGTCTTGTAAGATATTTTGATATAATAGACAACAGTCTCAACAGTAACGTACGGAATGGCCAACTTGAATAATCGTGATCAACAGCTTGTTGTACGTTTTATCACATTTAATATGTCACAATACAACATAAGTGTACTTCACTTCTTTTGAGAGCATATGATTATATGACGTTACATCAGTAATACAAATGTGTTCAGTAGCAGCCATAAGCAATAATGTCGTTGTGCCGGTTTAAAGTCAGAATGTCTATGTATCATCTACAACGGCTTCATACTTTACAAATCTGTATTGATTCAAATCACTGTCCATCTCCTTAAGCCACACACAATCAGGCACACATCATAATGAATTGAGTCAATTATCCTGACTCTGAAATATTTTATAACAATAAACACTGGTCTGTCGCTCTCACATAAATATCCGTACACTTCGAAAACACAAGCCAAACTCAACTGTCCTAACGATAACCTTCGTTCCCCCCGCAGAAGACCCTGTCCACGTCACACACTAAATACCTGTGTCACACACATTCCACAACTCGCACGCTTTTACAATCGAAGCGTATTCGCGTTCTGCTCCATTGCGCACAGCGATGAATTACCATCCTGTGAGCAAAGTGATAGGTAACAGTTGTCATTTGTTCTTTATATCTTGTCTTTGTCTTTCTTGTTTGTATTATCCATTTTTTATACACTGTCATTATTATAATGCACAATAGATATATAGGTGATTAATTAAATTATTAATAGTTAAGGTAATTATACAGGTTCTAGATTAAGGACTTGTCACCCACTGAGTTAGGATAAAGTGAGTTTCTCAAGTAATATATTTACACAAGGTATTTATCTCATATAATCCAGCATAATGGCTACTTTGGATTATTTCATTGAACAAGGGAGATCCCTTGGAATGACTAATGAGGAAGTAAAAGACTTCGCACTTGTTGAATATGCCAAGGCGCAGAAGGCTGAAGAAAAGAAACAGAAAATGGAAACTGAGAGACAGAAAGTGGAAATTGAAAATATAAAATTGCAGATGCAGGCAGATGAGAGAAAATTTCAAATTCAAATGGAAGAGAAGAAATTAGAAGCTGAAGAGAGAAAAATTCAACAGCAAAGAGAGGCTGAAGATAGAGAAATGCAAATGGAGGCTGAAAAACAGAAATTAGAAGCTGAAGAGAGAAAACAGAAATTAGAAGCTGAAGAGAGAAAACAGAAAGTTCAGATACAAGCTGAAGAAAACCAAAGACTACAAAAGGAAAGAGTCTTAGCTATGGAGCTGGAGAAAATAAAAGTAGGGAATATGGGTAATACTCAAAATGAGACAAACAATCAAAAAACTTCTAATAAGGCAAATACTAAATCTTATGATAATGAATTGCTTGTTTTCAACCCTACCTGCCACGATATTGCACTCTATCTAAATAGATTTGAACTTTCATGCGAATCTCATAAGAAAGACAAGTCGCAATATTGTGAACAACTTAGTAGGTTACCTAAGGGTGAAGCTTCCAATACTATGAGTATGTTGGAAGGTCCTGACAAGAATAACTTTGAGGTTGTCAGAGCGGCCTTATTAAAAAATACCAACTGGGTGAAAAATGGTTATCGCCTACGTTTTAAGTCTGTATTGCCGGAGACAGGGAAAGATTTTTCAGAATTTATATCAAATATCCGCCTTACGTTTTCACGTTGGGTTGAACTTTCAAAAACGGAGCACACATATGAAGCCCTTATGGACTTATTGCTTTGCGACAAAGTCATGTCGTCAGTTAGTAAATCTTTTCTTTCCTTTCTACATGAACGAAAACCTCTAAATTTGAAATATATGGAACAATACTGTCGCCAATATGTCACGGCACATCCAAATGTAACGGTTAGCAATTTTAAAGTCGAAGAAGGTTTACCCGTGGGAACACCTTTTGAGAGGGTTGCAGTGGATATTGTGGGATCTCTCACTCGGACCAAGAGGAGGAACAGTTACATCCTTACTCTGGTGGACACTTGTTCTATGTGGGAAGAGGCGGTAGCCCTGCCATCAATTGATTCGAAACATGTAGCAGAGGCACTACTTACAATATTCACAAGATTAGGATTCCCGCATCAAATCTTGACTGATAATGGCTCACAGTTCAAGGGGAAACTAACGGAAGAAGTTTTTAAGCTATTTCAAGCCAGACACTTTCATTGTAGTCCGTACCATCCACAAGGAAACAGCCAGGTAGAGAGGTTCAATGGGACTCTCATTTCTATCCTGAGGAAGCTGGCATATGAAAAACCGGATATGTGGGATCAATTTCTGCCCGCCACGTTGTTTGCGTATCGGGGGTACCACATAGTTCAACCGGGATGGCTCCCGCAACCCTGCTATTTGGGAGGCCCATAAAAGGTCCATTAGAAGCTTTATTAAGGACCTGGACAGAGGAGAAAGCAGAAGAGACTGTTACCTCATCATATCAATATGTGAACGAGCTGACCACTCGTCTGAAAGCTGGATGGAAACTGGCAAATGATAATTTGAGACAAGCCAGGAAGAAACATGCAGCGTATTTTAATAGGAAGGCAAAGGACAGAGAATTAGCTGTGGGAGAGAAGGTGCTTCTTCTACTACCCGGCAGCCAGAATAAGTTGCAAATTGGATGGCAAGGTCCATATACGGTTCTAGAGAAGGTGTCTAGAACAAACTATAAAATTGACAAAAAGGGGAAGGAGAAGGTATATCATGTAAACCTTTTAAAGAAGTATTTGGACAGACCACTCCAGGAAAGCACCCCCTTACTGACCTTGGCTATAGCAACTAAAATGGAAAATGAACCACTCACCTCACATGAATACCCATTACATCCCTGTGAGACAGCCGCACAGGTAAAAGTCCGTAAGCACCTGACTAAAAATCAGAGGGAGAGAGTTCAACAGGTTCTGGAGGAACATACAGATGTATTAACAGATAAACCAGGACATATAAATTTGCTACAGTATGACATGAAGCTGGTAGACTCAAAACCAATCTGTATGAGAGCCTATTCTGTTCCGTTCGCGAAGGAGAAGGCATTGAAAGAGGAAATAGATTATTTGTTGAAAGGAGGGATTATTTCACACAGTGAATCTTCTTTTAGCTCCAGTGTAGTTTTGTTGAGGAAACCGTCTGGGGAACATAGACTGTGCATAGATTACAGGAAACTGAATGCTGTCACAGAAGGATAAGTGACCATTACCAGACACAAAACAGTTATTTGCCAGATTGAACAAGGCAAAATACTTTTCGAAGGTGGATTTTAGCAAAGGCTATTACCAGATTCCAGTGAAGCCTGAAGTTAGACCTTATTAGCTTTTAGCACCTCGGAAGGACATTATGAATTCAACATGCTACCATTCGGACTAAAAAATGCTCCGATTGTATTTTCTAGGATGATGCGCAAATTGTTGGATCCACTGAATAATCCATGTATCACGAATTTCATGGATGATATTCTTGACGCCACAGAGACATTTGAAGAACACATTAACTCTCTGAATATGTTATTTGATATGCTTAGGGAGGCAAACTTAACTGCTAGACCAACAAAATGTTGTATTGGATGCAAAGAGTTGGAATTCTTGGGACATACTGTATATCAGGGTAACATGACCCCTGACCCCAAGAACTTGGAAAAACTGCAGAGAGCACCTAGACCACAAACAAAAAAAGACGTGCGATCATTCGTGTCGTTATGTGGGTTTTACCAAAAATATATCAAAAATTTTAACTCTATATGTGCTCCTCTGACTGATCTGACTCGCAAGGGAAATCCAGAAAAAATTGTTTGGTCCGCGCAATGTGAATTGGCATTTCAAGAGTTAAAGTGAAAAACTCACTAGCAAGCCTATTCTCAAATTGCCTGATTTGACTCAGGACTTTGTGGTGAGAACAGATGCAAGTAATGTAGGCCTGGGGGGGGGGGGCGGCTCTGTTGCAAAGGACCTCTTCACCCAATGGGGAACTAAACCCAGTCGCTTATGCAAGCCGCAGGTTGAACAAAGCGGAGCAAGGATATTTTACAAGCGAAAAAGAATGTTTAGCGTTAATCTGGGCAATAAAAAAGTTCCAAATCTATCTTTATGGTAGGACTTTTGTGGTCCTGACGGATCACCAGCCCCTAGTGTTCTGATCTTAGGCCAAGAATGAAAATTCAAGATTGTTAAGATGGACTTTATTGTTGCAACCTTATCAGTTTATTATTGAATATATCCCGGGGTCACAGAATGTCGGTGCAGATTTCCTCAGTAGGCACCCCTGTGATCAAAATTGGAGTAGTTGGCAGGCGTGAGGAGTAATTTTATCTATGTGTATCACTAGTTTTGGAACTTGCATTAGTGCATGTTCTCAGGTGGGGAGATGTGTGGTGAAAAATACAGTGATACAACGTTAAAATACCTTCAATTATAAAGATAACGGGTAAGATAACATGTAGGGATAAAATTATACGTAAGATACGAGGATACATTCTCGCCTACGCCAGCGCTTTCTACCGCCATTGAAACTAACTAGTTGGAACATGCAGACTAAACGGTTTACCCTTTTAGACGGGAGGGAAACGGAGATAAAAGAAAAAAAATTGTGACGGTCTGAACACGTGTTTGAATCTAAAAAGGCAAAAAGACGCAATTTGTAGTTTAAAGGAAAAATCACGCCACTAGTTGACACAATGTAAGGAATTGGTAGAAAAACGACCTTAGCTCTTGTTAGAAACAGTCGTATCTTAGACGTTTTACCGTAATTAGTTGTTTTGTTTGAATACAGCGGCAAACGCCGTGGACGAAGGTTCAAAAACAAATTTCAAAAACAAACCTTGAGAAAAGTAGGGTTTTCTTTAATAATAAAGTTATGAAAATAAAACCTAGCTAGTTTGATAGCCCATCTTGAGCAGAGAAATAATATACTTTTAATTACACAGACGGACAGATAACACGGAAGATATTGACGAAAGACCGTATTGTTCCAATCAGACTAGCGAACAGTTTTTTGTGCATACTTTCACTAAAGTTACATTTTGGCGTCCTTGAGACTAAAAATGCAAAAATCAAACTGCAGATGAATGAGGGGCAAAGTCGGAGGATTGTAGCTAAAAATAACTTAGTGGGGCAGGATTGTGTAGTTTTTTTATGTCTTCTTCTTCTTCTTTGATCCTTAGCCGCCGACCGTCTAAGCAGTCAGTTGCCATCACGCCTAGTGGCGTCTTGTAGGGCAAATACAAATTGATTCCACTTTGCTCGGTCGGTGGCCATCCTTCGTACAGTGCCCCAACTCTGGTTCATTCTTTGCATCTCAGCCTCCACAGTCATCCGCCAGGTTGTTTTTGGTCGGCCTATCTTTCGTTTTCCTTCAGGGGTCCAAAGCATAGCTGTTCTTGTGATGGCATCGGGATCTCTTCTGAGGACATGACCAACCCAGCTCCAGCGTCTGCCAGCTATGATGGTGTGCATGTCCTCTTGCTTGCTACGAGTAAGCAGATCTTGGTTAGTAATGGTATTTGGCCAATTTTTTCATGTAGTTAGTCCAAAAAACATGTGTAATTTTGGGAAAAATACTGCATACTAGACTGAGACTGGACTGAAATTTGACTTTTAGTTTGAATATTTGAAAAAGTTAGAGGGGAAGTCCGCTGATTGGACAAAAGCATTAATATTATTGAGAAAGAGACGCACGCTTGTGTCATTTGATAGAAGATTGTCCATTAACACAGTTCTTGACTGCTAGAGGTGATTTCCAGGAAATATTAAATAAAAATCAGTGGGACGCCCTAATCTAGCCAGCAGCTCAGCTGAGTTTTGCTAGTACTAAGTAACTGTGTTCTCAATTCTGAATTGTGGTAAGGAAAAAAGCATTTATCTTGTTTATTTTAATATTTTGAGTGATTGATACTGCCATATCATGAAAAATGATTACGACAAGTGAGTGCTTGCTCTAGGTCCCCAGCAGCAGTCCAGGGCCTAGAGACACACTAATAATATATGAAAACCTATCTAAGACTATGGAAGGAGGATCTATAATTGAGATCAGTGGGAACATATCACCCACCTTATTGAATAGAAGAGGAAACTATTGAACATATTTCGGATGCAATGCAGTCTTGGGAAACTGGTACTATTTGATAACAACTGGGTGAGATGTGCTAAGTTGGTCAGAGAGATCTGACCCAATCTGTGTAGTGTTGTTTATGGTGTTGTGTGTAAGTGTGGCGCAGTAAACAGAGTGTTGACACATGGCACAAATTTTGTTTCAGAGTTTCTGATCTGGCACTACGATTGTGCCAGATGCTTTTGTAGAAGTACAAAAGCGGGTGTCTGTTCAGCCTAACATTTTACTCCAGCTACTGAGAGGAGTGGGCCACAAGAATTCTGTACTACATCGTCACAGGCCAGATAAGTGCAAACCTGGCCTGCTGGAGATTCATAAACTATTTCCACCATAAATAAAGAAATAAATCTTGTTATATAAACATTAACATCAGTCCATATGTCAAGGACAATGAACTTTGTAGCCATAGATTGGGCATGATGACGCCACCCCAATTAAACATCCAGTGCTAGTTGTTCCCAAGACATTGTAGATATTATTAATATTAACCATTGTAATAATATACCAATGTACACAAATTACATTTGATTATGCAATATATATATATGCATTTCATTGATAAATACATATCATTTCATATGTTCTGACCAAAAGAAACAATTGGTTTAGGACTAATAAATTTAAAAAAAAAATGTTCAAACTTAAACTATAACAGCCAGAGTTAGTTCAGTGTATTATAGAGATTATTATTAATATTATTAGACTTATTATTTACATGTGTGTGTCTGTGTATTTTATTACCTACACATTACATTTCAGTACCCTAGACTTTTAACGTAGCTAACATTCATAATAGTAGAATAGGTCTGTTTGAGGTCGTAAGTGGTAGCAGAAAGGCCTTCTGTAACTCACATAAACTTTTATCTCAGGAGCCTTCACAGCTGACCTCATCCAGTACACTAGGTAACATAACATCCATACAATAACATCAAAAACCACTACACTGCTGGCTAGATTAGGGCGTCCCATTGATTTTTATTTAATAATTCCTGGAAATCACCTCTAGCAGTAACGTACTGTGTCAATGGACAGTCTTCTATCAAATGGCACAAGCGTGCGTCTCTCATTCAATATTATAAATGCTTTTGTCCAATCAGCGGACTTCCCCTCTAACTTTTTCGAATATTCAAACTAAAAGTCAAATTTCAGTCCAGTCTCAGTCTAGTATGTAGTATTTTTTCCAAAATTACACTTGTTTTTTGGACTAACTACATGAAAAAACTACACAAACCTGCCCCACTAAGTTATTTTGAGCTACTATCCTCCGACTTTGCCCCCTAGTTCATTGCAGTTTGATTTTTGCATTTTTAGGCTCAAGGACGCCAAAATGTAACTTTAGTGAAAATATGCACAAAAAACTGTTCGCTAGTCTGATTGGAACAATACGGTCTTTCGTCAATATCTTCCGTGTTATCTGTCCGTCTGTATAATTAAAAGTATATTATTTCTCTGCTCAAGATGGGCTATCAGACGAGCTAGGTTTAATTTCATAACTTTATTATTAAAGAAAACCCTACTTTTCTCAAGGTTTGTTTTTGAAATTTGTTTTTGAACCTTCGTCCACGGCGTTTGCCGCTGTATTCAAATTAAAACGACTAATTACGGTAAAACGTCTAAGATACGACTGTTTCGAATAAGAGCTAAGGTCTTTTTTTTTACCAATTCCTTACATTGTGTCAACTAGTGGCGTGATTTTTCCTTTAAACTACAAATTGCGTCTTTTTGCCTTTTTATATTCAAACACGTGTTCAGACCGTCACAATTTTTTTTTCTTTTATCTCCGTTACCCTCCCGTCTAAAAGGGTAAACCGTTTAGTCTGCATGTTCCAACTAGTTAGTTTCAATGGCGGTAGAAAGCGCTGGCGTAGGCGAGAATGTATCCTCGTATCTTACGTATAATTTTATCCCTACATGTTATCTTACCCGTTATCTTTATAATTGGAGGTATTTTAACGTTGTATCACTGTATTTTTCACCACAGCGTTATTAGCACCATACTTATGAGCTATACGGAACTGATGATGTTCAATGTTATTAATTATTACCACCTATGAACAGTTATTAAAGGACAGACCATTGTCGATAACGTCCCTTTAGATGAGTGGTTCAAGCCTTATTTACCAGATGTTTTGCCAATCATATCCAATATACATGATGTGTCTTGATTCTCGTCCATTTGACTGTACCTGTTGATGTCACTGTGTCACGTAATTAAATGGTTGAAAGTTCCAGCAGTTTTCTACAATTACTGACTGCTGCATGTGAGTGAGTGGGTGCCTTATTTACATATCAAAGATCCTATACGCATTCGTGTCTCTACACACCCATCTCACTTGTCAACCACACCACCTTCAAGTACCTTACATACATGAAATGTCGGATGTTCGAATGTCAACATGACACTCTTTTCCGCGCCTCAACGCCTGGTGAGCTATTCATGCATAACAAAGCTGCTTGGCCCAGGTCGGACGGACTACAACAGTACACAGCAAGGAGATTGTTACGTTCCTACATATCATACGTAAATCCCACCTTAACATTTGTAGTGGTCACATAAGAAACAGGACATAACATTCGTGGTTAGCGTAAATTAGACGTTAACACAATCCATATCACAAACCTCTAACATAGCAAATGCTCTCACGTTTAAGCAAGAACGGATAAAAAAATTTTACAATCCAAATAACATGTTTTTATCAATTCTTCTTCTTCTTTGATCCCTAGCCGCAAACTGTCAAAGCAGTCAGTGGCCATCACGCCTAGTGGCGTCTGGTAGTGCAGCATTCATTTTGCCTTCATTTTATCAATTAATCGCTATTTTGTAATATAGCCGATTAATCGATTAATTAGTCGTTAAAAGTCCAAGCCCTAAAACATATCATGCAATATAAAACTGACTAGACTTCAACAAGGAACAGGAAGTTATATGGTAGAGGAATCCTACTGTGTCTGGAGAAGAACTCCATAACACATTATGTGTTAACATGCAAGAAATATGAACAGCACAGAAAACCACTCATTGAATACTTGAGAACACAAAACTCTCCATCACCATCGCTAGAAACTACTAACAATTGACCTACCCATGAAGCTACACAACAGAATTAAATTGTATATAACCAAAACAAGAATTAACATCAAACTACCAGAACAGATGGCAGTTAGACAGGAAGATCAAGCTTTTAGAACAGATGGCAGTTAGACAGGAAGATCAAACTACCAGAACAGATGGCAGTTAGACAGGAAGATCAAACTACCAGAACAGATGGCAGTTAGACAGGAAGATCAAACTACCAGAACAGATGGAAGTTAGACAGGAAGAACAAACTACCAGAACAGATGGCAGTTAGAAAGGAAAATCAAAGCACTAGGAAACATTTCTTCCCCCCCATTTCAGCATAAGAAGTAAAAATAAAAACTACCAGAACTAAAACATCAAAGTATGTCCGGTAAAAAACTACCAGAACTAAAACATAAAAATATGTACGGTAAAAAACTACCAGAACTAAAACATCAAAATATGTCCGGAAAAAAACTACCAGAACTAAAACATCAAAATATGTCCGGAAAAAATCTACCAGAACTAAAACATCAAAATATGTCCGGTAAAAAACTACCAGAACTAAAACATCAAAATATGTCCGGTAAAAAAAGTTGTCCAATAGCAAATACAGCCGTAGGGGAGTAGAGTGTTAGAGACTTCACTATACTAGGCCCAGCATCGAGAGATGGGGGTGAACAGTTCCCTTCCTCGCTGCCTTTTCCTTCCATAGCTCAAGAACAATCAGATACCCATTTACAGCTTGGTGCACTGGCGCTTGTCGATACCGTGAATCGCACTCGGCACCTTTGCACATTAAAACACTCTGTCAATCGAACGCTAAATGTCCAGTAGATACATTTAAGGTAATGGCAATTGCAGTAAGAAAAAAAAAAGATAGGAAAATACAGTAAAACAAAACCTACAAACCCCACAACATGGGTATAGAGATTGGCCAAGGAACACCTAAGGGAATACACCACAAACACTACAGACATTAGCCAACATCATAACAAAGGACAGAGATATTTTAGCCTGAAAGAAAACAAAAACATCAGATGTAAATATGCTAAATAGAATAAAGAACACTATATACCCAAATCATAACCCACATTGGGTTGAACCGGGTATCCCGTGCATAGGTCAAACACCAGTTTTCGGTGCATGAACTAAATCAAATCAAATCTTTCAAGGGTGTCTAATTCTAAAGGTACCGGGTTCGCGTCCAGTAAAGGGAAGATAATTCATGAATGTTTTTATTCTATTTTTAGAACCAGTGTTTCCTAATGATGTTATTTGGAGAAACTGGAGCTCATGACGTCAACTCAGCACGTTTCAGAATGGCAGAAAAGGTCACAGGAAAAGCCTAGATCTACAATATAGATAAAACCAAGGAGTCTTCAATTTGGTATTGATTGCAAAAGAGCGAGAAGCTCAGCAACCCTAGTTAAACAACAACAACCCCCCCCCCCCTTACATTCCGTACCTGATCCCTGTGGAGCACATACAGTCCACAGCTGTTGACCATGCTGTGACACTCATCATTCTCTTTTGTGCTCCTCGTATAGCATGGGATACTATGGCAGCGGTGGTTCTTGATGCAATTTGTGTTACGTGATGAAGTTACCATCCTCATTCACGACCTCGTATTAGTCGCTTCAACGACATGTCTGAATGTGCAGTGGTTTTATTATGTCTTTGTCTCTTCAAAGACCCCGGGAACTTTACGACATGCTCTTTAGATTATTGCTAAAAACGTATTTGTAACAAGACATGTGGTTATACAGGGTAATTGTAAAGTCACGTGTTATTTGTAATTTGTTAGTTCTTCATGTTATCCAATTACTGTATATGAAACAAACGTCACAATACAGCGACTTACCTGTTATTTTATGACATAAAATGGTGTCACATTAACACAACAGCGCAAGGGGAGATCACGTGACATCGTGGCGGGCAATCATTTTTGCTCTGTCTTGTAATGTTGAGTTCATTGGTCATTTTAGAATTTTTTTATTTATAGGAATACAAAATACAACGTACGTATTTGCCAAATTTCATATGGCGGTTATTACTCCTTGTTTCGACATGCATGTTATGTATATCCAGTAGGTACAAGTGGTGATAATAACATTTTAAAAAGAGGAAATTAACTTGTCAATCACTTTGTAGAAATAGTAAATCGTATACTATGATCATTTGATCGACCTTGACATTTTATGGCAGCGGTCAACCTTGGGTCTTGGCTCTCAAGTGACACCCTTCTCTTGGCTATTCGAACTGCGTTTTGAACTGAGCCCATTTCTTTAGAGAGCATCTCTAAAATGGCTCTTTCCACAGGGTGTTGTAAGAGCCTGTTTTTGCATAATCGTAGGGAGAATCTCGACTTGCTGCGATCAGCATCTCTGTCCTACCAGAATCCTATATTTATCTATTCATGTCTCTCTTGCACACATCTGTCAAACCTCATCTGTAGTTGCTTTTTTGAAAAAAATTGGTGTTGGAGGAAAAAGGGGGGGCGGGGGGGGAGGGGGGGGGGACGGCGCAAGCTTGTGTTGAATATTAAGTTTAATCCAGTTGAGAGACATTTAGCACTTTCATGCAACACATATAGGCTATTTTTTTTATTATCGCAGTCACATTAATGATTGTTAGTTACCTCCCTTGCAGTGCTTGGCGGGTTACGTATACAAACTCGGCCAGTATTGATTCCATGCGCATTGGAGAAAAAGAAAGGAGCGGGGAACAAAAGTCATTCCCACATATACAACAAGCACGTTAAGACATTGACTTTTACCTAACTTTCTGTATTCGCTACACAACTAGACATTGACATTGTGAACTCTTATCAATGTTCCACTACCATCGCATTTAAACGTTGATATTTATGCGTTTAATCTAAGGGACGTAATTTGTAATACAAGGGGAACAATATGTGCGGAAATGCTAGTCATAACTTTAACAAAATTATTAGTTAATTTATATTTATTTGCTTGAAACACTTATGTAGCAAGAAAAAATTGTAATATATTTTAAATTCCAAAGAACACGTTTCTGTTGTTTGTTGCTATTGTAGAAATGCGCAGTTATATTTTTTATCGGATAAATAAATGCACACTACGCTCAATACACGTCAGTAAATATGTATAACACGAGTTTCTCTTAAAGCATATCACAGGTCATCACTGTAAATATTGTATTTTTGACCGGCACAAAGTGCTGCCTAAAGTAAAGTTGAGACGATGTGTTTCACAAGTTCTCTTGTGAGCCCGAAAATGACCATAAGTCCCTACCAACTTTCTCCACCGAACATTATAACATGAGATGATAAGAAGAGTTTTTATTGCATAGTGACTTGAATGGACATTAAAATATATATAGTCCACCTCATATATAATAGTCTCTCAACCCTCACATTTAGTCTCATTGTATGGCTCTGAAACATAGAGAACAACGAAGACGTTATAATCTGCAGTGGTTGAATCACACGTAACCGTACGTTTCCAATTATAAGTCGTCTTGTAGTGCGTCGCGTTATAGACTAACCATAAATCCTAACGCCTTGTCCCTACACGTTATTATGGTCAAGTTTTGTGTTATGTTGTTTAAATAATACCATTTCTATCAATTCTCTACAGCTCTAAAAGGAGAGTTAGTGACTTAAGTCCACATATCCTGGAAGCGAGTTAACAGCGTTGATAGACTTTCGTTACATTTAAAAAAAAAAAAATTGGCGAAGCGTGTCCCGTTCAACCTAGTCGGTTATATTAGGTCGCATGTTCAAATATAAATGACCGTTAAGTCTGATGTCGTCATACAGTAAAATAGAAACAGACCCAAACAATAGAGGCAGACAACACAATATAGTGGCAACCCCTAAATAGAACCAGACCCAAACAATAGAGGCAGACAACAACATATAGAGGCAACCCCTAAAATAGAAACTGACCAAAAAATAAAGGCAGACATAAAGAAACAGAGGCAGATATAAAAATAGAGGCAGATATAATGAAACAGAGGCAGATATAAAGAAACAGAGGCAGATATAAAGAAACAGGTAGATATAAAAATAGAGGCAGATATAAAGAAACAGAGGCATATAAAAAGAAACAGAGGCAGATATAGAAATAGAGGTAGATATAAAGAAACAGAGGCAGATATAAAGAAACAGAGGCAGATATAAAGAAACAGAGGCAGATATAAAGAAACAGAGGCAGATATAAATAAACAGAGGTAGATATAAAGAAACAGAGGCAGATATACAGACACAGAGGCAGATATAAAGAATTAGACGCAAATATAAAGAAACAGAGGCAGATATAAAGAAACAGAGGCGGACACAAAAAATAGAGACTGACTCAAATAAACTAGGGACAGACACGAAAAATAGAGGCAACCCATGAAAGAGAAACTGACACAAAATAGAAGCAGACTTAAAAAAAAACTGGTAGATCCAAAAAAATAGATGCAGACATAAAATAACAGAGGCAGACATAAAAACAGAGGCAGATATAAAAAATAGAGGCAGATATACATAAACAGAGGCAGAAACAAAAATAGAGACAGACGCATAAAACACTTGGAAGGAGCAAATTCTAATATTTACTCGTACGTCTAAGGTTAGAACACTATAAATGATACGTGCTCCATCTTTGAACACCTTAACTCGAGTAATATTCCAATCTCTGTCTAATGTATTCAGAAAATTATGAACACGAAGTTACAATAATATACAGTCAGTGAAGCGCAAACTTGAAATATATGTACAAAAAGGTGAAGAAAACGTGATACGAGTTGTAACAGCTGGGGCATAAGGATGTAAGGCAGAGAAGAAGATAAATGAATGTGGAATTCTAAACTTCATGGTTTATATTTTTGATATATCTCAAGTGTTTTATGATCTCCAGCCTTTACCTTCTGTGATCAATCAGCTCTGGTGATCTGAAAACTGTTACACGTTTATGGCGCCTGATACAGGGTGTCCCCATCTCCCAAATCTTCTCCTATTCATCAAATACTACAGACCACAACTGCAAATAAATGTAAATTAAATGTAGAATAAACGTAGAAGTAGAGCAGAAAATGAAAATATTAAAATTCATGTAAAATGTCAGTTTATCCTTAAACTAAAAAGGAAACCAGTCTAGTTTGTCAAAAAAATAATCAATGGTTATTGTCAAACTCGCCACATTTAGCAACATATGTAAATAAGGTTTAGCTTTGTCAATATTTTGTTTGATTATAATAATATAATGATAATAATAGCCCCTTTTGTCATAACTGACCGTGGGAATGCGACCGTTAGGTGACAGTCGTCGATGCTTTTTGCCCTCGTGTTACGAAATTGGACCGTTCAATTTTTCTTCCATTTTCCTTCTCCCATCCCCCTTTCCATTTCTATTATTTGTCATTTTCGCCGCACAGAACTCCGTACTAAGAGTCTTTGTTTCCATTTGTCACACTTCACTTCGTATGTCCAGGTAAGGGTATTGATCATCACTGAGAGATTAATTGAATCACTGAACGTGTTAATACCACATTGGCTCCAGGTAGATGAGAGCACGAAGTATTTGCTTAAGATTGCATAATCAATTCCGATTCGACTGTTTGGGACAGGTGATTATAGATAAACGTAATCTTGGAAGACATTTGGAGGAGTGAGCAGGAAGTGTGATAAAAGTCAACTTTGACAACATTTTACGGATATGCAGGCCGCCCTTCTCCTATTTCAGCCGGTTTTGGGACCGTCCTAGGCGGAGTTCGACCTTGAGACATGAAGCATAAAAACACACCATTGCTCGTTCCGATTTCTTTGATGGGTTACGTTCTAGTATCATTATAACATACATGAAACTTTTGTATATTGACTGTGTTAATGACATCATTTCTTACATAAATAAATAAAGCTGAAGGCCAGGGCGAAGTAAAAAAAAAACATAAATTCGACAAGAACAATGGCAGATATAATATAATCCCTACTTTTTTTTTTAAATGGCCATAATTATAAGATCGCCAGGACTTGTGATTATGTTTAGAGACGAGCCAGAGCAAAAGGAAAAGGGACTAGCGACGAAAAGTCTTAAAATCAAAACGTCCAAACTGAAGGAGATGAAGATATATTGACAGAAGCAAAAAACAAGAATTTGCAAAACAAGAAAGGTGAATACAACACGAAGAATTACGAGAAAGACGAGATTTAAGAAAACGATAAGAGGACAGCAGTACCAAGACAGTCAACATAAATACGAATAATAACAAGCAGGATAATGCAGCCATCGAGAAGAGCAATAGAAAATAGAAAATGAAAAAGATAGTGCATGCACAGATGTCGTAAATTTATTTTGAGAGAAAAGAGTCTTGGAAATAGTGGTCCTATTTAGAGTGTAGACTGGTGGTGAAAAGCTTAGTGGTAGAAATTGTAGAGAGTAAAATAGATGCCCTACAGAGTGCTGGAGGAGAGTAAAGACAGACTTATTTACGACAAATCGTTTCTCTCAATCTTCTCTTCCACTCTCCTGGTCAAACAATTATTTGCCAGTTTCCAGACACACATCTGCGCTCACACCGATTTGGTGCTTCAAACACACAGACGCACGTGGATACAGCTATATTAAACAAATAGGGGAACTTGGGCCTTGGTCTTCCAACACAGTACGAGATAAATTTTTACGTGTTTATTTAACAGTAAAGAATCAGTTACAACATATATCATATGTTTACGAACAAAATATAGGATAGGTATAGAAATTACAAACGACAAGGTGGGGAGTGGTTTATGAAGATTGGTATCCCCTCGACCTTTCCTCCTGAAAATAGACAGAGATAAACCCAATCCAAAGATAGGTAATTTATCAGATAGATAGTTAATTTTATCCCAACGGTAAATTAATGTACTCTGATACAAGAGGTTAACAATAATAGGGGTAGGTGGTGGAATAAGTCCTATTGCTCTCCAAATGGTTTTCCATTTACTAAGCAGGTAAAAAAGGGGGGGGGGTGTATAAACAGAGTTTAAAAAAGGAAATCCCCCCTTAAAGGAAACGATACAAGGAATATAGACAAATATGCTAATTATCAAGTAAGGCAATTGATAAATTTAGCAACTATATATCTCTTTCATTCATGCGCGCTAGTAAAGGCCTTCACTCATCTTGCTCACACTTACCGATTGTGAAAAATCTGGCACTCCATAGAATAACACAACAGCAATTACACCTCAAACTAAATGTATGAGTGTTAGTTCAAGTTCCAGTCCCAGATTAGCGGGTAGGCGGTCAGCACATAAAAAGGATCCCGTAATCGCTGGAAAATGAATCTGTATTTGTGTCTCTTTTCTAAATAACAGTTTCTATGAGAGGGCACGGTCTCTGATACCGGTGTGAGGATGGTGTGGTCTATTTGACTTTGCCGCTGATAATCAAAAATTATTACGCTTGCTGATACACTTTATCCGTGAGGTATGGTTTAAGTCCAGGGAGAAAACTAGTCACATCACTGTTCAGGTAAATATGTTTTCTCTCTCTGTATCAGTAAACTAACAAAAGCTCGAGCCAGTATTTTTCTTTCCGTTACAACTTAATTTGCTTGATGGTATGTTAAATTTGTCTTTGGGTGTGCTTTCTTTGTTATAAGTTAGATAGCGGAATTCCAAACATAGAATCGCCTCAAAGATTAAAAATTTACACAGTCTCAACAAGTTATGACACTGTTTATGCTTTGCTTTGCTTAGATTAGATTGATTTGCAGTGCTTAGACTGATCTGCTGTGTTTAGACTGATTTGCATAGATTTAATTTGCTGGGATCGCAAAGGTTACGATCACTCTGTATGAAAAATAGAAAACATTTAATTCATATCGAAAAATTCAATGACATTCTAAGATGCGATAAATTTAACGTTAAGACTATTATATGCACTCGCGGATTTAATTATGTATTTAAGAAAACACTACGCGAGTTCTAGTGATAAAACACACATATATATCTAGAACTTAACTCAATTAGTTAGTTAGAAATTCCTTCGCGACTTTAAAAGTTAATTTAAGCATTTTAAGCATCTATTATTTTTGGAAATACTATAATAGATATATAATTAATTCTACAACTGGAAACTTTTGAGATAGGTTTAATTTAATAGATTTAAATCAACACAAAATCCAGTGAAATAAAATGAATGAACTAGATCACTGATCACTTTAGAACAAGTATATTATACCGTTTAGCACAGAATAACTACACTCCAGTATAGCCAAGAAATCCAGAGGGAATTTTAGCAGGATTTAAACTATAAGCTAGTGCTTCTGTCAAAGTCTGGCCAACGAGTGATAACATGCATTTTTTTAATGGTCTGTATATGTCTAGAATGAAATGAAAGATGAGTGGGACATGAAGAACTTGACACCTTTTTTGATCTCAGGAAACTTTAGGAGATCTGACCACCTGACTAAAGAGATATGCCGCCCCTGGTCTTCTGTATCTCCGCTCGTCGCGTTTCTCAGTCCTTCGGGCAAGTCTGCCGGTTTCCACAGAAGTGCGAGGTCTGCAAGAAGCTTTCTTCGTTTACTCTGGTTCGCACTGCCGTGTCATCTTCCTGCGAGACGTTGCTCTGTTCGCTGCCTCCGCTTTCTTCTGACCGCTCTGGTCCATCTTGCGAGCGGTTCAGTGTTCGCACAGAGAGGAGAGATTCCTGCGAGAAACTAGCTTCTCTGTTCGGGGATCGTCTCAGTGTTGGGAGTAGAAAATGCATTAATTTTAACGCCGAGTTTGGCACTTTGCCATTTCACCCAAATAGCCACTCTATGTCACGTGATGAGACTGGCTGTGAAAGTATTGCTAACGAGGCGGGTGAAAACAAAAGTTAGCGAAGTGGGCAGTCAGCGTCCAACCGTTTTACGGTTGAGATGTGTGTTTGGGCGTGTGTGGATAGCCCTAATGTATATTCCTGTTTTACATGGAAGTATTCTACTGCATGGCATATTTAACATTCATAATTGTTCATGCAAATGAGTGACTATTATTATTATTATTAATCTTGATTGTGTTCTTATTTCCTGACCACATCAATGGGTCTAATGTGAAGTTCGTCGTCATGTGTATTAAAGTTACAAACCGTCACTCAGCTGTTATTACTTTCGTTGGAGAAAGAGATGTGTGCACAAAGTAAGTTAATACTAAGAGTTAATGTTTATTCGCCAGGTACGTAAAGAAAAAACCATGGACATTACATTCCTATCTATATTGGATACGAACAAACAGTCGTGCAAAAGCAAAGAGCAAAAATATGCACGAAATATAAATAACCACATCCTTAACAGATGGGTAGCCAAGCCATTGTGCCTCGCGAATTTTTATGCCTGAATTAATTATGTGCACCAAGTTTATTTAAAATGCATTTGCATCAATTGAACTATAACATGATTGAACATGAAACAGGAGTTCAGATGCATTTTTAATGCAACGTGTTTTAAGCTGTTTTGAAGAACTGGGCTGATTAACAATGACTTTTTGTTCGTGTAAATGAAATTTCTTGCAAACGAACCTTTTTGCAAAAACTGCGGTGAAACCAACAAGCGGGCAAATGAATTTCCCGTGCAAACGAAAGTTTTTGACGCACAGCGGCAAATTAGCCACGCCCCGTGACCTTTAACGTCAGCAGGAATTTAGGTCAACAAACACGCATGATTTCTGTTTATGGAATATTTTAAAGACGAACGGAGGACCTAGTTTTTCCAAAAACATTGAAGGCTTTCAGGGACCATACGTGTACTAACATTTATAAATCTATAAAAGAAACTTTACGGACCTTATTATTAAAAAATAAATAAAACAGTTCGACCAGACGACATATTATCACACAAGTTTTCAGAACTATAGTTTCTATTTTCCCTCAGTGTTCCTGATTCAAGCGAGACAATATTAACAGCGTTACGTTAATCCTTTTTCAGACCAAAATAGTTTAGTCTGTATTTTAAGATACGTTTAGTTTCATTTTGAAAGCGTGTTTAAAGCATCTTGTGCTTTCATAGCGTGCTCCATCTTTGCTATTTTTCTTTTTTCTATTCTATATGTTCAGTGTTGCCATTTTTTTTTAGGTATCATTTTTTTTCATTCATCTTCGGAAGTATGATGAAAGGTGATTTTCTATAGGTTTATGTGAGGTTTGCATTTAAGGAACTTTAGCGCTTTGACGCATTCATACTGATAGTCCTTTTTTGCATTGCGAATATTTCATTTTTGTTTAGATGTGGCGTTAGGTATCACGTTTTGTTATTGTTCATATATATGTCTCACATTGTCAGTTGTTGTAATAGTGCTTTCTATACCTTCTTCTCTTTAGTTGTTAATGTGACGGTTGTTTCGTTTTAGTTGTGAATTATTTGTAGTATCTAATAGTTATTATTTTTTTTTACATGTTAATATAGAATATTGTTTTTGTTGTCTTATTTTAGTTAATTTTGATTTGTTTTTGTGTGTGTTGTATTTGAAAATATACCATCATCATCATTGTCATTGACATCATTGCCTTCATCTTTTCATTGTACATTTGTCTGGACCCATTGATATACATGGCATAATTTTGCATATTTTTTAAATTATAACATGTATTGAGCACTGCAGTGTTCATTAACAATATCACCATAATTTAACACATTCTAATTATGTCCTTACCAACGGGCTGATCACCCGTTTGCCAGTCACTTCGATTACGGAAACAACAGCAAATGGATTGATTTGCCGTTGCCCTAAAGACGCCAATAGGTGTGATGGGAAACAATGGCAAAGAAAACCTATCTGCTGTTGCCCTAAGACGCCACTAGGCGTAATGGCCACTGACTGCTTTGACGGTCGGTGGCTAAGGACGGAAGAAGAAGAAGAAGAATTATGTCCTTGGTGGGTTTGTACGACTTACATAGGTATTGAGTTTTGTATTGTTCATCATTATAAATATCACTATATTTTGAACAGAAAGTAGTTTCTGGTAGGAAACCATTCTTCGTTTCAGGACTTTATAGATATTGGGATTAAATTTAATAAATCAGGAGCGGAACTAGAGGCGTTTGCTACTGCAAATTTGACAGCTATAATGCAAGAATTGAAAGACAGAATGAACGTGAATTAAAACGTCTTCAGTTAGAACATGATGAGAAGAAAAAGACACAAGATTTGGAGAAGGACAAGTTAGAACAAAAGGAGAAATTGGAGAGAATGAAGATGGAAGAGAAAGAAAAAGATCTTGCACAAGCTCTTGCGCTAGAAAAACTAAAGATTGACGCTGAGCAAGAAAAATTAAGATTAGCTGCTGCAACTGCTCAGAAAGCAACTGATTTGGAGATAAAGAAATTGCGTATTCAGAAAGATATAGATGTTGCTGTCGCCCTAAGAAAAGTGGAGTTGGATGCTCCAAACACATCATCTAGTACTCCTGTGGCCACAAACCGGATACGATTGCCTAATTTCAACCAACAAATCGACTGCGTCGATAGTTTCTTACAACGTTTTGAGCTCAAGGTCAGTGCGTTGAAGATCCCCAAGGGTCAATGGAGTGCAACATTATGCGATTTTTTAACAGCGGATGCACTGCAGGCTTATTTTGCTCTGGACAGCGGTAGTAGAGAAGACTACGATGTTGTCAAGGAGACATTGCTACGTAAATTTCAGCTTACGGAAGCAGGATTCCGTGATAAATTTCATTCCTGTCTGCCTAGCAGGAAAGCTGACTTTGGAGAATTTATCTCATTAATAAAATTATATTCTAAAAGATGGATAGAATTGTCCGGAATTGATAAGACCTTCACTGGCTTACTTGATCTAATGTTACGTGACAAGGTGTTGTCGGCATGTAGTACCGATCTTGCCTCATTTTTTCAAGAAAAAACCCGAAAGACCTGGAGGCAATGGAAATACTTGGGAGACAATATATGACAGCTCACCCAGATAAAGAGGTTCACAAACCAACTATAAAGGACGCACTCCCAGTATGTGTGGCTCGTCATGACTTTAGAGATGGTGGTCATAGACCTCGATCACAGAGTGAGGACAGCAGAGTAAGGCAAAGCTATAGATCCAACTACCAGGGAAAATATAACTTCCCAAGGCAGAGGTCACCATCTAACTTCTCACAGAGGCGAGACTATGGTTATTCAAACCAAGGTCAGTGGCGGCACAATTCTAGCCGTGGTGAGAAAATACATCACAAACGGATGGATCATAGACCCGCACAAGACAGTGCATCCTACAGTGGTAATAGGAATAATGGCAGGTGTTGGTCATGTGCTAGGAATAGACCTTACAAGAAATACTATGGAAACAGTACTAACAAACACTGTTGGCATAATGACAATAGCAATCATGATAAGGGTAATGCATGTGTAACTGCAAAGAAGAATGATGAGAAGGGAGACGACCATGCCAATGCATGTATTGTTAGCTCACTTAATGATGAAAATTGTTATGGATGCAAATCTTTATTCCAACCTGGTTCACAGCCCAGATTAACTTGCGGGCATGCTTTACCCGCTATGTCATCTTGTGAGAACGTGGGACGCCTCACATTATATACTGGCTTCCTGTATAACAGGCATGTAAGTGTCCTTCGTGATTCTGGCTGTACCACTGTCGGAGTCGTAGATCGCTAATTGATGAATCTGCCTTTACTGGTAAAACAGTGAAGTGCATAACATTTGGTGGGAGTATAGAGTGTTACCCAGTGGCAGAAATAGATATTGCCAAACCCTTCTTTACAGGTAAGGTAAGGGCATGTGTCCTTGACGAACCAGTATCAGACATTATCCTTGGTAATATATCAGGTATTAAGGATTGCTCTCCAGAGAAGATACATAAATGGGTTGAATCTCACCCAGTGTTGGCTAACGCTGTGGTCACTAGGGCCCAGCATGCCGCTGAATCCAAGGCAGAGCCACCTATACCATTTAGTGAGTAAGCATCTCTTCAGAATGTTCATAATGTTTAACCCCAGTCGTTCGCGACCAAACAGCGCGAAGATGTTGCTTTACAACCATTGTTTGCTCTAGCAGAGAGCAAAAATTTGAAGAAGACAAAAACGTCACGTTATTGGTTTGAATTTAAAAACTCAGTACTGACTAGATGCTTTGACAACTATGTTTTAGTCAGGAGACAGGTAGTTATTCCAAAGAGTTTTAGACCTATTGTATTGAATACTGACCATGACTCGCTTTTAGCTGGTCATATGGGGATTAAGCATACTCTGTTTCGTGTCACCTCAAATTTTTATTGGCCCTGTGTTAACAAAGATGTAACGCTATACTGCAGGTCATGTACAACTTGTCAAAATGTAGCACAAAGGGGCAAGCACCACGCTGCACCCTTACAAGTCACTGATGTGCCATTACGGCCTTTCACCAAGCTTGCAGTTGACATAGTTAGTCCTATGTCAGTCATGTCAGATAGAGGATATAGATATATCCTAACGTGTATAGACTTATGTACACGTTGGCCGGAGGCCATACCATTGAAGACTATCACCTCAGCAGCTGTCTCTGATGCTTTATTTGTTTTTTTTTTGTCGCATAGGATTTCCTGATGAAATCTTATCAGATCGTGGTACTCAATTTATGTCTCAAATGATGAAAGATATTGAGAACATGTTAGCAATTAAGCATTCGTTCACAAGCCCATATCATCCGGAAAGCAATGGCGTTTGCGAACGTTTCAATGGCTCGTTGAAGCAGTTGTTAGGCAAAGTCACCGAGACATGTCCTCGTGACTGGGACCTAATGTTACCAGCGGTCTTATTTGCTTACAGAGAAGTGCCCCATGAGAGCACTGGCTTTTCGCCATTTGAGTTGGTATATGGTGCCAACCCTAGAGGTCCTATGCACATACTCAAGGATTTGTTGTTGGGATCAGTGGAGGATAATACTATCTGCACCAGCTATGAACTGGTCATTGATCTCAGGCAACGCCTTGTAGATGCATGTACTTATGCATCAAGTATGATACGTAATGCTTCACACAGGTCGAGATTGCACTGCAACCAATCTCGAAAATTACGTTCGTTCTTACCAGGAGAACAAGTATGGCTACTTCTTCCGACCAAGGAAAATAAACTGCTAATTTCTTGGCAGGGCCCTTTTAAGGTGGTTGAGAAGAAAACTGATGTAGATTATGCCATTGACATAAGGGGCAAAGTTAAAACCTTTCACACCAATATGTTAAAATTGTATGTGGAGCGCAATGCAGAGTTAGAACCTATCTTGCACATTATTTCTGATGAACCAGTTCGACAGACTTTGTCAGCTGTTGTGGAATCTGATGATTCTACAGCGAGCGATATTTCTTTTAATTGTCCTCTGCTGCCTTTAACATCTTCCGAATCTTGGAGAGATGTAACTGTATCAGGTGATTTAGATTCTAGTTATCGAGAACAGGCTCTTGCTGTTTTAGAATCTTTCTCTGATGTGCTGACTGAACTTCCAGGTCGCACTGATGTTATCTCTCATGATATTACATTGACTGATGATCACCCTATCAAACTCAGACCGTATACTATACCCTTACACTACAGATCTCAGGTGGATAGTGAACTTAAGGATATGCTACGCATGGGCATCATTTCTCCTTCTGAATCATCCTATTCTTTTCCTATGGTTCTAGTTAGAAAGAAGGACAAATCTCTTCGCATCTGCATTGATTTTAGACGTCTTAACAGTGTCACTCTCACAGATGCTAAGCCTATGCCTGTTTTGGAGGATCTCTTATCACAACTATCCCAGGCTACATACTTTAGCAAACTAGATCTTTCCAAGGGATATTGGCAGATCCCTTTAACTGATAAAGCCAAACCTTTAACCGCATTTATGACTCCATATGGTTTATTCCAATGGAATTATATGTGTTTTGGCCTTGTCAATGCTCCTGCGACTTTTGTGCGCATGATGCGGAGACTCTTAGGAGATAGATCTGATGTCATCACATACATAGACAACATCTGTTTATTCCATAGTTCTTGACAAGAACATATCACAGGATTAAAATCTTTATTAATGCTACTCAGAAAGCATGGTTTGACAGTTAGACCTTCAAAGGTTTAGATTGGTTGTCGAAAAATTTCATTTCTTGGTCACCGTGTTGGTAACCACATGTTATACCCTGATGAGCACACTGTCAAACGCATATTAGAATTAGATATCCCTCGGACAAAGAAACAGGTTAGGAGAATGTCGGACTCATTAACTTCTATCACAAGTTCATTCCGAACATTTCATCTATTTCTTCTGTCCTGTCATCTTTGACTAAAAAGGGAGCTCCTAATAAAATTGTTTGGTCCGATACTTGCAGTGGAGCTTTGAACAAAATTAAAACTGCATTTTCCAAGGCACCTATTTTGATGTTACCTAATATCACTATGCCATTTCTTCTGAGGACTGATGCTTCTCAGACTGGCATTGGTGGTTGTCTGTTGCAATGGTTCAATGATACTCCACATCCATGCTTGTATGTAAGCAGGAAGTTGCTACCAGCAGAAACTCGGTATTCCACCAGTGAAAGAGAACTCTTGTCCATCATTTGGTGTATGGGCAAGTTATCACGCTATTTACTTGGCGCACACTTCTACCTCCAGACGGTTCACCGTCCACTAACATCCCTAAATAAAAAAACTACGACAAACAGTAGATTACACAGATGGTTTTGCTTATCCAAGAATATAGATATACAATTATTCCAATCAAGGGATCAGAAAACTTTCTGGCAGACTTATTGTCAAGGAATGTAGCTGCAAAGTGAAATTGTTTGTGCCAGATGTTGACATTGTCTGATCTTGTTTTGTTTTCAGGTGATATACTATTGAAACATTCATGCTACGACTTTAATTGCATTTTTTGACAGATTGGATTACATTTTGTCTAAACTGTTTACATATATCTGTTTTCATGACATTTGGTACTACAATTACTCTTTCATATATATTATTCTAAGCAGTATGATTTTTCTTTCCTAATAGATTAATAGTTCTTGGGCTAACTATCCATGTTCTCAAGCGAAAACCCTTGGTTTCCGCTCGGGAACAGGGGGGCAATGTTGGGAGTAGAAAATGCATTAATTTTAACGCCGAGTTAGGCACTTTGCAATTTCACCCAAATAGCCACTCTATGTCACGTGATGAGACTGGCTGTGAAAATATTGCTAACGAGGCGGGTGAAAACGAGAGTTAGCGAAGTGGGCAGTCAGTGTCCAGCCGTTTTACGGTTGAGATGTGTGTTTGGGCGTGTGTGGATAGCCCTAATGTATATTCCTGTTTTACATGGAAGTATTCTACTGCATGGCATATTTAACATTCATACTTGTTCATGCAAATGAGTGACTATTATTATTATTATTAATCTTGATTGTGTTCTTATTGCCTGACCACATCAATGGGTCTAATGTGAAGTTCGTCGTCATGTGTATTAAAGTTACAAACCGTCACTCAGCTGTTATTACTTTCGTTGGAGAAAGAGATGTGTGCACAAAGTAAGTTAATACTAAGAGTTAATGTTTATTCGCCAGGTACGTAAAGAAAGAACCCTGAACATTACATTCCTATCTATATTGGATACAAACAAACAGTCGTGCAAAAGCAAAGAGCAAAAATAAGCACGAAATATAAATAACCACATCCTTAACACTCAGTGTCTTTAGATCTCATGCCGCATACTTAATGAGCCCCGGTGGAATCGGTTCGATCTGGCGAAACAAAAAGTTACAACAAATGTTCAGGAGTTCTAATGATATGAAAGCTACCAGTCCCTTTAATCATCCATCAAATCAGGGAAAAATCCACTTGTCGAACTAGACGTACGTCACAACACAGTAATAAAAAACGCAAGAATAAAGGTGAGTCTATCAGCAATAACGGGAAGAAAAAAGGGATTCCCGACAACCAATAGGTTATCTTTCGTTTCTTCTGCCTTGGACATTTTTGGAAAGTCGCTGTGATCGTGTCCGTAAATTTTGTCATTGTTTTTATGTCTTGTCTACGTCTATCATTTCCTCACCTCTTGTTTCAATGATATGTCCTGTCCACTTCTATCATTTCTTCACCTATTGTTTCACTGGTATGTCCTTGTCACGGGATTGCCTCCCCTGACTGTGCAGTAGTGGTCCACTAATGGTCACAACGCAAGCGTATCTAAAGGTAGGTCGTCCAAAATCTTAGCAAAGATGTAGTTATAAGATGAATGGCGCTTCTACCGTAGGGGAGCCTTCACAAGACATTCCCAGAAGTCAAGAACAAAAGCTGCTTAAGGACTGAGCAAATTTGTTAACTTATTATCTGGTCCGTCGCCTTTTGTGAAGAGGTTATGCAGGGATTTCGGCACAGCAAGCCCCCAGTTGGAGTAATCCAACGAAAGCCCTCTTATAAGTAATGGCTCTATATATATATATATATGTATTTATCCAGAAAAACTGTCTCATACGTTTGCTTTCGTACATATAAACTGAATAAACTATTATTGTGTTGTTTAAAATAAAATACAACAAATTTAATAGTCAATTAGTCTGTAACGTGGGAAAATAAATATGGGAAATTGGGTGAAAATTGAAATTAAAGTTTCCTCACTGATGTTTAGAATGTGCTTTAGAATGTCTTTAATTTTTGCTGTAGCCTGTTACACAAAACTTAGCTCCAGATGAGTCCGGCAGCTGTGGTTTCCGTCACTTCTTTTTGGTGATGAGTACACTTCTCCACTCAATTTGTCCACTGTAGGCGGTTGATGGTGATACTCTTCTCTCACACTAGCGGCGTAGGAACTTCAGTACAGTCATGACAACGTTCGACCGCATATACGTCCGTGGACACATAAGGTTATAATAGGGTTCAGAAATTCAGAAATCCCGATTGGAGAACAGGACGATGCGGACGTAGAGAAAGCATTAGCTTCCCGCACGCAACACGTGTATCTCATGTCTCTTGTATACAGCACAAAGCGATTGCGATGCCAGGAGTACAATGGTACAGGACATATATAACCTATAATACAGTGCATATGTCTTTATAGTCATAATAAACGCCCACGATACTGGCCTATGATTGTCCTATACCAGGGGTCGGCAAACTTTTAGTAGTGTCGTGCCGAAGTAATGTTGCAAAGTCACTCAGCGTGCCAACCTAAGTCCACCATATTTTTATATACAACAATTATTGAAACAATTTAAAAATGATCTTGTATTAACATGTTTCCGATACATTAAATAACTATTCTATTCTTTGTAGATTATTCAATATTTTAATATAAATAGGAACAAATATCAATACAAATATTATGTTTTGCAAAATTTAAGTCCTGAACACATTAGTTTGAAATTTTATAATAAAATTGCCATATGTATATTTTGTTAAGACAGAAAGTCCAATAGTTTGAAGAACAAAACAATTAAATAAACCAAACATAAAACACGTTATTAAAATTTTAATATTAGTAATCATTGAATATTATTGATGTGAGTCATTAATCATTTAATGGGACCCGTGTCCTTGTTTCTCCTTGGCTAATTGTTCAATATCAGGTGTATATTTTGTCAATTTCAGCTTCACACAGGCTTCTGAATGCACAGTTGTTAGGCGACTTCTCTGTGGACTTAAAACAGCTTTCATGTGTGAGAAAATTTGTTCACATGTATAAGTTGACCCAAAAGCCGAAAGTAGAGCAAATGCAACTTTATTCAAACAGGTGAACGCTCGCTTCATGCAGGGATGTTCAGCAGTTGAGGATGGCAGCTGACTTTTCCAAGCAGCTTCCTTCAAGAGTTTTTCGCAATTCTACAAATGTTATCGTCCATAACTCTGATGCCTTGAATTCGATGTGTTGCATTTCAAAATTGTCAACATCCATCCACTCGAAAAGAGATAGGTCAAATGGGACGTTAGTATGATCAATTAAGTCGGGCTTGATGAGGTAAGAAAATATGGGCCCGTGAATTTTGAAGTCTTGACTTCGTTTAGCAAACTCTCCTTTGAGCGCTTCAACGTACTTCTGAAGCTCATCTTTGTTGACAGTAAATCGATTTGAATGAGCCTTTACGTTTGGAAAGTACTTGTATGTGTTAGTGGTAATATCTCTGCAAAATATGTCAAATTTTGACTCAAATCCTTTCCAGTGCTCAAAAAGATCAAGTACTGTTTGACCCTGCCCTTGTAAACACAAGTTTAATTCATTCAGATTTGTAATTATGTCAGCTAGAAACATCAGCTTGCACCGCCAGTCCTCATCATTCAATTCCGGGAAATGTTCTTTTTCATCAAGAAACACCTTGATTGCTTCTAGACATGATACAAATCTGTTCAAAACATTACCTCGACTAAGCTACGAACATTGCTGTACAGCGGAAGGTCCGCATATGCGCTCTCCATTTCTTGTAGAAGATACTTGAATTGCCTGTGGGTCAATGAAGAGAGAGAAACTATGAAGTTAACTATCTTGACAACAGTTTCCATTACAGAGTTCAAGGATAGTGACGAAATCTTTGCACACAAACTCTCCTAGTGTATAATGCAATGGAAGCTCAATACTTTACGTCCAATACGATCCTCAAGAAGTTTAACAAATCATTTGTTCTTTCCGACAAATGCAGGGGCGGCATCAGTAGCAACACAGAATATTTTATTCATGTTAATGTTCTGATTTTCGAAATAGCTTACAAATGCAGTTATAATGTCCTCTCCCTTGGCTGTACCTTCAAAAGGTATCAAGCAGCACAGTTCTTCATAACTACGGTCGTTGTCACAATATCGCGCAACTATATCTGGGCACGCCACGTCATTCACATCGACACTTTCGCCAAGAGTGACACTAAATACAACAGCTTGTTGTAACCCGGTTGTTTGTTTTACGGTTACATTTTCAGCCATATCAGTTATGCGCCTCTCGATTGATCTCGCAGACGCCGGTATTTCTCGAATCCGAGACAGTATTGTTTCTTTATTTGGTAATTCACTAAACAAAATTTCAGCACTGCTCAAAAAAGTTTCCTTGATGTATTTTCCATCTGTGAAATGTTTGCCCTTCGAAGCCACACACTGTGCAATTTTGTAACTACATTCGGTAGCTTTATTTTTGGTTCCAATTACTTGATTAAAAATACTACTTTGTTTCTTGTAGCCAGAAACAGACATTTTTATGACTTCACTTTTCTCCTCAGAGTTTTTAAACATGGACTGATGTTTGGTTTGATAGTGTCTTTGTACACTTGACGTACGGCACACTTTCATAACATAAAGCACAAACAGCATGATCCTTTTGTTGTATGAATTCATATTCGTTTGTCCAAAAGTCTTGAAACGAGCGTATATCAAGTTTTTGTCTTTTTTGAGTCATTTTAACGGCACCGTATTACTTAATAACAGCATCAACTTTTGTGCTGTGGTCAACGGAATGTACGGGCATGAGTATGCGACAGCCGAGAGAACTGTAGAGGTGGTGGTGGTCGGGAGAGAGGGGAAGGATAGGACGGAAATATAACTTCGTCGAGGTCAGTCATTGATGCCCCAAACTCACACTGGGAGTCAAAAACTGCGAGGGAAAACGGAATAAATACGCTCGTCCAGGCGCTAGCCAGACACTATTGCGTAATTATGATATTATGTCTCAGCTTCCCGACAAAATTACTTGGGATTCTTTTCAAGAATCTCATCCTGCAAATTACGGTAGCAGGTAGACGCCAGACTAGCGGGCGCCGCAAAGTATAACCACTCCCGTTGAAATTCGTTGAAGAATGTTTGTTCTCGGAAACGTTCGGTAAAAACAAAGACTTACGTGCAGTATAGTATGATCGGGCCTTTAGTTTGCATCATATCGCACATTCTTACCTCCAATGTCTAAAAACTTTCGTTTTGAAGGGTTGTAAAAACAGGTAAAAGCTTTAAAAGAATTATATGCTTCTATTTAATTAAAAATTCAATTTTTTTTTAAAAATTAGATCATCTACTGTACAGTATTTTAATTCACTCAGCGTGCCATTGAAAATCGTTCCACGTGCCACGCTTGGCACGCGTGCCGTAGTTTGCCGACCCCTGTCCTATACTGTACTTACTATCGTTATTTTAATGTGAACTTTTGAAAATACATTACAGTGAAGTGCATCATGGCTCCCAAGCGCAGCAAAACCAGTTCTAGTGATAGCAGCAGCAAGAGACAACGGAAAAATATCGATTTCGAGTGAAACAAAAGGTAATTAAAAATCACGAAAGTGGAAAACCAGTGAATGCTATAGCTCGTGATTTGTGCATGTCGCACTCAACAGTCACGACGATCCTTAAGAACAAAGAAACAATTCTCCAAGATGTTAAAGAATCGGCTCCACTACAAAGCTTACGAAAATGTGAGAGGGACCTATATCAGATATGGAAAAATTGCTAATGACCTGGACTGAGGGCCAAACACAGAAGCAAATCCCTCTCAGCACGTCAACGATCACTGCTAAGGCACGAAGCTTGTTCGAAATGGTTAAAGAAAAAGCAGGACCAGACTACAATATCGAGTGTAGTGCTAGTTCTGGGTGGTTCAAGCGCTTCAAACAACTATTTTCGCTGCATAATGTGAAAGTGAGTGGTGAGTCTGCGAGTGCTGATGCTAAGGCAGCAGAAGATTTTGTCGAAACCCAAGAAAAACTAATTGTAGAGGGATGTTATTTGCGGCAGCAAATTTTTAATATGCACGAAACCTCCTTATTCTGGAAACGTATGCCTAAAAGGAGCTTCATCCATCAGGAGGCCAAGTCAATGCCAGGTTTTAAGGCTTTTAAAGACAGTAGATTAGCTGAAATACAGTACTGTATTTGTACAGTATCTTGGCTATTTACTCAATACAGCTACTCTACAGTATCCCATTTAACTTTGCTAAATATAAAGTATGGTGTTCGCACAAAGTCCAAATCGCAAAACGTCCTATTTTACAAAACGTGTAGTGGACGTTACGCGGCGCATGACTGTACTTAAGTCTGATATCTTTTAACCACGAACTATGACAAATAGAAAGAAACAAATGCCGTCTGCTGGGTACATTTGTTCTCCGAACTTTAACAGGCCCATTTTCATGCGCTCCATCCACCAATATTAACCTTTCAGAAGAATTAAATTCCCGTGCACACAATGTAACTCAGGAAATATGATGAAAATTCACCAATATCCTTCTGGTTGTCAACTAGGAAATTGCGTCTGGAGTGCATGAATAATGATTTGCCTGAATTGCACTTAAAAAGGTACATAATTCTCACAAGATAATATGTTACACTTTAGGCACATGTGATGTAATTATCACTCATTACTCGTCGCTACTCCCGTCGATGTCTGGGGTCGCTCTGCAGTCGGGTTTCCCGCACGACTAGTCAGAAACAATCACCAGCTCTTGCAGTAGTGGTTCATGCATATACTGTTTTCATATGGTGAGGTTGCCAGCCTCAGATATAACCACTTAGCAAGAAACCTGTAGAATTTACATTAATAAATGAATTGTTTACACGTACTCTAAAATTTTGGGAATACACACTTTTCCTGGCACAGATTTAGAATGGACACACAACTCTTTAGCTAGATGCTGTTCGAATCACTTCGGTCTGGAAATATGAGTTAATTCCTCTGACTGCTTTTGTTCTGCAAATTCCTGGCCTGGGAAAACTGTTTGTATAATTCCTCTTATGACTTGGTCTGGGAAATATGAGTTAATTCATCTGACGGATGGTGTTCTATGAATCCTGCCTGGGAAAACTCTTCTTAAAATTCCTCTCTGGCTCCTTGTGATAAAATTCCCAAGTTTCCAGTCTTGAATTAAAATTGCGGGTTTACTTGTAAATTCCATAGTTGATCAGTACTCGATCTGACACTTATAGTTGTGGAATGATAAGTCCTATCCTCTTTCCCCTGGCTTGTCGGTGGTGTTTAGTTGAAGCTGAGATGCAGTCTGTCTGTTCTGTGTCTGATTTCTGCAGCATATCTCACACTCCTTAGTTTCAAATCCCAGCTGTGTTTCCGCCGAATGTTCCAATTAATTCATTATAGATTGTTGCGAACCAATCAAATCTATCTAGCACTGTTACGGTGCGGAAGTTTATCGTTACTCATCCCACGCGTATTTAAAATATTAATTTTAATATCGACGCGTGACCTCTTACAACAGTGATGTCAAATCGTTACATAAGACTTCGAGCGCACCTCTGTCTATCACAATATTGTGACCATGTTTTTTCTGACGTAATGACGTATTCCCAGATATCTATCCCGACAGATTACTTAATTATCCCTTTTATCTGCGTGCCTCCGCCAGACAGATGTCTGGTCAGACCGTGTTTCCTTCTTGCATACATGCTTGTGTCAATACGATCAGCCGCTTTCCAATAAGGTCAAATGTTTGACGGACACGTTTCCACGGGTGGTCGGGCGGATTCAAAGAGATAAGCGTGTGACCGGACTGACGACTTGGTATTGTTATGATAATACCACAGTTCAGCTGGCGGAACGTAAATACGCCTGGAGAGTGGTAAACCAGATAAAGACAGTCCTATAGCAAATACTTCCGTAGCAAATACTGTCATAGGGGAGTGGCGTGATAAAGACTTTCCCCAAGCTATGTCCAGCATAAAGCAAAATAGTGAAAATTACGAATGAAAAGGCATGATTAATGCCACGTAAAAGCGATGAGTGAGTGTCATAAGAGGTTTTGATGCTAATAAAAGTATAGGCTATCCTGGACAAATAGGTGTATCAGAGGATGCCAGATTAGTGCCAGAAAAGAGTCTGGTCTTATAGGTAATACCCCCTTCTCTGAAAAGAGCAAGGGTGTATAGACATCAAAGTGATGTCAAGCTATGTAAGTTCTCAGAGAAGATGATGATGATGTACTCTGACTTCCTAACTGCTACCTCTTCTGATCCCAAATTGATTTAGCTACGAGTCTAGGGGAATGTATTTAATATAATTAATGATTAATTTTAAACAGAACTTCAACTTTAATAAAAATTATTTAAACAAGGCTGTATGAAATTTTATGTACAATTTAATTGTCCTGAACCTCAATCTTTTAGGTCAGGAATTCTCAAAATCAAGAAAATGATATTTACACATTAAAATAAATATTTTGGAAAATCTGTTCCATTTTTGTACTGTGGTCACTGGAATAACTACACACACAGTTCCTGTTCCTAATATTGATACTTCTGCTAGTACTACACTGTAAGGTCTCTTGATTACTTTGGAAGTTCTGATACTTTCATCCTACAAAGGTTTGTAATTTTTCTTGGGTGAATGAGTTTGGATGAATTGACATTGCCTTCTTAAAGGACTTAACTTTAGACTGTGGCTGCTGCAGTTCTTTCAATATTAGCCAGGATCACCAACTTTGTGACTCCTGGCTGAGAAGATGGGGTCTGGCTCAAGGTTTATAAGGAGCTCTCAACTCCCACACGCTCTTCCTCTCAATTGATTGCAGCCACGAGGTAAGTTCGTGATATAACCTGGAATAGAAGGACAACTCATTCCATGTAGAAGTCTGCCTCAATCCATTCACCCCTAAACAATATTAAAACTTACCCTTGTCAGATATTTGTGCTAACAAGTTGCACGAGACCTTGAATTTCGTTGCCTACAATCACTTTCATGTAATCATTCTTTCTCTGTTTGGATTCAATGTTAGTGTCCCTCGTCCATGTTTGGCTTCTATACAATAATCATGTTAAGTACAATACAGCATGTGATCTATTGATTACTTCATTCTAACTTTCCTTATATGTTTATCACATGATCTTTGAACAGTGTGTCACTCCAGAAGAAAATACTAAATTAAACCACTACTAACACTTACTGTCGTAAATTGTGTGCCCTATTTGCAAGCACTATAAACATTTTTTTTTTCATTTCGAACAAGCCTGCAATACTTCACACATTCCTACTTAGGTCAGTGTGACACAACACATCCATCAGGCAGTTTCACTTTCGAATAGCACTTGAACAAATAGGCTTTTTACTCACAAGTTAATAATTAATAACATAAGCAAATAGTTGTAACTTTCTTACCCTCAGGTAAATATATTCACACACACTCAAGCTGAACTGGCCTTCTAAGGGATTTTAGAACTGCTTTCAGAACAGAAGGCGAAGACTTGATCTTTCTATCTTTCCAATGCTGTCAGCTCGGTGTAGATTTTCGAATCGAATGGCCCCGATAGTACCACCTTGTTACTATTTATAGAACTACATCCGCCCAATCGGAGGAAAGGTCAAAAAATTTAGTTTGAGACGTGATGTATGCGGTTCTGAGCGTGTTTGTATAATCTGACTAATTTTAAATACTTTATAATAAAGTTTTAATGGACCGATTTTAATTATCAAAAAAGATAATTTAACGGCCATTTGTTCACTATCGCTCTATATGGATATTCCTTAGTTAGTTCTTAGCATTTTAATCTGGGTAATATTTAAGTAATTAAATTTGGCATTACCCTGATGTGAAAATATCACTAAAATAAATTTTTCTACTGCAATAAAATTTTATCATGCGTGAATATTTATGCTTATGTGTTAAGCATTATCAGCGCTATAATTTGAGATCTTTCCTTCTGTTTTACTATCTTTAGTTGTTAAGAAATAAAATATATTCGTTCGGTCAAAAACACAAAAATAGGCATTGTTACCAAGTTAAAAGGTTTCTTTATCCTTACCTAAAAAATACGCACTTTCATTGGTTGTTAGATTTGTGCTATGCTCTTAGATAAATTTTGGTGGGCGGTAACATTTGACTTGTTTTCTAGACAAATTCGAATACCCTAGATACATTTTTGGCGGAAAATTTGACTGGGTTCTTAGAATACTATAGTTAATTTGGGTTGAAATATTATAGCTAGTTTTTGAGCGGGTAATTTGAGCGTGGTGTCATACAGATTCAAAATTTTTACGACATATCTCCCCTGTTTGAAAATCGTGAACCACTAGTGCAGGTTTCATGTCTGTATTACACTCACGTTCAAAATATGTCAAATTTACTTTACTCTGCCTTAGTGTTATCATGGATTTCTGCAGGTGAGTCTATTCAAGTAGGCACTACTCAAGAAATTCGCCTGGGACCTCTGCAATCCAAGTATCTATTGCAGGGTGTGTTAATAAACAGCTGCAGGTGCTACTGCCTGTCACATGCTGATTATCAATCAATATTCACCATTACTCTTCCCTGCGTCTGTCCAATGACATGTCCAGAGGTTGTTGATGTTCCTCAAGGTTGCAATATTTATGAGGAGGAAATCTATAAAATTGGTGATAGCAGAGTTATGAAGGGGATCCAGTAATTTCCTCATCAGCCTGGATAAAACACTCGGAGTATTCTCAATCCAAAAGCAACATATGAATTGAATGTGCCTCTGCGATGTGATCACAGCCATCAATTGGTCTGAGCTCAGGCTTGAATAGAATATGATATAACCCTTTATTAATATCCGCTAATGGCTCTTTCACTTTCCTGCAATTCCGGTAGAGTCCATTTTCACCAGCTGTTTCTCAGCCTAACGTCACTGGTGATATAATATATAATATGAGGAAATGAATTTCCGGCATCCAGAATCAATTCTCCCGGTACCATTGCTATACAATATGTGATCTCAATCCAATGTCCATACAATACTTCCAATGGACGGTGTAGGGCCGGCCAACTACCACTGTCACCGGTGCTATTATAATGCTAAGTTAATAGCCGTATGTTGAAGTGAGCTTGATATTAGGCCAATTGGCCAAACGCCCGCTCCCAACTCTTCTGAGGGAATCCCTCAGTTTCGGTTTCAAATTTGGCTGACAACCGATTATATTTTTAGCCAGTTCCACGAATTCCGGCGGGGGGTGTGTCGGGGTGGTCTGTACAGTGTTTTCTCTTCGTACCATACGCAGAGTTGCCATTCTAACTGGTCTATTTGAAGACTGTGTGTGAAAAGGGGTTTTCCTATCCACCAGGTCTACCTTATCATATGTATTTTTATTTTCAGACCTAGGTTTGCCACACTGCTTTTCTAGGACCTGATGAGTTTCCCAACGTGTGGGATCTACCTTGCTACATTGGTCACAAGAATGTATATACTGAGCAATGTCCTCAGCTACTTGTAGCCAATAATATCTTACAGATGTACTCTGACAGGTGGTGCCAATTTTCTGATGTCCACCGTCTGGATCAACATGTAATATTTCCATAACCTTTTCCCTATATCTCCATGGCAATACTAACTCTCCATATCCTTTAGGTCCTGCTCCAGCTTTCCTGTAGAGCAATCCCTCCTTCAAATAAAATTCTCCTTTCTTAGGGGTTTATGGCTGTTTGGCAATTTGCCAAAGCAAAGTTTTAAAGTTTTATCGGTTGTCTGAGTCTTTTTCATCTGTTTGGGATGAATATTTAGTGGCGGTTGCTCCTCCTTACTAGGGGGTTGACCTGACCTGGAGCGTTGCCATGATCACAGGTTTTATAGGGCTCCCTAGAAACACATATCTCTTTCCTAACACCAGCGGGTAATTAGGTTCGTCACACACTGCTGCACTAATTACTCCTTCCACATACCTAGTCTTGACGTTGATCTTGGCTACGGGAAGTGTCATGGTGGCTGTTTCTTGTAATGCCCCTTGTATCTCCACTTTGTCTGTGGTATACTGCTCAGGGTGCACCAGGGTTGCACTCACAACTGAGTCATATTCCAATCCTGAATCGTAAAGGCACTTGACTTTCGTACCATTACATGTCACCTCTTCACAGAAGGGTGGAGGATGTAGATCTATCTGACTGTCTGTCAGTTTCTTCCTTCCCGTGTCCACTGTTATCATACATGCAGCGTGATATGGAAGAACTTTCCTACCACATTCAGTTGTGTTGTGGTTGCCCATACGACAAATTTTGCACCACTTATCACTTTGTCTGTAGGGTTTCTTTTCATTTACCTGAGGGTTTCTGTCTCTAGGATCAAATATAGGCCTATCATAACTTTGTTTAAATCTATGAGTTTGATCCCTATTGTCAAACTTATTCTGATTTTATGGGGTTTTGTTACTATCTGCTTGTTTCTTTTTTTACACCAGCTTCTTCTGACTGGGCTGACTGATATCTCTCAGCAACATTGAGAACCTCCCCTAATCTCTCGGCACCTTGTTCCATGAGAAATTTTCTCAAGTCTGGAGCCATGGACTCTCTTAACTGCTCCATCATGACCATTTTTTTCAGGTCTTGGGTTTTCCCCAGAGCAGTCCATTTCTCCAAGTAGGTTTCTAGTCTTGCAGAGAATTGGTTGTATGTTTCTCCAGACAGCAGCTTAGTAGTTCTAAATTTCTTTCTATAAAATTCAGCATTCTTCTCATATCTAACTAACAATGCTTGTTTTAGGACGTCATAGTCTTCTTGATTTTCCTTACTTAATTTTTAGAAAACTTCATACGAAGTTCCCCTCAACCCTTGTGATAGTTTTAGTCTCCACTTTTCTTTCTCTTGACCATAGTTAGTAGCTAATCTCTCATATCTATTTAGCAATGATTCAATGTCATCTTCTTTCTCTACAAATGGGTCTAAATGGAAATTCATGGCTGAATTTGAGGCAACCTAACTTACACTAGTGTCAGAGGTAGTTGGGCTGCTTCCATTATCTGTAACATGTCCTTGAAGTTGCATTTCTTTTAGTCTTAACTCATGTTCTCTTTGTAAACGTTTTTCCTCTGCCTCCATTTGCAATCTTTTAGCCTCTTTTTCAGCCTCCATCTGCTTAGCCTCCCTATCAGATTCTAATTTCTTAATTTCCCTATCTGCCTCTAACTGTAATCTTTTGGCTTCATTATCTGATTGTAATCTTCTTTCTGTTTCTAACCTCTTATCTTCTCTGTCTATAAATTTATCACATCCAGTAGTAACATACTGAATCAGAGCGTCCAACTCATACCAAAGTCTTTTGCCGCCTGTACTGTAGCAGATCTTTATTTGGCCAAGTCTGCCATTCTCTTTCACTCATATACAAATTATTAACACTTATATTATCAATTAGCAAATACTAACTTACTTAACTATAGCCAAAGACAGCTCATCCAATTCACCACAAGTTGTTTAATTTTATTAGATTTATTATTCCTTACAGTAAGAGCCCCAGGGTATGGTGAAAAAATCCCGGAAAGGACACCAATATGTCATAAGAGGTTTTGATGTTAATAAAAGTATAGGCTATCCTGGACAAATAGGTGTATCAGAGAATACCAGGATAGTGCCAGATAAGAGTCTGGTCTTATAAGTAATACTCACTTCTCTGTAAAGAGCAAGGCTGTATAGACATCAAAGTGGTGTCAAGCTATGTAAGTTCTCAGAGAAGATGATGATGATGTACTCTGAGTCCCTAACTGCTACTTCTTCTGATCCCAAATTGATTTAGCGTGGTGTCATACAGATTCAAAGTTTTTACGACGGTGAGAAAAAATGAAGAAAAAGAAAGAATACTGCCGGAGGGCTGAATGTGTGAGAGATCACACAAAAGAGCATGTTGAGACTTTTTGTCACAGTCTGTCCACGACTATCATCTCCTCATCTTTTGTTTAACTGCTATGTCCTGTCCACATGATAAGGGATAGATGTGGTGAAAAATACAGTGATACAACGTTAAAATACCTCCAATTATAAAGATAACGGGTAAGATAACATGTAGGGATAAAATTATACGTAAGATACGAGGATACATTCTCGCCTACGCCAGCGCTTTCTACCGCCATTCAAACTAACTAGTTGGAACATGCAGACTAAACGGTTTACCCTTTTAGACGGGAGGGAAACGGAGATAAAAGAAAAAATTTATGACGGTCTGAACACGTGTTTGAATCTAAAAAAGCAAAAAGACGCAATTTGTAGTTTAAAGGAAAAAATCACGCCACTAGTTGACACAATGTAAGGAATTGGTAGAAAAAAGACCTTAGCTCTTGTTAGAAACAGTCGTATCTTAGACGTTTTACGGTAATTAGTTGTTTTGTTTGAATATAGCGGCAAACGCCGTGGACGAAGGTTCAAAAACAAATTTCAAAAAACTAACCTTGAGAAAAGTAGGTTTTTCTTTAATAATAAAGTTATGAAAATAAAACCTAGCTAGTTTGGTAGCCCATCTTGAGCAGAGAAATAATATACTTTTAATTACACAGACGGACAGATAACACGGAAGATATTGACGAAAGACCGTATTGTTCCAATCAGACTAGCGAACAGTTTTTTATGCATATTTTCACTAAAGTTACATTTTGGCGTCCTTGAGCCTAAAAATGCAAAAGTCAAACTGCAGATGAACGAGGGGCAAAGTCGGAGGATAGTAGCTAAAAATAACTTAGTAGGGTAGGTTTGTGTGGTTTTTTTCATGTAGTTAGTCCAAAAAACAAGTGTAATTTTGGGAAAAATACTACATACTAGACTGAGACTGGACTGAAATTTGACTTTTAGTTTGAATATTTGAAAAAGTTAGAGGGGAAGTCCGCTGATTGGACAAAAGCATTTATAATATTGAATGAGAGACGCACACTTGTGCCATTTGATCGAAGACTGTCCATTGACACAGTACGTTACTGCTAGAGGTGATTTCCAGGAATTATTAAATAAAAACTCAGTGGGACGCCCTAATCTAGCCAGCAGCTCAGCTGAGTTTTGCTAGTACTAAGTAACTGTGTTCTCAATTCTGAATTGTGAGTTTCTGATCTGGCACTACGATTGTGCCAGATGCTTTTGTAGAAGTACAAAAGCGGGTGTCTGTGCAGCCTAACATTTTACTCCAGCTACTGAGAGGAGTGGGCCACAAGAATTCTGTACTACATCGTCACAGGCCAGTTAAGTGCAAACCTGGCCTGCTGGAGATTCATAAACTGTGTCCACTATCATTAAAGAAATAAAATCTTGTTATAGAAGCACTAATATCAGTCCATATTTCAAGGACACTGAACTTTGTAACCATAGATTGGGCATGATGACGCCACCCCAACTAAACATCCAGTGCTAGTTTTTCCCAAGTTATTGTAGATATTATTAATATTAACCATTGTAATAATATACCTATGTACAAAAATTACATTTGATTATGCAATATATATATGCATTTCATTGATAATTACTTATTATTTCATATGTTCTGACCAAAAGAAACAATTGGTTCAGGACTAATAAATTTAAAAAAAATTTTTCACACTTAAACTATAACAGCCAGTGTTAGTTCAATTTATCATAGAATTTATTAATTTTATTATTAGACTTATTATTTACATGTGTGTGTCTGTGTATTTTATTACCTACACATTACATTTCAGTACCCTAGACTTTTAACGTAGCTAACATTCATTATAGTAGAATAGGTCTGTTTGAGGTCGTCAGTGGTAGCAGAAAGGCCTTCTGTACTCACATAAACTTTTATCTCAGGAGCCTTCACAGCTGACCTAATCTAGTACACTAGGTAACATAACAACCATACAATAACATCAAAAACCACTACAAATATTGGGGTCTTGTCCGGGAATTAAGTTTATCAAAGATATTAGGTTCTCCTGGTCCGGGAATTAACTATTGGGGGCATAAGGGAATAAATTTAAAAGTGTCCCTTAAAATAAAAAGTGGAAAATAAAAGTTGATGAATCTGCACAGCCAGTGGTAATTAATTAATTAATGAATATATTACCTTAGTAATTATATACTTGGAATTACCTTAGTCATTGTTAATTTGTGTGTTAGAGTATGGCAGATCTTGCAAAATTTAGATCGGCTGCTGTGCTGACGGCGAAGGAGATGAACATGGAGGGTCAAGTTTTAATTCAGTATGTAACTTCAGAATGTGACAAGTATATTGAAAGGGAAGATAGGAGGTTAGCTGAAGAGAAGAGGTTACAAATTGAGGCTGATAAAGAACTTAGGAGGCTGCAGATTGAGGCTGACAAAAAGGCTAAGGCATTGGAGGCAGATAGGGAGATTAAAACGCTCCAATTGGAGGCAGAAGATAAGAGATTGACTGCCGAAAGGGAAGCAGAAGATAGGAGATTGCAAAGGGAGCACGAGTTACGACTAAGGGAGCTGGAATTACAAAGCCATGCTCCTGAAAATGGTGCCAGCCCCTTTCCCTCAGATGCCACGCCTAGTCAGGGAGCCTCAACCTCAGCTATGGGGTTTCATTTAGACCATTTTGTTGAGAAAGACGATGACATCGAGGGGTACCTCAGTAGATTCGAACTATTAGCTACTACGTATGGGTTAGAGAGAGAGAGAGAGAGAGAGGTGGAGTCTTAAGTTATCCCAAGGGCTTAGAGGTATTTCTTATGAAGTTTTTGCTAATGTGCATAGAGACGACCAAGACAATTATGACATGCTAAAGCAGGCTTTGTTATTGAGATATGAAAAGAATGGTGAATTTTATCGTAAGAAGTTTAGAAATGCCAAACCGTTGTCTGGGGAGAAATACCACCAATTCTCTGCCAGACTGGAAACCTATTTGGAGAAATGGACTGCTCTGGGGAAGACCCAAGATCTTAAAGAGATGATCATGATAGAGCAATTAAGAGAGTCCATGGCTCCAGACCTGAGAAAATTTCTCATGGAACAAGGTGCAGAGAGGTTGGGGGAGGTTTTAAATGTCGCTGAGAGGTATCAGGCAGCCCAGGCAGAGGTAAGTGGCACTAAAAAGAAGCACATAGAAAATTTTAAAGCTCCACAGCAATTTAGTAAATTTGATACCAGAGAACAAGGTAATAAAGGCAGGACAAACTTTGATAGGCCACGAAATGATTATCGTGATAGAAACTCACAGTTCAATGACCAAAAATATAATAAAAGAAAACCGTTTAACCAAGGAAAGAGATGGTGCAAATGGTGTAAGAAAGACAACCATAACACCGAATTTTGTAAGAGGAAACCTTCAAACATTGCTGCAGTGAAATCGGAGAAACAAAGATTAAAGGTTAATCCTAATGGACAGCAGGAGCCTTATCACCCCCCAGTTTGTGAGGATGTTATTTGTAATGGGGTCACCATCAGGTGCCTATATGATACAGGTTTGGATTATGATTCAGTTGTGAAGTCTAGCCTAGTGGACCCAAGTCAGTATACCACAGAAACAGTGGAAATACAAGGGGCGACTAAGGACATACCACTCATGACACTTCCCATCGCAAGGATAACGGTGAAAACTCGCTATGTGGAAGGAGAAATCAGAGCAGCAGTGATAGATGAACCAATCTACCCTCTGATATTGGGGTGTAGATACGTCTTCTTGGGGAATTCCGAGAGACCTGTGATCATGGCGACAGTGCAGAAAAGGTCACAGAAAAAGGAGGAAGAATGTGAACCTATAAATGCTCATCCAGAAGAGATGAGGAAGGCGCAGGCTGAGGATAGGACACTCAAGCCGTGTTTTAAGAAATTGCCCAAATGCCACACACCTCCAAGCAAGGGAGAGTACTTTATGAAGAACAAATTGATCTACAGGAAGGCCGGAACTGGAACAAATGGTCACAACCAGCTGGTTCTTCCCGCTTCATATAGGGATAAAGTGATGGAACTAGGGCATGCGATTCCCTTCAGTGGTCACATGGGGATCAGCGCCACAGGACAGCGTATAGCTTGTCATTACTTCTGGCCAGGGATAACGGAGGATATAAAAAGATATGTCAAATCCTGTCCAGAATGCCAAAGGGTAGCTCCAAAGCATTGGACTGCTCCTGCAACTCTAGGGGAAATGCCCATAGTGGGAACACCTTTTGAGAGGGTTGCAGTGGATATTGTGGGACCTCTCACTCGGACCAAGAGGAGGAACAGTTACATCCTTACTCTGGTGGACACTTGTTCTATGTGGGGAGAGGCGGTAGCCCTGCCATCAATTGATTCGAAACATGTAGCAGAGGCACTACTTACAATATTCACAAGATTAGGATTCCCGAATCAAATCTTGACTGATAATGGCTCACAGTTCAAGGGGAAACTAACGGAAGAAGTTTTTAAGCTATTTCAAGCCAGACACTTTCATTGTAGTCCGTACCATCCACAAGGGAACGGCCAGGTAGAGAGGTTCAATAGGACTCTCATTTATATCCTGAGGAAGCTGGCACATGAAAAACCTGATATGTGGGATCAATTTCTGCCCGCCGCGTTGTTTGCGTTACGGGAGGTACCACATAGTTCAACCGGGATGGCTCCCGCAACCCTGTTATTTGGGAGGCCCATAAAAGGTCCATTAGAAGCTTTATTAAGGACCTGGACAGATGAGAAAGCAGAGGAGACAGTTACCTCATCATATCAATATGTGAACGAGCTGACCATTCGTCTGAAAGCTGGATGGAAACTGGCAAATGATAATTTGAGACAAGCCAGGAAGAAACATGCAGCGTATTTTAATAGGAAGGCAAAGGACAGAGAATTAGCTGTGGGAGAGAAGGTGCTTCTTCTACTACCCGGCAGCCAGAATAAGTAACAAATTGGATGGCAAGATCCATATACGGTTCTAGAGAAGGTGTCTAGAACAAACTATAAAATTGACAAAAAGGGGAAGGTGAAGGTATATCTTGTAAACCTTTTAAAGAAGTATCTGGACAGACCACTCCAGGAAAGCACCCCCTTACTGACCTTGGCTATAGCAACTAAAATGAAAAAGGAACCACTCACCTCACATGAATACCCATTACATCCCTGTGAGACAGCCGCACAAGTAAAAGTCAGTAAGCATCTGACTAAAAATCAGAAGGAGAGAGTTCAACAGGTTCTGGAGGAACATACAGATGTATTAACAGATAAACCAGGAAAAACAAATTTGCTACAGTATGACATGAAGCTGGTAGACTCAAACCCAATCTGTATGAGAGCCTATTCTGTTCCGTTCGCGAAGGAGAAGGCATTGAAAGAGGAAATAGATTATTTGTTGAAAGAAGGGATCATTTCTCATAGCGAATCTTCTTTTAGCTCCAGTGTAGTTTTGTTGAGGAAACCGTCTGGGGAACATAGACTGTGTATAGATTACAGGAAACTGAATGCTGTCACAGAAGGACAATTGGATCCATTACCAGACACAAAACAGTTATTTGCCAGATTGAACAAGGCAAAATACTTTTCGAAGGTGGATCTTAGCAAAGGCTATTACCAGATTCCAGTGAAGCCTGAAGTTAGACCTTATTTAGCTTTTAGCACCTCGGAAGGACATTATGAATTCAACATGCTACCATTCGGATTGAAAAATGCTCCGAGTGTATTTTCTAGGATGATGCGCAAATTGTTGGATCCCTTGAATAATCCATGTATCACAAATTTCATGGATGATATTCTTGTCGCCACAGAGACATTTGAAGAACACATTAACTCTCTGAAATTGTTATTTGATAGGCTCAGAGAAGCAAACTTAACTGCTAGACCAACAAAATGTTGTATTGGATGCAAAGAGTTGGAATTCTTGGGACATACTGTATATCAGGGTAACATGACCCCTGACCCCAAGAACTTGGAAAAACTGCAGAGAGCACATAGACCACAAACAAAAAAGACGTGCGATCATTCGTGTCGTTATGTGGGTTTTACCAAAAATATATCAAAAATTTTAACTCTATATGTGCTCCTCTGACTGATCTGACTCGCAAGGGAAATCCAGATAAAATTGTTTGGTCCGCGCAATGTGAATTGGCATTTCAGGAGTTAAAGGAAAAACTCACTAGCAAGCCTATTCTCAAATTGCCTGATTTGAATCAGGACTTTGTGGTGAGAACAGATGCAAGTAATGTAGGCCTGGGGGCGGCTCTGTTGCAAAGGTCCTCTTCACCCAATGGGGAACTGAACCCAGTCGCTTATGCAAGCCGCAAGTTGAATAAAGCGGAGCAAGGATATTTTACAAGCGAAAAAGAATGTTTAGCGTTAATCTGGGCAATAAAAAAGTTCCAAATCTATCTGTATGGTAGGACTTTTGTGGTCCAGACGGATCACCAGCCCCTAGTGTTCTTATCTCAGGCCAAGCATGAAAATGCAAGATTGTTAAGATGGTCTTTATTGTTGCAACCTTATCAGGTTATTATTGAATATATCGCGGGGTCACAGAATGTCGGTGCAGATTTCCTCAGTAGGCACCCCTGTGATCAAAATTAGAGTAGTTGGCAGGCGGGAGGTTAATTTTATCTATGTGTATCACTGGTTTTGGAACTTGCATTAGTGCATGTTCTCAGGTGGGGAGATGTGTGGTGAAAAATACAGTGATACAACGTTAAAATACCTCCAAATATAAAGATAACGGGTAAGATAACATGTAGGGATAAAATTATACGTAAGATACGAGGATACATTCTCGCCTACGCCAGCGCTTTCTACCGCCATTCAAACTAACTAGTTGGAACATGCAGACTAAACGGTTTACCCTTTTAGACGGGAGGGAAACGGAGATAAAAGAAAAAAATTATGACGGTCTGAACACGTGTTTGAATCTAAAAAAGCAAAAAGACGCAATTTGTAGTTTAAAGGAAAAAATCACGCCACTAGTTGACACAATGTAAGGAATTGGTAGAAAAAAGACCTTAGCTCTTGTTAGAAACAGTCGTATCTTAGACGTTTTACGGTAATTAGTTGTTTTGTTTGAATATAGCGGCAAACGCCGTGGACGAAGGTTCAAAAACAAATTTCAAAAAACTAACCTTGAGAAAAGTAGGTTTTTCTTTAATAATAAAGTTATGAAAATAAAACCTTGCTAGTTGGATAGCCCATCTTGAGCAAGGAAATAATATACTTTTAATTACACAGACGGACAGATAACACGGAAGATATTGACGAAAGACCGTATTGTTCCAATCAGACTAGCAAACAGTTTTTTGTGCATATTTTCACTAAAGTTACATTTTGGCGTCCTTGAGCCTAAAAATGCAAAAATCAAACTGCAGATGAACGAGGGGCAAAGTCGGAGGATAGTAGCTAAAAATAACTTAGTGGGGCAGGTTTGTGTGGTTTTTTCATGTAGTTAGTCCAAAAAAACAAGTGTAATTTTGGGAAAAATACTACATACTAGACTGAGACTGGACTGAAATTTGACTTTTAGTTTGAATATTTGAAAAAGTTAGAGGGGAAGTCCGCTGATTGGACAAAAGCATTTATAATATTGAATGAGAGACGCACACTTGTGCCATTTGATAGAAGACTGTCCATTGACACAGTACGTTACTGCTAGAGGTGATTTCCAGGAATTATTAAATAAAAATCAGTGAGACGCCCTAATCTAGCCAGCAGCTCAGCTGAGTTTTGCTAGTACTAAGTAACTGTGTTCTCAATTCTGAATTGTGAGTTTCTGATCTGGCACTACGATTGTGCCAGATGCTTTTGTAGAAGTATAAAAGCGGGTGTCTGTGCAGCCTAACATTTTACTCCCGCTACTGAGAGGAGTGGGCCACAAGAATTCTGTACTACATCGTCACAGGCCAGTTAAGTGCAAACCTGGCCTCTGGAGATTCATAAACTGTGTCCACTATCATTAAAGAAATAAAATCTTGTTATAGAAACACTAATATCAGTCCATATTTCAAGGACACTGAACTTTGTAACCATAGATTGGGCATGATGACGCCACCCCAACTAAACATCCAGTGCTAGTTTTTCCCAAGACATTGTAGATATTATTAATATTAGCCATTGTAATAATATACCTATGTACAAAAATTACATTTGATTATGCAATATATATATGCATTTCATTGATAAATACATATTGTTTCATATGTTCTGACCAAAAGAAACAATTGGTTCAGGACTAATAAATTTAAAAAAAATTTTCAAACTTAAACTATAACAGCCAGTTTAATTTATCATAGAATGCATTAATATTATTATTAGACTTATTATTTACATGTGTGTGTCTGTGTATTTTATTACCTACACATTACATTTCAGTACCCTAGACTTTTAACGTAGCTAACATTCATTATAGTAGAATAGGTCTGTTTGAGGTCGTAAGTGGTAGCAGAAAGGCCTTCTGTACTCACATAAACTTTTATCTCAGGAGCCTTCACAGCTGACCTCATCTAGTACACTAGGTAACATAACAACCATACAATAACATCAAAAACCACTACAATAGGAACAAGGCGTTATGATTTATGGTTAGTCAATGGTTATGATTTATGGAAACGTACGGTTACGTGTGATTCAACCACTGCGGATTATAACGTCTTCGTTGTTCTCTATGTTTCAGAGCCATACAATGAGACTAATGGTGTGGGTTGAGAGATTATTATATATGAGGTGAACGATATATTTTAATGCCCATTCAAGTCGCTATGCAATGAAAGCTCCTCGTATCACCTTATGTTATAATGTTTGGTGGAGAAGGTTTGTAGGGACTTTGGGTCATTTTCGGGCTCACAATGGAACTTGTCAAACACATCGTCTCAACTTTAGTTTATGCAGCACTTTGTGCCGGTCAAAAATGAAATATGCTGTGCAATAAATAACTCAGCGTTTAGAGAAACTCGTGTTATACATATTTACTCACGTGTATTGAGCCTTGCTTGCATTTATTTATCACATATAAAATGCAGCTGCATATTTCTATAATAGCAACAAATGAGAGAACATTTTTTTTTCCGAGTTTGAAATATTTTAGAATTCACTTTTTTGCTATAAAAATGTTAAAAACAAAGTTATATAAAGTAACTTTTAATTTTTTAAAAATTTTGATTAGCTTTCCCTCACATATTATTTCCCTTGTATTAAAAATTACGCCCCTTAGATAAAACGCATAAGTGTATCTTAACGTTAAAGTATGAGGGAAATAACAATGCGGATTTAGTGGAACATTGATAAGAGTTCCCAATGTCAATGTCTGGTTGTGTAGCGAATACAGAAAGTAAGTTAAAAGTCAGTACCTTTAGATGCTTGTTGTATGCTGGGGAACTGACTCTTGTTCTCTCCCCCCCACCCCCCACCGCCCCCACTTTCTTTCTTTTTCTCCAATGCGTATGGAATCAATACTTGCTGAGTTTGTTTATGTAACCCGCCAAGCACTCCAAGGCAGGTAACTAACAATCATTAATGTGACTGCCATAATAAAAAATCCTATATGTGTTGCACGAAAGTGATAAATTTCTCTCAACTGGATTAAACTTAATATTGAACTCAAACTTGCGCCGTGGCCCCCCCCCCCCCTCACCCCCCCTCCCCCCCACACATACACACCAAAATATAAAAACAAAACAAAAGGCAACCACAGATGAAGTTTGAAAGATGTGTGAAAGAAAGACATGACTAGATAAATCCAGGATTCTGGGAGGACGGAGATGCTCCCTATAATTATGCGAAAAGAGGCGGTTATTCGGACACCGAAACCTTTTTAGGGACAATCCTGGTCAGGGCTTCAGGCTAGCAGATGGATAATGTTAGTCCTTTTTAGGACTTAGTATCTGTCGAAGCTGACCGAGCTGGCATTCCTTTTCATGGCATTTTCATGCTAGCTGAGCGATGCTAGTAGTCATTTTCAGGGCTTAGAATTTATCAACATATCGCTTCAGTTAACTGAGTTCACTTATTTTTGAATGGCAATTGCGCTCTGATATAACCAAGTAGATTGAAAGGAACGCGCCTCGCCACAAGAAGGCAAAAATCAAACCAAATAAACAAACAAGACGGAGATGCTGACCGCCGCAAGTCGCGATGCGCCCTACGATTATGGGAAAAGAGCCTCTTACAACACCCTGTGCAAATTGCCATTTTAGAGATGCCCCTTAAACGAAAGAACCATAAGAATAAAACCAAGAAGAAAAACCAGAAGGAAACATGGTAATATTTCAACAAGAGAGCTAGGGATAGAGAAATTGCTGTTGGAGAAAAGGTGCTTCTTCTTTTTCCCAGCAGTAAAAAACAAACTGCAAATCGGATGGTAGGGCCCATATACTGTTCTAGTGAAACTATCTAGAACCAACTACAAAATAGACAAGACAGGGTATGAGAAGGTCTATCATATTAACCTACTCAAGAAGTAATATGATAGAGCTGCATCTTAAAGTGCCCACATTATGACCTTGGTCATCGCCACCGAAATGAAGAGCGAACCGCTCACCTCATGCGAGTATCCTTTAAGACCCACTGAAACATTCGAGCAGGTGAAAGTAACTACTCAATTGACGAAAGGGCAGAGGGCGTAAGTTCTAAAAGTACTAGAAACACATGCAGACGTGCTAATGGACAAACCGGGGTGCACTAACCTACTGGAATATGATATGAACATTTTAGACCCAACACCAATCTGCATGAAAACATATCCTATCCCCTTCGCAAAAGCACAAGCCTTGAAGAAGGAAATAGATCACTTGTTGAAGGAAAACATATTTGCTAAATCAGAATCGCCGTACAGCGCTAGTGTCTTTTACCGAGGAAGGCGACTGGTGAGCATCGTCCCTGTATTGATACAGTCACGAGACAATAAGGTGCTTACACGCACACCTTTGTCTCTGACAGCAGCGACACTATCGCTGTTACCACTCATCTCACGCAATCAGCAACAACAACAACGGCAACGTAGTCTAGCGGACAAGTTTCCACACTGTATATAGCTATAAATAAATGAACTCAAAGACTGTGTCAATCTCGACATAATATAATAACAACTAGTACATGCCATATTTATGAGGTACTCAAAAAGCACAAGAAATTACCAATCTATCTCGACAACATACCAGTATTCGAATAATACTAATATTACTTCTGGGACTACGACAACTTCCAAGATCATATATAACATCGATCCTAGCTGTGATAAAGTACATTGACACAGCGATAAAAATTATTAATTATAAGTATAAAAGTCAAAATAATATGAGAGAAATAGAAATAGTAAAATTGTAACGCGTCTTCTTTCCCCGCGCCAGTCATCGCATTGAGATAAGAACGTATTGTGAAACCTTATTGCCGCGCCAGTGGTTTTGGACTTAATAACTCGCCCGTCAAGGGTTAACAGTAAAAATTTGGAAAACAACAAGCTTAGTTCTTCCAAGAAAGAGAGTACGATTCAAAACAGAGGAGGCATAAACGAAAAAATAAAAGTGAGAGAGCGAACACATGCTGCCGGCTTGACAAGCGTTAGATTCCTGAACTAGCTACTCAGTACGACAGTGCGAGACGATACAGTTTGCCTGTGTTCGAAAACGTGGCAGCAAGCTTTGTAGAATTTAAAAATACCCCGCAAAGTCCAATACTTCTTCTAACTATAGGCACACAGTGGAAATATTTGTTCGTTCTATGGGCATGCAGAGGGACTAATATAAACACACACGCGTTGCTCTGTCTGCAAATTAGTACATTTGTGACGTCACCAACTTGTTGTTGCTTCAGTTTGAACTACGCGCGAACGACAAAGAGATGGCGTGTTTAGGCAATAATGGAAATTGAAGCTACTATGGAAATTTATGAAATTCTTTATTAATAGGTTTAGGATGATAAAAGTTAGCTAGTTTAAGAGCTTATCTTCTCCTGATAAATAATATGCTTTAAAATATAAAGTCAGACAGATAACACGAAAGTTATTGACAAAAGACTGTATTGGTTCGTACATACAAACCAACAGACGGACGCTTTTGCATTCATTTTGCATTCACTAACGGTGACTTTTGGACGCGTTAGGGGAAATGACACAAGCAAGGGTACATGTAATTTGATTGAGGGAGAGGTAGAAAGGAGAGAGAAATAATGGGATGGCCTAAAATTAAATGTATTTTAGCAGGGGAAAGTCAAGAAGTGAGTGAGAGGAAGACTTGGTTTGCCAAAAAGCAAGTCTGTTTTTAACTTTTGATACCAAAATGTGACCGACGTACATTTGAAAATTGGGCTGTAAACTTGACTTTAATTTAAAATTCAAATTGAAAAGCTTGGTCTTCCAATCTGATTGGCCAACTCATTTTATATTGTGGGAAACTTAGATAGGTTTTTGCCATTTTGTAGAAAGCGGTCCCTGAAGCAGGTCGATGTAATCCTAGAAGTGTGACTTTTATTTGTAACTAAAGCTAAAAAGTATTTGTCATAGTCTAGCCAGCAGCAAAGCTGAATGTGTGCTATCCATCGGACCTGTGTTTATTTCATTGAATTCTGGTAAGAAGAATATCTATATTATTATGTAATATTTGCAAAGGCAAAAAGTGGTAAAGTGTATGACATGCCTAAAGAGACAGTTTAGGTATATTTATTTGATTTATGTTTGAATATTGCATTGCTGTTATTAAAAATTATTATAAGACTAAAGTAAAATAACAAGCCTCTGTGTTCACTGAACACTATTGATTGCCTGGAGCGTTTATATTTTGTAATAGAAGAAAATTACATGCATTTAAGGAGATGTACATACTCTTATTAAATTGTATTGAAGAAGACTATGTAAAATGACAGTGGCGTATCTGCCATATGGACCTGAGGTGTGGTCACAATATGATGTGAGTTCATATAACTTAGGGGCTGGTGCGCTTGTATGCACACGAGGCTGAACCCCATCTTGTCATGTAGAGAGTAAAGGGAAAAATATGACAGATATGAAACGGCCAGGGTGTCTTTTATATTGCAGGGTTTTATTTCCTGTTACCAGCCGGTGACAGGAAAACTGAAGTATGAGTTGAAGACAGTAAAATCTCAAGTACAGCGTATTCTGTATCGTAAATGTCAAGTGGAGCTCTAGGAGCTGTTGTTCTATACAGAGCCTATCATCGATTGTATCTTCACGAAGGAAATGTCAGGTTATGTGCCACAATCTGGGCACTCTGACACTTTATCTGGAGAAAACTGTTTCCCTAACCATTAACAGAAACTCTCGGGGAAATGATGACATAAACAGTCTCTAAAATAACTGACTCACATTATTAATTATTACTTAACCTGCTGTGAAACACCTTACGGAACATTTTAATATTAATAGTATTATTGTTGGACAAAGAGTCCTCATTTTCAGTTCACTTATTAGTGTAACATACATTTTCTTCAGTTTTTAAAGACCTGTCCAAATAAGATTGCAGGACAGGCACAAGAAAATTGTAAAAGAAAAAAAAATATTTACTAATTGAAAACTAAACCACAGAGTTATTAAGAATCTATTAGAGAGTTATACTGTGTTGTTTTGATGTATCATCATTTCATTGCATCCCCTAGACACTAGCCACATCAAACACCATACATTAGAAATAAATTACAGCACCGTGTGAGATCTTGAGAGGTAGCATTAGGTCAGTTGAGAACTCATCTTCATTAACCACTAGACTCAAGGTCTTACATAGCTGGACCTCACACGGTTACACATCTATATCTATCATTCTTATCTTTTACCATCATAACCTCTCCAGGAAATTAATCTTGCTACATAAATTGGGGTCTCCTGTCCCGTGATTATAATTAGGAACACCATTATTATTAACCCAGGGAATCCCCATTATTAAAATTACATGAGAGTTGGGAAGTTGATAAAGTGTCAGAGCCTGGAATAATTTAATTAGAGTTTATATTAATATTATTGTAGTACATTTATAACATTTTAAAATTGGTAAGATAGCAGACTTGACCAAATTCAGATCTGCTGCTGTGCAGGCTGCAAGGGACATGGGGATGGGAGGTCAAGGTCTGATTACCTATGTAACAGAAGAGTATGATAAGTTTATTGCCCGAGAAGAGAAGAGGTTGGCTGAAGAAAGAAAGTTAGAGGCTGATAGATTAGCGGAGGAGAAAAGAATCTTATTAGAAGATGCCAGGGAACTTAAGAAATTAGAGGCTGATAGGGAGGCTGAGATCAAGAGGCTGCAGTTGGAGGAGAAGAAATTAGAGGCAGAGAAAGAAGAAAAGAGGTTGGAGGCTGAGGCTAAGAAACGTGAGGCTGAAAGGGAAGACAAGAGATTGGCGGCAGAACGGGAAGCTGAAGATAAAAGACTCCAAAGGGAACATGAGCTACGACTAAGGGAGTTAGAGTTGCAAGGCCATGCTCCTGAAAATGGTACTAGCCCATCCACTTCTGACTCTGCTGCAAGCCAGGGAGCCTCCTCATCAGCCATGGGGTTCCATTTAGACCATTTTGTGGAGAGGGACAATGACATTGAATCATTTTTGTCCAGGTTAGAGGTCTTAGCCACCACTTATGGGTTAGAGAAAGAAAGGTGGCGTTTAAAGTTATCTCAGGGTCTTAGGGGAACATCTTATGAAGGGTTTGCAAAGATGAGCAAAGATGATTATGACAATTATGACATGTTAAAGCAGGCTCTTTTGTTACATTATGAAAAGAATGGAGAATTTTACAGGAAAAAGTTAGAAATGCCAAGCTACTGTCGGGTGAGACCTATCCCCAGTTCTCTGCACGTTTAGAGACCTACTTGAGAAATGGACTGCTCTGGGGAAAACCCAAGATCTTAAAGAAATGATACTTATTGAGCAATTGAGAGAGTCCATGGCTCCAGACTTGAGAAAGTTTCTCATGGAACAGGGTGCAGAGAGGCTGGGTGAGTTACTTAATGTCGCTGAGAGGTATCAGGCCGCCCAGGCAGAGGCAGCTGGCGCCAAAAAAGAAACATGTAGACAATTATAAGGCTCCTCGAAACTCAAATAGATTTGACAACAAAGATCAGGGTAACAAGGGTAAGCAAAATTTTGATTTTCCATGCAATGATTATAGAAATAAAAACCCACAATTCAATGACAGGAAATATGAGGAAAGAAAACCCCTTCATCAAGGTAGATTATATTGTAGATGATGTAAGAGGGAAGGACATGACACCAAAGTTTGTACTAAGAAACCTGCTGGATTTGCTGCTATGAAGTTGGGGAAAGAGGAAGTAAAGGTAAAACCTACTGGACAGCAGGAACCTTATCACCCCCCAGTGTGTGAGGATGTTGTATGTAATGGGGGCACCATTAGGTGCCTTTATGATACAGGTCTAGCTTTTGATTCTGTTGTGAGTTCGCACTTGGTGAACCCAGATCAGTATACCACAGAAACAGTGGAGATACAAGGGGCGACCAAGGATCTACCACTCACGACCCTTCCCATTGCAAGAATAACTGTGAAAACTCGCTATGTGGAAGGAGTAATCAGAGCCGCAGTGATCGACGCACTCATCTACCCTCTGATATTGGGGTGTCGTTATGTCTTCTTGGGAAATCCCAAGAGACCTGTGGTCTTGGCAGCAGTCCAGACCCGTTCACAATCCAGAAAGGAAGAAGATGAACCAATAAATACTCATCCAGAAGAGATGAGGAAGGCGCAGGCTGAGGATAAGACCCTCATGCCATGTTTTAAAAAATTACCTAAATGCCACACACCTCCAAGCAAGTGGGAGTATTATATGAAGAACAAATTGTTATATAGGAAGACTGGGACTGGAACAAATAGTCATGGACAGCTGGTACTTCCTAAAATGTATAGGGCAGACGTAATAAGGAGGTTACATGTTGGAAAAGATGGGGACCAAAAGAAAGTAGGTACCATCTGCCAAAAGGTTTCTCAAAAATATTATTGGCCAGATGTAAAGATATGTATTGAGAATTTTTTAGAAGCCTGCGGCATATTTCTTGAGGGAACACCCACAAGTGGTGAAAAGAATAATCAGGACCTAAAAACGCCATGGGGCAAACCTACCCTGAAAATAAAAATAAAAATAATAATGTAGACAACGTGGAATGGGAGCCCCCTTTTCACACACAGTCTTCAATTGATTGTTTTAAAATGGCAACTCTGTGTCGAGTACAAAAAGTGGTTTTACTCCAGAATAAGCCGACAATCCCTCGGTCGGAATTATGGGAACTGGGTGAAGATAAAAGAGAGAGAAGATCTCTCACAATGAACTTAAAGTGGGGAGAAAACCCCAGGAAGAAAAGAATTGGTAGTGGTAGATTCTTATGTGATGATAACAGGAAAAAACGTCCTTACTATAAGGCTTCCAATGTCATGAAAAATAAGTCAGAAAAATTAACGGTCCATATGTAGCCTTGTTGAGGACATTGACAGATGAGAAGGCAGAAGAGACTGTTACCTCATCATATCAATATGTGAACGAGCTGACCACTCGTCTTAAAACTGGCTGGAAACTTGCAAATGAAAATATCAGACAAGCCAGGAAAAAACATGCTGCCTATTTTAATAAGAAAGCTAAGGATAGAGAACTATTTGTGGGAGAGAAGGTGCTTCTTCTACTACCCGGAAGCCATAACAAATTACAAATTGGATGGCAAGATCCATATACTGTTCTAGAGAAGGTGTCTAGAACAAATTACAAAATCGACAAGAAGGGGAAAGAGAAAATATATCATGTGAACCTTCTAAAGAAGTATCTGGACAGGGAAACCCAGGATGGAACACACTTAATGTCCTTGTCGATAGCAACGGAGATGAAAAATAAACCACTCACCTCTCATGAGTACCCCCTGAAAACATGTGAGACCCCTGCACATGTAAAAGTCAGTAAACACTTGACGAAAAAACAGAGGGAACCGGTTCAAAAGGTTCTGACTGATCATACGGACGTGTTAACGAACAAATCGGGGCACACGAATTTGTTGGAATATGATATGAAACTAGTAGACCCAACACCGATCTGTATGAGAGCCTACACGATCCCGTTTGCAAAGGAGAAAGCTTTGAAGGAGGAGATTGATTATTTGCTGAAAGAAGGGATTATTTCTCACAATCTCCGTATAGTTCTAGTGTGGTTTTGCTGAGGAAACTGTCTGGAGAACATAGACTGTGCATAGATTACAGGAAACTGAATGCTGTCACAGAAAATCAGGTGGATCCATTACCGGACACAAATCAGCTATTTGCCAGGCTGAACAAGGCAAAGTATTTTTCTAAGGTGGATCTTAGCAAAGGCTATTATCTAATTTTAGTAAAGCCTGAGGTTCGACCTTATTTAGCGTTTAGCACTTCGGAAGAACATTATGAATTCAACATGCTGCCATTTGGGTTGAAAAATGCTTCGAGTGTGTTTTCAAGGATGATGCAAAAATTGTTGGATCCCCTGAATAACCCATGCATCACCAATTTTATGGATGATATCCTCATTGCTGCAGAAACATTTGAGGAACACATTAACTCTTTGACTATGCTGTTTGATAGACTAAAAGAGTCTAATTTGACGGCTAGACCAACAAAATGTTGTATTGGTTGTAAAGAGTTGGAGTTCTTGGGACATACTGTATATCAGGGCATTATGACCCCTGACCCCAAGAACCTCGAGAAATTACAGAGAGCACCGCGGCCACGAACCAAGAAAGATGTGAGATCCTTCGTGTCGTTGTGTGGATTCTATCAGAAATATATCAAAAATTGTAACTCTATTTGTGCTCCTCTGACGGATTTAACTCGCAAGGGAAATCCTGATAGAATTGTTTGGTCAGCACAGTGTGAATTAGCATACCAAGAGTTAAAGGAAAAACTGACAAGCAAGCCAATCTTGAAATTACCTGATTTGAGTCAGGAATTTGTGGTGAGAAGTGACGCAAGTAATGTAGACCTGGGGGCTACTTTGTTGCGAAGGTCAGCGTCACCAGACGGGGAGCTGAACCCAGTCGCTTATGCTAGCCGCAAGTTGAACAAAGCGGAGCAAAACTATTCAACAAGCGAAAAAGAATGTCTAGCTTTAATCTGGGCGATACGAAAGTTCCAGATCTATCTATATGGAAGAACATTCGTGGTCCAAACGGATCATCAGCCCCTCGTATTCATATCACAGGCAAAGCATGAAAATGCTCGTTTATTACGATGGTCATTACTCCTACAGCCATATTCATTCACTATTGAATACATTCCGGGGTCACAGAACGTGGGTGCCGATTTCCTCAGTAGGCATCCCTGTGATCCAAATCAGAGTATTTATCAGGCGTAAGGAGTTAATTTTATCTATGTGTATCACTGGTTCTGGAACTTGCATCAGGCATGTTCTTATATGGGGAGATGTGTGATAAAGTACATTGATACAGCGATAAAAATTATTAATTATAAGTATAAAAGTCAAAATAATATGAGAGAAATAGAAATAGTAAAGTTGTAACGCGTCTTTTTTCCCCGCGCCATTCATCGCATTGAGATAAGAACGTAGTGTGAAACCTTATTGCCGCGCCAGTGGTATTGGACTTTATAACTCGTCCGTCAAGGGTTAACAGTAAAAAATTTGAAAACAACAAGCTTAGTTGTTCCAAAACAGGGGAGGCATAAACGAACGCATAAAAGTGAGAGATCGAACACATGCTGCTGGCTTGTCAAGCGTTAGATTCCTGAACTAGCTACTCAGTACGACAGTGCGAGACGATACAGTTAGCCTGGGTTCGAAAACGTGGTAGCAAGCTTTGTAGAATTTAAAAATACCCCGCAAAGTCCAGTACCTCTTCTAACTATAGGCACACAGTGGAAATATTTGTTCGTTCTATGGGCATGCAGAGGGACTAATATAAACACACACGCGTTGCTCTGTCTGCAAATTAGTAAATTTGTGACGTCAATAACTTGTTGTTGCTTCAGTTTGAACTAGACGCGAACGACAAAGAGATGGCGTGCTTAGGCAATAATGGAAATTGAATCTACTATGGAAATTTATGAAACTCTTTATTAATAGGTCTAGGATCATAAAAGTAGCTAGTTTAAGAGCTTATCTTCTCCTGATAAATAATATGCTTTAAAATATAAAGTCATACAGATAACACGAAAGTTATTGACAAAAGACTGTATTGGTTCGTATATACAAACCAACAGACGGACGCTTTTGCATTCATTTTGCATTCACTAACGGTGACTTTTGGACGCGTTAGGGGAAATAAAACAAGCAAGGGTACATTTAATTTGATTGAAGGAGAGGTAGAAAGGGGAGAGAAATTATGGGATGGCCTAAAATTAAATATATTTTAGCAGGGGAAAGTCAAGAAGTGAGTGAGAGGAAGACTTGGTTTGCCAAAAAGCAAGTATGTTTTAAACTTTTGATACCAAAATGTGACCGACGTACATTTGAAAATTGGGCTGTAAACTTGACTTTAATTTAAAATTCAAATTGAAAAGCTTGGTCTTCCAATCTGATTGGCCAACTCATTTTATATTGTGGGAAACTTAGATAGGTTTTTGCCATTTTGTAGAAAGCGGTCCCTGAAGCAGGTCGATGTAATCCTAGAAGTGCGACTTGTATTTGTAACTAAAACTACAAAGTATTTGTCATAGTCTAGCCAGCAGCAAAGCTGAATGTGTGCTATCCATCGAACCTGTGTTTATTTCATTGAATTCTGGTAAGAAGAATATCTATATTATTATGTAATATTTGCAAAGGCAAAAAGTGGGAAAGTGTATAACATGCCTAAAGAGACAGTTTAGGTATATCTATTTGATTTATGTTTGAATATTGCATTGTTGTTATTAAAAAGTATTATAAACTAAAGTAAAATAACAAGCCTCTGTGTTCACTGAACACTATTGATTGCCTGGAGCGTTTATATTTTGTAATAGAAGAAAATTACATGCATTTAAGGAGATGTACATACTCCTATTAAATTGTGTTGAATAAGACTATGTAAAATGACAGTGGCGTATCTGCTATATGGACCTGAGGTGTGGTCACAATATGATGTGAGTTCATATAACTTAGGGGCTGGTGCGCTTGTATGCACACGAGGCTGAACCCCATCTTGTCATGTAGAGAGTAAAGGGAAAAATATGACAGATATGAAAAGGCCAGGGTGTCTTTTATGTTGCAGGGTTTTGTTTCCTGTTACCAGCCGGTGACAGGAAAACTGAAGTATGAGTTGAAGACAATAAAGTCTCAAGTACAGCGTATTCTGTATTGTAATTGTCAAGTGGAGCTCTGGGAGCTGTTGTTCTATACAGAGCCTATCATCGATTGTATCTTCACGAAGGAAATTTTAGGTTATGTGCCACAATCTGGGCACTCTGACACTTTATCTGGAGAAAACTGTTTCCTTAACCATTAACAGAAACTCTCGGGGAAATGATGACATAAACAGTCTCTAAAATAACTGACTCACATTATTAATTATTACTTAACCTGCTGTGAAACACCTTACGGAACATTTTAATATTAATAGTATTATTGTTGGACAAAGAGTCCTCATTTTCAGTTCACTTATTAGTGTAACATACATTTTCTTCAGTTTTTAAAGACCTGTCCAAAAGAGATTGCAGGACAGGCACAATAAAATTGTAAAGGAAAAAAATATTTACTAATTGAAAACTAAACCACAGAGTTATTAAGAATCTATTAGAGAGTTATACTGTGTTGTTTTGATGTATCATCATTTCATTGCATCCCCTAGACACTAGCCACATCAAACACCATACATTAGAAATAAATTACAGCACCGTGTGAGATCTTGAGAGGTAGCGTTAGGTTCCTTGAGAACTCATCTTCATCAACCACTAGACTCAAGGTCTTACATAGCTGGACCTCACATGGTTACACATCTATATCTATCATTCTTACCTCTTACCATCATAACCTCTCCAGCAAATTAATCTTGCTACACTAGCAACAACTAAAACCACACAACAAACACCAGCTCTTCTACACAAGAACAACAACGGGACACGTCCGTTCCCTAATACAACGTCTGTAAACTCCCCTTGGACAACCATGTAACCTTTTCACCTTCCATACCTAAGGTTAAGTTTAGCCAATAATAAACTACTACTTTAGTCACATGTCATAACAATCAAAGTTCTGCTGCTCGTGCAAACATCACATGCAACTCACAAACGTTTAACTCGACTTACATTACAATCACGTTTGACACAACAATGTACCTAATAAACCTTGCTCACCCAGGAGCATACAACCATAGCAATTTCTCAAAATTGCATCTTGGCAATTACAGAAAACTTAATGCGGTTACCGAGTCCCAAGCAGATCCTTTGCCTGATACGAATCAGATGTTTGCGAGGTTAAATAATGCAAAATATTTCTCAAAAATGGACCTGAGTAAAAGATACAATCAGATTCCTGTCAAGCCTGAAATAAGATCATTATTGGCCTTTAGCACTTAGGGAGGGGGGGGGGGGCGCATTATGAAATAATTGTATTGCCTTTTGGGTTGAAAAACGCTCCGAGTGTGTTTTCCAGGATGATGAAGAAGTTACTAGATCCTTTACACAACTCAGCTATCACTAACTATATGGATGATATCCTCATAGCAACAGAGACATTTGAGGAACACATATCATCTCTAGACATGATGTTGGACAGACTCAGATAGGCACGATTGACCGCTCGTCCCACTATATGTTGTATTGGTTGCCAGAAATTGGAATTCCTGTGTCATACTGTTTATCATTGAAAAATGACACCTGATCCCAAGAATTACAAAGAGCACCAAGACCTTGAACAAAGAAGGATGTGAGATCCTTCGTTTCTTTGTGCGGGTTTTACTAAAAGTATATCCGTGATTTTAACACGTTGAGTGCTCCATTGACAGACTTAACTAAGAAAGTCAAACCACACAGAGTTGAGTGGACAGCAGATTGTGAGAAAGCATATGCAGAACTTAAACAGAAACTCACAAATAGGCCTATTCTGAGACTGTCAGACATGAATCAAGAATTTGCGGTTAGGACTGATGCAAGCAATATTGGAATAGGTGCAACTTTATTGCAAAGGTCTCAGGCACAGCCATGGAGAGCTATTCCCAGTTGCTTATGCCAGCCGAAAGTTAAATAAGGCTGAGAGGAACTACTCAACTGTTGAGAGATAATGTTTGGCGTTTGTGTTGGCCATAAACATGTTTCTGAAGCAAATCGGTTGGAAATTAACTGAGAAAGGCCTATTGTACGTTTTAGAACAAGCACAGTTTGTCTAGGAACAACAGATTCTTGAAGTGTTGGAAGGAACGAGGGATGAAACATAACAGCCGACGAACTGGAACGGACTACGACCTATGAAGTATGGAATGTAAGGAGAATAAAAAGAGAAGGAAGAGGAGCTGGTGGAAGAGATGAGGAAAGCAAACCTAGAAATCCTGGCTTTAACGGAAACGAAGAAAAAGGACACGGATTTATGGATCTCAATGGCGACACGCTGCTCTACAGTGGTGTCCCCACGTCTGAAAGAGCTAAAGTGGACGTGGGTTATATTGTTGCAAAATAACCAAAAGGATAGTATCAAGGGATGGAACTTTGTTTCGGAACGCATTATGGTCTTAAAACTACACGTAGGAGAAACCATTGTCAGCCATGTCATTGTGTATGAGCCAAAGGAAGATGAGAGAGCAGAGGTCAAAGAAGAATTCTACGAGCTGGTTCAAAGGGCAGTGGACGACTGCCTAGATGAAATTATACTGCTCGGAGATTTAAATGCCAAAGTTGGAAATGACCATGCTGGACGGGTTGGAGTTATCGGAAGATACGGAGAAGATACTCTTAATGACGATGGAAAGCGACGTCTTAGACTCTAAACTGAGCAAAATCTGATTATTACAAACACAAAGTTCCCCCATAAGCGCATACGTGCATACACTAGATGTGAACCAACAAATAATGAGAACCCAGTGATTTACTATGCCATCGTTAGGAAGAGCTCATTCACGTATGTTCGGGATGCTAGAGTTTGGAGGGGGCCAGAGGTTGGATGTGATCACGACCTGCTAACAATTACAAAAACAGCTGGAAGAGTGTCTCGACCAAGCAATTGCCTAACATCACGCAAGAAACCAAGTAAACGAACAGGAGAAATGAGCATTAAGACCTACAAGCTGAGAGAACCAGAAGGTAAAACCAGATATCAGGGACTTATTGCTACAGCAATGAGAAACAGAAGAACAACCTGATGACATGGAAACTTTCTGGCTTAAATTCAATGACATCATAAAAGTCAGTTGCAGCAGAAGCATGTGGTGAAGTCCGACTTGAAAAGAATAGAACAAGGACACTTTGGTGGACAGAGGAAGTTAAAGTGAAAATACGAAAGAAGAAAAAGGCATGAAAACAATACACAGCAAGAAAAACAGAGAAATATAGAGAATTTGTGATACTCAGAACTGAGGCAAAAAACAAGGTGCTAGCAGCAAAACAGAAGTCCTGGGAAGAATTTGGAGAAAAGCTAGAAAAGAGGCTCAAGAAAAACAGAAATTGTTCTACAAGACCCTAAAGAACATAAAGCAGAAAAAACAGTGCCCTCTTAAATTTATTAAGGACAAGCAAGGCAAATTGCTTACTGCTCCACATGAAGTAATGGAAAGATGGAAAGAATATTTATCAGAACTCCTTGATGGTGAGCAAGGTCAAGCAACAGAAATGATAACCACTAGCACAGAAGAGGAAACCAAGGGTGCTGAAGATGACATTAATCTGGAAGAACTGAATGCAGCACTGGAGAAAATCAAGATGGGCAAAGCAACAGGGCATGATGGTATAACACCAGAAATGATTAAGTGCATGAGAGCAGCTGGTGACCTATTACTTTTAAAGGTCTTACAGGCAGCTTGGTGCAACTAGACAATAACAAAGGACCGGGAGATTGCAATCATAACACCGATTTTTAAAAAGGGTGACAACCGGCAATGTGGAAACAATAGAAGCATATCCCTTGTCAGTATCCCTGGTAAAGTCGACTAAGTCCGAAGAGTTCAGGGCCATCACTGGTGTAAAACAAGGTGATATCATGTCACCTTATCTTTTCATACTCCTCCTAGACGATGTCATCAAGGCATGTGGGGTTCTGGAAGATGAAACAGGTCTGTATTTCAGAGCTGGCATTTGATGAAGGAATCTTCATGAGACAAAAATACTGGGCTGGGATTGATTTTTAAAAATCTTATTTCGAAAATTAATCGGTCAGTTTTGAACAACTTGATAAATTATTTTTAAAAAAATCATAACATTATTTTTTTTTAAATCACTAAGCTCTGCCTTTATTTTACGTGTTGTAAAGGCAATATTTTCTCAAATCGCAAAATTGTCCTGAAATTATAATGAAAATACTAAAAAGTTACAAACAATTCATATCACAAACCTCTAACATAGCAAATGCTCTCACGTTTAAGCAAAAACGGATACAAAAATTTTAGAATACAAATAACATGTTTTTATTAATTCTTCTTCTTCTTTGATCCTTAGCCACCAATGGTCAAAACAGTCAGTGGCCATCACGCCTGGTTGCGTCTGGTAGGGTAGCATTCATGTTGCCTTCATTTTATCAATTAATCGCTATTTTTTTAATATAGCCGATTAATCGATTAATTAGTCGTTAAAAGTCCAAGCCCTAAAAAATATCATGCAATAGAAAACTGACTAGACTTCAACAAGGAACAGGAAGTTATATGGTAGAGGAATCCTACTGTGTCTGGAGAAGAACTCCATAACACAATATGTGTTAACATGCAAGAAATATGAACAGCACAGAAAACCACTCATGGAATACTTACTTACTTACTTAGTCGTTCCCCTTCTACCGTGAGGTGTAGAGGTTTGGAAGAGAGAGCGCCAGACTATCCTATCGGCTGTCTTCCTCCTGGCCTGGTTCCATTTTAGTCCTCGATCCTTCAAAGATTGTCTAATGTTGTCCTCCCAGCGGACTCTGGGTCGTCCTCGGGGTCTGGATCCTTGGCTCTTTGTTTCCCATGCTTGTCGTGGTATCCGATCTTCTCCCATTCTGCAGACATGGCCAAACCATCTTAATTGGGACTGTTCTACTTGGGTCTGCAGGGGGTAGGAATTAAGGCCTTGACGTATCGTCTGGTTGCGTACCATGTCTCTTCTTGTTACTTCAACCACCTTCCTCAGATACCTCATTTCTGAGGTTTGGATCTGGCTTTTATGGGTTGTAGTCATTGCCCATGACTCGCATCCATATGTCAAGACTGGGACATAGGTGGAGCGGTATACAGCCATCTTCGTTTTCTTACCAACCTCTCTCTTGCTGAGGAATCCTCGATTTATGGCCTGAAAAAGTCTCCCAGCTGCTGCTTTTCGAGTGGCCAACTCTTCTTTGATGCCTCCCTTTCGGTCTATAATAGCTCCGAGGTATTTAAAGTGGTCGACCTGCTCCAGGACCTGTTCTCCCAGCTTAATCTGATGTTTTCTTTCTTCTCGTGATATCACCATGGATTTTGTTTTAGAGCTGCTTATGACCATCCCTCTCTTCTCCAGCTCTTCCTTCCAGACTTGCAGGTTGGATTGGAGATGTGCCTCTGATTTAGCAATCAGGGCAACATCATCAGCAAATGCCAGCTCCGAAATATAGACCTGTCTCATCTTCCAGTACCCCACTGAATACTTTCTTGTTCTCTCCTTACATGCCTTGATGACATCGTCCATAAGGAGTATGAAGAGGTAAGGTGATAGGATATCACCTTGTCTTACACCAGTGGTGGTCCTGAACTCTTCCGACTTATGGTTTGCTGTCCTCACATAATTTCTGCAAGACTTGTAGAAGCTCTGTATAGCATGAATCAGAGGTGCTGGAATATTCTTCCTTGCCAAACAGTCCCAAAGTTTGCTCCAGGGGACCCTGTCAAACGCCTTTTCCAGATCTATGAAACAAAGATGGATCTCACTCTTATACTCAAGGGCCTTTTCACTCAGCTGAGTGTGAAGATTAGGTCTTGAGTACTTCGGTTTGCTCGGAATCCGCACTGGACCTCATCCAATTGTGGCTCAGCTAGGCGTCGGAGTCTCTGCTCTAGGATTCTAGAGTAGATTTTACCAGGGACACTGAGAAGGGATATGCCTCTATGGTTTCCACACTGTCGATTGTCACCCTTTTTGAAAATTGGTGTTATGATGGCAATCTCCCAATCCTTTGGTATGGTCTTGTTGTACCACGCTGCCTGTAAAACCCTTAAGAGTAATAGGTCGCCTGATGCTCCCATGAACTTAACCATTTCTGGTGTTATACCATCATGCCCTGCTGCTTTGCCCATCTTGATTTTCTCCAGTGCTGCCTTCAGTTCTTCCATCTTTATGTCATCTTCACCATCATTGGTTTTCTCTTCTGTGCTAGTGTTTATCATTTCTGATGCTTCACCATGCTCACCATCCAGGAGTTCTGAGAAATATTCTTTCCATCTTCCATTACTTCCTTCGGGGCAGTAAGCAATTTGCCTTGCTTGTCCTTTATAAATTTGAGAGGGCATTGTTTTTCCTTCCTCATGTTCTTTAGGGTCTTATAGAACAATTTCTGGTTTTCTTGTGCATCTTTTTCTAGCTTTTCTCCAAATTCTTCCCAGGACTTCTGTTTTGCTGCTAGCACTTTGTTCTTTGCTTCTGTTCTGAGTGTCACATATTCTCTATATTTTTCCATTTGTCCTGTTGTGTTTTTAGCTCCTAAGTATTGTTTCCATGCCATTTTCTTCTCTCTTATTTTCTCTTTGACTTCCTCTGTCCACCAAGGTGTCCTCTTTCTCCTGTTCCCAAGTCGGACTTCACCGCATGCTTCTGCAGCAGCTGTCTTTATGATATCCTTGAATTTAATCCAGAGGGTTTCCAAGTCATCAGGTCGTTCTTCTGTGTTGCTCACCGCTGCAGCAATAAGCCCCTGATATCTGGTCTTAATTTCTGGCTCTCTCAGCTTGTAGGTCCTAATGCTCATTTCTCCTGCTCGTTTACTTGGTTTCTTGCGTGATGTTGGGCAGTTCCTAGGCTGAGCAACTCTTTCAGTTGTTCTTTTGATTGTTAGCAGGTAGTGATCACTTCCAATCTCTGGCCCCCTCCAGACTCTAGCATCTCGGACATATTTGAATGAGCTTCTCCGAACAATGGCATAGTCGATCACTGACTTCTCATTCTTTGTTGGTTCACATCTAGTGTATGCATGTATGCGCTTATGGGGGAACTTTGTGTTTGTAATGATCAGATTCTGCTCACTGCAGAATCTAAGGAGTCGCTTTCCATTGTCATTGAGAGTATCTTCTCCATATCTTCCGATAACTCCACCCCATCTAGCATGGTCATTTCCAACTCTGGCATTAAAATCTCCGAGCATGATAACTTCATCTAGACAGTCATCTACTGTCCTTTGAAGCAGCTCGAAGAATTCCTCCTTGACCTCTGCTCTCTCATCCTCATTTGGCCCATACACTATGACCAGGGTGACTATGGTTTCTCCTTCTTTTAGTTTAACAACCATAATGCGCTCCGAGACAAAGTTCCATCCCTTGATACTATCTTTTTGATTTTGGGCCACAATGCAACCCACGCCCCCTTTAGCTCTTTCAGACATGGGTACACCACTGTAGAGCAGCGTGTTGCCATCGAGATCCATGACTCCTTGTCCTTTTTTCTTCGTTTCCGTTATAGCCAAGATTTCTAGTTTTGCTTTCCTCATCTCTTCCACCAGCTCCTCTTCCTTCCCATTTATACACGTTCCATAAGTCGTAGTCCGTAGTCCGTTCCAGTTCGTCGCCTTTAGAATCAGTCCAGTTTTCTCACTTGTGTTGCTAGTAATCATGATTTAAAGCAAACAGGTGATTGGCCTGTTGTGCCTTTGCATGGTGGAGGGGCTGCCTCCTTACGGCCTCCATGCAGGCCGCCCTCCTCCTTTTTCATCCGGGCTTGGGACCGGCATTAGCGGAGTTCATGGAATACTTGAGAACACAAAACTCTCCATCACCATCGCTAGAAACTACTAACACTTGACCTACCCATGAAGCTACACAACAGATCTAAATTGTATATAACCAAAACAAGAATTAACTTCAAACTACCAGAACAGATGGCAGTTAGACAGGAAGATCAAACTACCAGAACAGATGGCAGTTAGACAGGAAGATCAAACTACCAGAACAGATGGCAGTTAGACAGGAAGATCAAACTACCAGAACAGATGGCAGTTAGACAGGAAGATCAAACTACCAGAACAGATGGCAGTTAGACAGGAAGATCAAACTATCAGAACAGATGGCAGTTAGACAGGAAGATCAAACTACCAGAACAGATGGCAGTTAGACAGGAAGATCAAACTACCAGAACATATGGCAGTTAGACAGGAAGATCAAACTACCAGAACAGATGGCAGTTAGACAGGAAGATCAAACTACCAGAACAGATGGCAGTTAGACAGGAAGATCAAACTACCAGAACATATGGCAGTTAGACAGGAAGATCAAACTACCAGAACAGATGGCAGTTAGACAGGAAGATCAAATTACCAGAACAGATGGCAGTTAGACAGGAAGATCAAACTACCAGAACAGATGGCAGTTAGACAGGAAGATCAAATTACCAGAACAGATGGCAGTTAGACAGGAAGATCAAACTACCAGAACAGATGGCAGTTAGACAGGAAGATCAAATTACCAGAACAGATGGCAGTTAGACAGGAAGATCAAACTACCAGAACAGATGGCAGTTAGACAGGAAGATCAAATTACCAGAACAGATGGCAGTTAGACAGAAAGATCAAACTACCAGAACAGATGGCAGTTAGACAGGAAGATCAAATTACCAGAACAGATGGCAGTTAGACAGGAAGATCAAATTACCAGAACAGATGGCAGTTAGACAGGAAGATCAAACTACCAGAACAGATGGCAGTTAGACAGGAAGATCAAATTACCAGAACAGATGGCAGTTAGACAGGAAGATCAAATTACCAGAACAGATGGCAGTTAGACAGGAAGATCAAATTACCAGAACAGATGGCAGTTAGACAGAAAGATCAAACTACCAGAACAGATGGCAGTTAGACAGGAAGATCAAATTACCAGAACAGATGGCAGTTAGACAGGAAGATCAAATTACCAGAACAGATGGCAGTTAGACAGGAAGATCAAACTACCAGAACAGATGGCAGTTAGACAGGAAGATCAAATTACCAGAACAGATGGCAGTTAGACAGGAAGATCAAATTACCAGAACAGATGGCAGTTAGACAGGAAGATCAAACTACCAGAACAGATGGCAGTTAGACAGGAAGATCAAATTACCAGAACAGATGGCAGTTAGACAGGAAGATCAAATTACCAGAACAGATGGCAGTTAGACAGGAAGATCAAATTACCAGAACAGATGGCAGTTAGACAGGAAGATCAAATTACCAGAACAGATGGCAGTTAGACAGAAAGATCAAACTACCAGAACAGATGGCAGTTAGACAGGAAGATCAAACTACCAGAACAGATGGCAGTTAGACAGGAAGATCAAATTACCAGAACAGATGGCAGTTAGACAGGAAGATTAAACTACCAGAACAGATGGCAGTTAGACAGGAAGATCAAATTACCAGAACAGATGGCAGTTAGACAGGAAGATCAAACTACCAGAACAGATGGCAGTTAGACAGGAAGATCAAATTACCAGAACAGATGGCAGTTAGACAGGAAGATCAAATTACCAGAACAGATGGCAGTTAGACAGGAAGATCAAACTACCAGAACAGATGGCAGTTAGACAAGAAGATCAATTTACCAGAACAGATGGCAGTTAGACAGGAAGATCAAACTACCAGAACAGATGGCAGTTAGACAGGAAGATCAAACTACCAGAACAGATGGCAGTTAGACAGGAAGATCAAATTACCAGAACAGATGGCAGTTAGACAGGAAGATCAAACTACCAGAACAGATGGCAGTTAGACAGGAAGATCAAACTACCAGAACAGATGGCAGTTAGACAGGAAGATCAAACTACCAGAACAGATGGCAGTTAGACAGGAAGATCAAATTACCAGAACAGATGGCAGTTAGACAGGAAGATCAAACTACCAGAACAGATGGCAGTTAGACAGGAAGATCAAACTACCAGAACAGATGGCAGTTAGACAGGAAGATCAAATTACCAGAACAGATGGCAGTTAGACAGGAAGATCAAACTACCAGAACAGATGGCAGTTAGACAGGAAGATCAAATTACCAGAACAGATGGCAGTTAGACAGGAAGATCAAACTACCAGAACAGATGGCAGTTAGACAGGAAGATCAAATTACCAGAACAGATGGCAGTTAGACAGGAAGATCAAACTACCAGAACAGATGGCAGTTAGACAGGAAGATCAAATTACCAGAACAGATGGCAGTTAGACAGAAAGATCAAACTACCAGAACAGATGGCAGTTAGACAGGAAGATCAAATTACCAGAACAGATGGCAGTTAGACAGGAAGATCAAATTACCAGAACAGATGGCAGTTAGACAGGAAGATCAAACTACCAGAACAGATGGCAGTTAGACAGGAAGATCAAATTACCAGAACAGATGGCAGTTAGACAGGAAGATCAAATTACCAGAACAGATGGCAGTTAGACAGGAAGATCAAATTACCAGAACAGATGGCAGTTAGACAGAAAGATCAAACTACCAGAACAGATGGCAGTTAGACAGGAAGATCAAATTACCAGAACAGATGGCAGTTAGACAGGAAGATCAAATTACCAGAACAGATGGCAGTTAGACAGGAAGATCAAACTACCAGAACAGATGGCAGTTAGACAGGAAGATCAAATTACCAGAACAGATGGCAGTTAGACAGGAAGATCAAATTACCAGAACAGATGGCAGTTAGACAGGAAGATCAAACTACCAGAACAGATGGCAGTTAGACAGGAAGATCAAATTACCAGAACAGATGGCAGTTAGACAGGAAGATCAAATTACCAGAACAGATGGCAGTTAGACAGGAAGATCAAATTACCAGAACAGATGGCAGTTAGACAGGAAGATCAAATTACCAGAACAGATGGCAGTTAGACAGAAAGATCAAACTACCAGAACAGATGGCAGTTAGACAGGAAGATCAAACTACCAGAACAGATGGCAGTTAGACAGGAAGATCAAATTACCAGAACAGATGGCAGTTAGACAGGAAGATCAAACTACCAGAACAGATGGCAGTTAGACAGGAAGATCAAATTACCAGAACAGATGGCAGTTAGACAGAAAGATCAAACTACCAGAACAGATGGCAGTTAGACAGGAAGATCAAATTACCAGAACAGATGGCAGTTAGACAGGAAGATCAAATTACCAAACAGATGGCAGTTAGACAGGAAGATCAAACTACCAGAACAGATGGCAGTTAGACAAGAAGATCAATTTACCAGAACAGATGGCAGTTAGACAGGAAGATCAAACTACCAGAACAGATGGCAGTTAGACAGGAAGATCAAACTACCAGAACAGATGGCAGTTAGACAGGAAGATCAAATTACCAGAACAGATGGCAGTTAGACAGGAAGATCAAACTACCAGAACAGATGGCAGTTAGACAGGAAGATCAAACTACCAGAACAGATGGCAGTTAGACAGGAAGATCAAATTACCAGAACAGATGGCAGTTAGACAGGAAGATCAAAGCACTAGGAAAAATTCCCTCTCCCCCCCCCCCCCCCCCCCATATCAGTATAAGAAGTAAAAAAAAAACCTACTAGTACTAAAACATCAAAATATGTCCGGTAAAAAACTGCCAGAACTATAACATCAAAATATGTCCGGTAAAAAAGTAGTCCCATAGCAAATACAGCCGTAGGGGAGTGGAGTGTTAGAGACTTCACCATACTAGGTCCAGCATCGAGAGATGGGGGTGAACAGTTCTCTTCCTCACTGCCTTTTCCTTCCCTAGCTAAAGAACAATCAGATACCCATTTACAGCTGGGTGTACTGGAGCATGTCGATACAGTGAATCGCACTCGGCACCTTTGCAGTTCAAACCACTCTGTCAATCGAACGCTAAATGTCCAGTAGATACATTTAAGGTAATGGCAATTGCAGTAAGAAAAAAAAAGATAAGACAATACAGTAAAACAAAACCTACAAACGCCACAACATGGGTATAGAGATTGGCCTAGGAACCCCAAATGGAATACACCAACAACACTACAGACATTAGGCAACATCACAACAGATGACAGAGATATTTCAGCCTGGAAGAAAACAAAAAAGACAAAAACATCAGATGTAAATATGCTAAATAGAATAAAGAACACTATATACCCAAATTATAACCCACATTGGGTTGAACCGGATATCCCGTGAACAGGACAAACACCAGTTTTCTGTGCATGAACCAAAAATCAAATCAAATCTTTCACGGGTGTCTAATTCTAAAGGTACCGGGTTCGCTTCCAGTACAGGGAAGATAATTCATGAATAATTTTATTCTATTTTTAGAACTAGTGTTTCCTAATGATGTTATTTGGAGAAACTGGAGCTCATGACGTCATCTCAGCACGTTTCAGAATGGTAGAAAAGCCACAGGAAAAGCCTAGATCTACAACATAGATAAAACCACGGAGTCTTCAATTTGGTATTGGTTGCAAAAGCGCGTGAAGGTAGGCAGCCCTAGTTAAACAACCCCCCCCCCCCTTTTTCCCCCCAACTGACATTCCGTACCTGATCCCTGTGGAGCACATACAGTCCACAGCTGTTGACCAAGCTGTGACAATCATCATTCTCTTTTGTGCTCCTCGTATAGCATGGGATACTATGGCAGCGGTGGTTCTTGAAGCAATTTGTTTTACGTGATGAAGTTACCATCCTCATTCACGACCTCGTATTAGTCGCTTCAACGACATGTATGAATGTGCAGTGGTTTTATTATGACTTTGTCTCTTCAAAGATCCCCGGGAACTTTACGACATGCTCTTTAGATTATTGCTAACAACGTATTTGTAACAAGACATGTGATTATACAGGGTAATTGTAAAGTCACTTGTTATGTTTAATTTGTTAGTTCTTCATGTTATCCAATTACTTTATATGAAACAAACGTCACAATACAGCGACTTACCTGTTATTTTATGACGTAAAATGATGTGTCACATTAACACAACAGCACAATGTGAGATCACGTGACATCGTGTCAGGCAATCATTTTCGCTCTGTCTTGTAACGTTGAGTTCATTGGTCATTACATAATTTTTTGTTGTATTTTACTTTCTTTATGGAAATAAAAAATACAACGTATTTGTCAAATTTCATATGGCAGTTATTACTCCTTGTTTCGACATGCATGTTATGTATATCCAGTAGGCACAAGTGCTAATAATAACATTTTAAAAAGAAGAAATTGTCAATCACTTTGTAGAAATAATAAATCGTATACTGTGATTATTTGATCGACCTTGACATTTTATGGCAGCGGTAACATAGGGTCGTGGCTCTCAAGTGACATCCTTCTCTTGGCTTTTCGGCCTCCGTTTTGAACTGAACCCATTTCGTAAAGGGGGCATCTCTAAAATGGCTATTTCCATAAGGTGTTGTAAGAGCCTGTTTTCTCATAATCGTAGGGAGCATCTCGACTTGCTGCGATCAGCATCTCCGTCCTCCCATAATCCTGTATTTATCTATTCATGTCTCACTTGCACACGTCTTTCAAACTTCATCTGTGGTTGCCTTTTTTTTAAAATTGGGGTTAGAGAAGGGTGGGGTGTGGGGGCGGTGATGGGCACGGCGCAAGCTTGTGTTAATATTAAGTTTAATTTAGTTGAGAGACATTTAGCCCTTTCACGCAACACATATAGGATTTTTTATTATGGCAGTCACATTAATGATTGTTACTTACGTCCCATGGAGTGCTTGACGAGTTACATATACAAACTCGGCAAGTATTGATTCCATACGCATTGGAGAAAAAGAAAGGAAGTGGGTGGTGGGGGGTGGAACAAAAGTCAGTTCCCACATATACAACAAGGACGTAAAGACACTGACCTTTAACTAACTTTCTTTATTCGCTAAACAACCAGACATTGACATCGGGAACTCTTGTTGTTATTTCCCTCATACTTAAACGCAAAGATACATTGATGCGTTTTATCTAGGGGACGTAATTTTTTATTACAAGGGTAGTAATATGTGCGGAAAAGTTAGTCATAACTTTAAAAAAAAATTAAACAGTTTTTTTTAAATATAATTCTGTTTGGAACATTTTTGTAGCAAAGAAGTAAATGACAATATATGTCAAATTACAAAAAACATTTTCTGCCATTTGTTGCTGTTATAGAAATATGCAGTTATATTTTATATGCGATAAATAAATGCATGCAAGGCTCAATACACGTCAGTAAATATGTATAACACGAGTTTATTTTAAAGTGTAGTCCAAACACCATAATGAAATTGAATTTTTGACCGGCACTAAATGCTGCATAAAGTAAAGTTGAGACGATGTGTTTGACAAGTCCACTTGTCAGCCAGAAAGTCCATTCCAACTTTCTCAACCAAACATTATAACACGAGCTCACAAGAGGAGCTTTCATTGCATAGTGACTTGAATGGGCATTAAAATATATCGAGTCCATCTCATATATAATAGTCTCTCAACCCACACATTTAGTCTCATTGTATGGCCCTGAAACATAGAGAACAACGAATACGTTATAATCCGCAGTGGTTGAATCACACGTAACCGTACGTTTCCATTGATAAGTCGTCTTTAGTGCGTCGCGTTATAGACTAACCATAAATCCTAACGTCTTGTCCCTACACGTTATCATTGTCAGGTTTTGTGTAATGTTGTTCAAATAATACCACTTCTATCAATTCTCTACAGCTCTAAAAGGAGAGTTAGTGACTTGAGTCCACATAGCCTTGAAGCGTTGCTAGGCATTCGTTCCATTTTAAAAAAAAATAAAATTTGGCGAAGCATGTCCCGTTCAACATAGTCGGTTATATTAGGGAGCATGTTCAAATATAAAAGACCGTTAAGTCTGATGACGTCAAACAGTAAAATAGAACCAGACCCAAACAATAGAGGCAGACAACAAAATATAGAGGCAACCCCTAAAATAGAAACTGACCAAAAAATAGAGGCAGACAAAATAAAACCGAGGCAGACACTAAAATAGAGGCAGACAAAATAAAACTGAGGCAGATATAAAGAAACAGAGGCAGATATAAAGAAACAGATACAGATAAAAAGAAACAAAAGCAGACATAAAGAAACAGAGGCAGAAATAAAAAATATAGGCAGATATAAAGAAACAGGCAGATATAAAGAAAGAGAGGCAGACACAAAAAAGAGACAGATATAAAGAAACAGAGGCAGATACAAGAAACAGAGGCGTATATAAAGAAACAGAAGCAGATATAAAGAAACAGAGGCAGATGTAAAGAATTAGAGGCATATATAAAAAATAGAGGCAGATATAAAGAAACAGAGGCAGACACAAAAATAGAGACTGATTCAAATAAACTAGAGACAGAAACAAAAATTAAGGCAACCTCTAAAATAGAAACTGACCCAAAATAGAGGCAGACTAAAGAAAATTGGTAGATCCAAAAAAAAGATGCAGACAAAAAATAACAGACGCAGACATAGAAATAGAGGCAGATATAAAAATAGAGGCAGATATACAGAAACAGAGGCAGAAACACAAAAATAGAGACAGACGCAAAAAACATTTGGAAGGAGCAAACTCTAAATATAGACTCGTACGTCTAAGGTTAGAACACTATAAATGGTACATGCTTCATCTTTGAACACCTTAAAGTAATAACAAACTCGAGTAATATTTTAATCGCTGTCAAATGTATTCAGAAAACTATGAACACGAAGTTACAATAATATACAGTCAGTGAAGTGCAAACTTGAAATATATATACAAAAAGGTGAAGAAACTTGATACGAGTTGTAACAGCTGGGGCATAAGGCTGTAAGGCAGAGAAGAAGATAAGTGAATGTGGAATTCTAAACTTCATGGTTTATATTTTTGATGAGGTCATCATTCAAATACCGGCTCTCACATGATATATCTCAAGTGTTTTATGATCTCCAGCCTTTACCTTCTGTGATCAATCAGCTCTGGTGATCTGAAAATTGTTACACGTTCCTGGCGCCTGATACAGGGTGTCCCCATCCCCCAAATCATCTCCTATTCATCAAATACTGCAGACCACAACTGCAAATAAATGTAGATTAAATGTAGAATAAACGTAGATGTAGAGCAGAAAATGATAATATTAAAATTCATGTACAATGTCAGTTTATCCTTGAACTAAAAAGGAAACCAGTCTAGTTTATCAAAAAAAATAATCAACGGTTATTGTCAAAACTCGCCACATTTAGCAACATATGTAAATAACGTTTGAGCTTTTTCAATTTTTTGTTTTATTATAATAATATAATGATAATAGTAGCCCCTTCAGTCATAACTGACCATGGGAATGCGCCCCTGAGGTGACAGCCCTCGATGCTTTTTGCGCTCGTGTCACGAAATTGGACCGTTCAATTTTTCTTCCATTATCCTCGCCCCTTTCTTTATTTCTCATTTTCGCCGCACAGAACTCCATACTAGAGTCTTTGTTTCCATTTGTCACACTTCACTACGTATGTCCAGGCAAGGGTATCGCCCATCCATGAGAGAGTAATTGAATTACTAAACGTGTTAATACCTGTAAGAGCGCTATCTTTCGTTTCTTCTAATAGTGATTCCTGGTTAGTGGTGGTGATGGGATGGCACTAGAATATTTACGCGAATGTTTAATAAAGTAATCAAAACTCCAACGAGTGGTAGGAAAATTGGCCAACATGACGATACTCAACTCGTGGTTAGAAAATTAGTTCATACAATTTATTTACGTTGCACAGTAGACGATACGAAACAGTACTTTGATGCATGGACGATCAGCAAGAATACATGACGGTGAAATTCTGTCATAATGTTCATAATGGCAATATACATCTTTCCAGTCAGTTCCATTACCAATATTCTTCCTCACGAAACTAATGTTCAGACAATTAATCTGTCTCTATGATAGTCACTAAGGCATCGGCCGTTGACCTTCTCCAAGGACATCGGGCTTACTTTACATCTTCATAATACTTGAGAATGCAACCAAAATATACTGTCTTGCTCAATTGACTTCTTCCATAGACTGCTCAGACAGTTGATTAAACATAAGATCCACACTTTCCTACATCAAGATAAATACAGGCTAGCGACTATCCTTGGCTAACCTCTCCAATCCGTGCCATGACCGAGATGTCGGCACTTCGTAATACAATCTTGCAATACATTTAATAATATTTCCTCTCATAGGATTACCACAACGTCTTACAAGTGAAGCTATCAGCTCATCTGATCCATTCTTGAAATCCTGACATGAGGACTCCAGCTAGATGCCAGTAATGAGTAGAGACATCACTGAAAATTATCCATAAGATCATTTATCAATACATGGGTACAAGACTTACGTATACATATTGACATTGGCTTCTGAGAAGAAAACCAGTCACCCACAATAGAAATAATTCCCATTCATAAGGGACACAATACAATACGGACGATCAGTCCGGCTTGACCCTTCAAGATCTCTCTCTCTCTCTCTCTCTCTCTCTCTCTGACGTCATTCCCTAGATCTTGGTCACCCGTGCGTTAAGAGTTTCATACACTACATAGTGCTGTTGCGTGGGTGTCGCTGGTGTTGGGGTGTCCTTCATTCGATTATTATTAGTTTCGCTTGTATGCTTGCTTATCTATCATTATCTCAGTTGAGGTCGACACAAAATTTTGTTGTTGATTAATCAGTGTCCAAGCAAACCTCGGTTCCGTACAAACTGATTCATTATTAATATAAACTTCCTATAAAGAAGAGTTCATCAGGTCAAAGGACAATCAACAATGCAAGTTGAAGCAATCAAACGTAATCAAAGTAATGAGGGTAAGTCTTCGATTAGAGTCCAATATTTATTACAAGTTGACGCACGAAGACAGTTCACATAGGTATACATTCATATATAGTTCATTAGAAATTACGTGCATAATATTCAGGTCCGTCCGTGTCAATTACTACATTCATGTCGGCAGACCATCATGGCTTTGTACATGCGCTGCTGGGTTCCATACAGCCAGAAATGAGCGCATGATGTCTTGACAAATATAATCAAATTATTTATAAAAGATCCTTCCTTCACAGGTTACTCGCAAACCTTTATGAATTCATTTAGATATATCCTTATCTGTATTGACCCCGAGTCCTTAGATTAAGTTACAGCAGTATGGCTATTAACAAGCCCAATTATGGAAGGAGGTAAAAACACAACTTCACGGCTCGACGGACAATGTAATAAGGGTCCCGTCTCTTGGTCACGGTGCGTGACCTACCAACGCTAACACGTCATAATTCGATCGTGTGTATAGCGTTCAATAGTCTAATAATACTTTACACTATATTAAATGCTGTAACCACTAAAATTGCACGCTGCTAACCTCTAGCAGCCGACGTCTATAAAAATACCGTAACAAGTGCACACACGTGCGTGATAAATCATACGCACAAATAATATTCCTATCATAAGAATGGTGCGTAACCTTTTAACACAGTCAGGACCTAAGACTGCCATCTATGTAAAAGTACGCAACATACCACATTAACTCCAGGTAGATCAGAGCATGAAGCGTTTGCTTAAGACTGCATAATCACTTCCGATTCGACTGTTTGCGACAAGAGATTATGGATAAACGCAGTCTTGGAAGACATTTCGAAGAGTGAGCAGGAAATGTGGTATAAGTCATCTTTCACAACATTTTACTAATATGCAGGCCGCCCTTCTCCTTTTTCAGCCGGGCTTGAGACCGGCCTAGGCGGAGTTTGTCCTCGAGACATGAAGCATAAAAAACCACACCATAGCTTGACCCGATTTCTTTGATGAGTTACTTTCTAGTATCATTATAACATACATGAAACTTTTGGATAGTGACTGTGTTAATGACATCATCTCTTACATAAACAAATAAAGCTGAAGGCAAGGCGGAGGCAAATAAAACCTAAATCCGACAAGAACAATGGCAGATCTAATATGATCCGTAGTTTAAAAAAAGACGCCATAATTATAAGATCGCCAGGACTTGTGATTATGTTCAGAGACGATCCAGAGCAAAAGGAAAAGAGACAAGCGGTGAAAAGTCTTAAAATCAAAACGTCCAAACTGAAGGAGATGAAGAGAAATTGACAGAAGTTAAAAAAAAAAGAATTAGCAAAACAAGAAAGGTGAAAGCAACAAGAAGAATTACGAGACATACGAGATTCAAGAAAACGATAAGAGGACAGCAGTACCAAGACAGTCAACATAAATACGAATAATAACAAGCAAGATAATGCGGCCACCGAGAAGAGCAATAGAAAATAGAAAATGAAAAAGATAGTGCATGCACAGAGTAATAAAAAACGCAAGAATAAAGGTGAGTCTAGCAGCAATAACGGGAAGAAAAAAAGGATTCACGACAACCTATAGGTTATCTTTCGTTTCTTCTGCCGTGGACATTTTTGGAAAATCGCTGTGATCGTGTCCGTAAATTTTGTCATTGTTTTTTATGTCCTGTCTACGTCTATCATTTTCTCACTTCTTGTGTCAATGGCATGTAGTGTCCACTTCTATCATTTCTTCACCTCTACTGTAACTGGTATGTCCTTGTCATGGGCTTACCTCCCCTGGCTTTACAGTAGTGGTCCATTAATGGTCACATCGCAAGCGTATCTAAAATTAGGTCGTCCAAGGTATCTATCTTCGCGCAAGATTACTCTTGTCAAAGATGTAGATAGAAGATGAATGGCGCTACTGTCTTAGGGGAGCCTTCACAAGATATTCAAAGAAGTCAAGAACAAACGCTGCTTAAGGGCTGAGCAAAATTGTTAACTTATTATCTGGTCCGTCGACTTTTTGAAGGGTTTATGCAATGGTTCTGGCCCTTCAAGCCCCCAGTTGCAGTAATCCAACGAATGCCCTTTTATAAGTAATGGCTCTATATTTATATATATATATATATATATATATATATATATATATATATATATATATATATATATATATATATATATATATATATATACATATTTATCAAGAAAAACTGGCTCATACGCTTGCTTTTGTTATATATAAACTGATTCAACTATTATTGTTTAGTTTAAAATAACAAACAACAAATTTTAATAGTTCATTAATCTTTAACTTGGGAAAATATATATGGAAATCTGGGTGAAATTTGAAATTAAAGTTTCCTCACCGATGTTTAGAATGTCTTTGATTTTTGCTGTAGCCTGCTACACAAAACTTAGCTCCAGATGAGTTCTGCAGCTGTGATTTCCGTCACTTCTTTTTGGTGATGAGTACACTTCTCTACTCAATTTGTACACTGTTTGCGGTTGGTGGTGATACTCTTCTCTCACACTAGAGGCGTAGGAACTTCAGTACTTAAGTCTGATGTCTTGTAACCACGAACTGTGACAAATAGAAAGAAACAAATGCCTTCTGCTGAGTACATTTGTTCTCCGCACTCTAACAGGCCCATTTTCATGCGCTCCACCCACCAACGTTAACCTCTCAGAAAAATTAAATTCCCGAGCACACAAATGTAACTCAGGAAATATGATGAAAATTCACCAATATCCTTCTGGGTGTCAACTAGGAAATTGCGTCTGGAGTGCATGAAAAATAATTTGCCTGAATTACACTTGAAAAGGTATATAATTCTCCCAAGATAATATGTTACACGTTAGGCACATGTGATGTAATTATCACTCATTACTCGTCGCTACTCCCGTCGAGGTCTGGGTCGCTCTGCTGTCGGGTTTCCCGCACGACTCGTCAGAAACAATTACAAGCTCTTGCAGTAGTGGTTTTCTCATATCTTATTTTCATATGGTGAGGTTGCTAGCCCCAAATATAACCACTTAGCAAGAAACTTGTAGAATTTACATTAGTACATAAATTGTTTACACTTACCCCAAAATTTTGGGAATACACACTTCTCCTGGCACAGATTTAAGATATACACGCAGCCCTTTAGTTAGATGCTGTTCGAATCTCTTAGGTATGGAAATATGAGTTAATTCCTCTGTCTGCTGGTGTTCTGCAAATTCCTGGCCTGGGAAAAGTGTTTGTATAATTCCTCTTATGACTGGGTCTTGGAAATATGAGTTAATTCCTCTGACGGCTGGTTTTCTATTAATCCTGCCTGGGAAAACTTTTGTTAAAATTCCTCTCTGGCTCCTTGTGATAAAATTCCCAAGTTTCCAATCTTTTATTAAAATTGCGGATTTATTTGTAAATTCCAAAGTTGCCCAATACTCGATGTGGTACTTATAGTTGTGGAATGATAAGTCCTATCTTCTTTCACCTGGCTTGTAGGAGGTGTTTAGTTGACGCTGCGATGCAGTCTGTCTGTTCTGTATCTGACTTCTGCAGTATATCTCACACTCCTTAGTTTCAAATCACAGCTGTGTTTCCGCCGAATGTTCCAATCAATTCATTATAGATTCTGGCGAACCAATCAAATCTATCTAGCACTGTTTGGGGGGAGAAGTTTATCATTACTCATCCCACGCGTGTTTAAAATATTAATTTTTATACCCATGCATGACCTCTTACAACAGTGATGTCAAATCGTTACACAAGACTTCCGGCGCACCTCTGTCTATCAGAATATTGTGACTATGTGTTTTCTGGCTCAATGACTTCCTCACATATATCTATCCCGACAGATTACTTGATTATCCCCTTTATCGGCGTGCCTCCGCCAGACAGATGTCTGGTCAGACTGTGTTGTCTTCTTTCATACAAGCTTGTGTCAACACGATCAGCCACTTTCCAATTGGGTCAAATGTTGGACAGACACGTTTCCCACAGGTGGTCGGACGGATTCAAAGAGATAAGCGGTTGACCGGACTGACGACTGGGTAATTTTACGATGATACCACAGTTCAGCTGGCGGAACGTAAATACGTATGAGGAGTGGTAAACCAGATAAAGACAGTCCTATAGCAAATACTTCCGTAGCAAATACTGTCATAGGGGAGTGGCGTGTTAGAGACTTTCCCCATGCTATGTCCAGCATGAAGCAAGATAGTGAGAAAAAAAAACGAAAGAAAAGGCTTGATTTATGCCAAACAAAAAGCAATGAGTAAGAAAAATGAAGAAAAAGAAAGGATACTGCCGGAGGGCTGAATGTGTGAGATATCACACAAAAGGGCATGTTCAGACGTTTTGTCACAGTCCTGTCCACGTCTATCATCTCCAAACCTTTTGTTTCACTGCTATGCCCTGTCCACATGATAAGGGATAGGGACAAGGCGTTATGTGTTACCTTTTTTTTTCCTCGAATGAGGTCGCATTGGCACCCACCCCAAACCCGGCTCTAGTCAAGACCACATGTCCCAACACAAGAAGACCCAATGACAAACTGTGTCACTGTAGTGATCCTCTGTGTTCTCACACAAGGGACCTAATGACCCATGAATGACACTGTACCGGTCCCTGTGTCTAGACACATGATCCTAGCCAAATGCCGGATATTAGGTCTTTTTTTTATTTTTTTTTTAAAATAATAAATAATTAAGATTTTATATAGATTAACTGAATAACAAAGAAATTAAAAAGTTAATTTACTTTTAAAAATAATAAAAAAATAATTAATATGGTCTATAGCTAATCAAAATCCCGTTTAGTTCATAGTATTTTATATCTAGAAACTTACACTTGCTCACACTTTCACATGTACACCTGAGCTACTGTTTAGAATCTCCGAAATGAGTCAAAACATTTGAGAAGAAACATGAAGAAGAGAAAAAAAAAATTCTCCTACATACCGATAAACACATTCACGTACATACCTACGTTCGCTCCGTTGTTATTTATTTTTTTAAATTATATTCGTGGTTTCCAACCAAAGAATCCCTACTGTTATTGAGGAACCTGTTAAAAGTCTTGGCAGGGTGTACGATGCCTCATTAAAAGACTCGAAGGCAGTGCAACAGACAATAGAAATGGCAGACAGAGGGCTACAGATCATAGACCAAAGCAGACTCTTGGGAAAGTTCAAACTGTGGTGCCTCCAGTTCATGTTGATACCGAAGTTGCTGTGGCCACTGCTTATATATGAAATAAGCACAAGTACAGTCGAAGCTATAGAGCAGAAGGTCAACAAGTTCATGAGAAAGTGGCTAGGGGTACCACCAGGTCTGTCAGATGTAGCACTGTACTGCAAAAAGTCAAAACTTCTGCTTCCTTTCAAGTCATTTGTTGAAGAGTACAAAGTTGGAAAGGCAAGGCTTGCAATGATGCTACGCGAGTCAGCTGATGACGTGGTTAAGTCCATTCAGCCCACACTGAAAACAGGAAGGAAGTGGAGAGTGGAAGAAGCTGTTGATGCTGCCCAAGAGTCCCTCAAACTGAGGGAGGTAATCGGATACACACAGACGAATAGACGGGGATTTGGTCATGGAGACATCCGCTGGTGGTCCAAGGCATCAAGCAGGGAGCGCAGAGACATGGTTGTTCATGAGATACGAGAGGCTGAGAATGATAAGAGGTTGCAAAAAGCAGTGCAGCAGGTCCAACAAGGCCAATGGACTACATGGGAAGGAGCCCTGCAGAGGTCCTTGACATGGAATGATATATGGCATATGGCACCTCTTAGGCTCAGCTTCGTTGTTAGATCAATGTATGACCTGATGCCGTCGGCCACCAACCTTGTGAAATGGGGAAAGTCGGATGATGAGCAGTGCCCCCTGTGCCAGGGGAGGCAGACACTCGAACACGTGCTCTCAGCGTGTAAGGTGTCATTAGGGCAAGGGCGATAAACCTGGCGCCATAACAAAGTGCTAAATGAGCTTGCTGCGACAATAGATCTAGCAAGGATGAAGGCGAACAGCAAACCCAGGCCGAACACCGCAAATACATACTTTCTGAGGGCAGGAAAGTCAGCACACCCCAAACCGAATAAACCAGGTAGCAGTTTACCATCTCTTCTTGATTGTGCAAATGACTGGGAGATGGCGGTAGACCTACCTGGACGAGGGCATATCCAGAGAATATCAGAAAATCGCGGAGACGGCCGGATATAGTGCTTCATTCTTCTTCAACGCTTCAGGTCATACTGATTGAACTGACCGTGCCATTTGAATCCAGATTAGACGAGCAACATTCGTTCAAAGCGGACAAATATAGTGATCTGGCCGCGGATCTGAGACACGAGGGATTCACTACAAGGGTCATGGCTGTTGAAGTGGGCGCAAGAGGGCTTGTGGCTGCATCAATGTATGATCTATTGAAACTGTTGGGGCTGAAGGGACAGGCGAGAACAAGGGCACTGAAGAGGCTTAGTGAAACTGCCGAAAAGGCATCAGGCTGGCTGTGGAACAACCGCAATGGGCAATGGAAATCGTGTCAACAAACGCTGCGGTACAGAAAACACCAGGAATTTTTCTAAGTCCACAAAACGCTGAGTTTTGTGGTGTACTAGTGAGCGGGCTGTGACTGAGGGGCAACAGGCGATGTATATTATAGGAGGTGTCAGAGTCAGAATTTCAGTGGCTAGGCTCGGCAGCTTCGCGATGGTGTCTCAGTGTGTGCGACGGAACGAACGGAATAATTTGTCTTCTCTTTGTTACTTTCACAATTGCCTCCACGGCTGGCGGAGTTGTGGATTAAAGTTGCTACCATAAGTGAAATGGGTTCATTTTCGATACAAGACAACAGGAGGCTGAGACGCTTAGGAGTCATGACCCAAGTGGGCCCGCCCCCCTTAGAGTGTAAAGGAGTATACTGGGCCGAAACACTTGTCCGATGGGGGACTTCTTCTGATGATCAGATTGCCTCCTGTTGTATCGCTCTGTAAAGAGTTTCCTATCATGGATTTTATTTTATTTTTTTATTTTTTTAAATCCTTTTACAATTTACAAACACCCGTACATATAAAATAAACACGTACTCTCACTCACTTGCACATTTGAAAGAAAGTTTCCAAATAAAATCCTTCACATACCCATTGAAACTTGCATCTAGAAAGCCAAAACATGGCTATAATTATTTAATCATATGTACAGTTAATTCTAGGTTGAAATTAGTTTTGTGCCCCCCCCCCCCCCCCCTACCACCCTCAATCCCTTCAACCTTTGATATATTGTGTTTTTTGTAAGAATAATTTTGAGAATAAGTGGGCGTTGTACTGTTTCCCTTCAAACGCCCGCGCAGTTCCTACAAATCCAGACTAAATATTTAAATTCCACTATCAGGCTCAAAAGTTTCAGTTCTACTTGTTGTGTGCACTTTGGTAGGGAATTCAGCATGATAGCTCTATACATGTCTATACTGCGTGGAAAGTAGACCATCAATTCCTTTTTCAAAATTCCTATTGTAGGAGTGACTGTACTACAGTAAAAAAAAAACAAATGATCTTCTGTCTCCTGTGTATTGGTATTACATAATTTGCATTTTGGGAGGTTCTTCCACTGTGCAACAAGTCTTTGCCTAATGGGTGTCATGTTATATAATAATCTAAACGTGACTTCCTTTGCGGGTGGAGCAAGTGGTAACTCGTGTAGGCTCTTAAAAATTGGTTGGTAATCAGTTATAAAATAATTGTACCCACGTTTTATGCTTGTCACTAATGAGGGTTCTTGTACACTAATAAGACTTCTGTAAATGGAACGTGTATTTTGTTGTAATAAAGGTGCGTTTTCCTTGTATGCTCTGTATGCATTGTTTGTAGAACCGAGTTAAAGTGCCAAAATAATGAGGTTGATTGTTTTTGTAACGACATACGTTAGATAATCTCAGACCAATATAATAATGAGCTAAAGGGTATTGTTAAGGATTTTTTACTATTTCTCCTATGTACTTGATTCTTAAAGCTTTTATTTTAGTTGCTACATCTTGTAAAGATACTCCCCTTTATCTTTGGTTGTATTAACGTTTTATGCTTTATACAGTGTAAGGTGTTGCGAAATAAGAAAGTTCTTATTAGTTTGTTTTTTCCTGTAATAATTTCTTGAGGAATGATTTTTGCTATGTCACTTGCTATGTAAATCAATTTAGAAAGAATAAAAGTGTTGATTAAAACCGATCTTCCGAAAATTGTAGTAGTTTTGTATTTATATCTTTCTAATCTGTTTTTTATTTTCTCTAACAAGTTTTTCCACACCTCTGTATTCCTTTGTGTTGGAGTGGCGGTGTATGTAATACCGTAAACTTTTATTTCATTTACTTGTAGCAACTGAAAGGGGAAGTCTGATCTGTTTCTCCATTTACCTATTCCCATTAACTTTGATTTCTGAATGTTTAATTTTGCTTCACTGGCTCGTCCAAACTCATTAAAGGTGTTTAAAATATTTTGAATAGATGAAATTTTGGTAGGGAAAAAATCGTATCGTTCGCGGCTAATTTCCGTTGACCTTGTCCTGGAATGAAAACCCCTGTGATGTTTGTGTCTTGTCTAATTTTCTCTAACACGGGTTCTATTGACAGTACATATAGCAAAGGCGAGAGTGGACAGCCTTGCCTGACTGACCTAGTTAGAATAAAAGGTTCTGTGATTATTAAAAGTCTACTTTCGGGTGTTTTATAAATAATTTCTATCCATTTCCTAAAGTATGGCCCTACATTACAAGCAAGCAGTGTTTTGTGCAAAAAAGAATGGGATACCCTGTCAAAGGCTTTTTCTTGGTCCAACGATAAAATAGCGGCCTCGTGCTGCTTGTCTGACGCGTAGCTAATCAGGTCTCTAAAAAATTGTGTATGTTTGCTAATATTTCTCAGCGGCACGCTGTTCTGTTGGTCGTCATGAGTTAGGATATGCATGCATGATTTCAGTTTATTAGTTAGAGTTTTAGTTAAAATTTTGTAATCAGTGTTTAGAAGTGATATGGGTCTATAGTTTTTTAGTAATTTCCTATCTGTTTTTTCTTTTGGTAAGAGTACTATGTACGACTGGTTTAAACTTTCAGGAAGTTCGCCCTTCTGAAAGGCTTCCTCAAAAACTTTCATTAATAGTGGTCCGAGAACGGGAAAAAAGAAAATATAGAATTCTGATGTAAGGCCATCTGGGCCAGGGGTCTTATCTCTGTTTAGTGTGTTTACTGCCTCCCTCAAATTTTTGAGTGTTATAACTTGGTCTAAATTTTTATTTTCTTGTTCTGTAAGAGATTTTGTGTACTTTAAATTTTTTTTTTTGCGGGTTGGTTCTCGTGTCTTCTTTGGTGTATAAATGTTTATAAAATTCCAAGATGGTCTGACATATGTTTGTGTTGTTCGTTTCCAATTGTCCATTGTTATCTAGTATTTGGCGGATCTGCTTATTTTGTTGAACGTTCTGTTCTATTGCCAAGTACTGTTTGTTTGGAGTCTCTTGTGTTGTATATAACTTCGTTCTCAGCATTGCACCTTTGTATATATGTTGTTTATGCTGTTCTAACTGGTCCTGTAACATCTGAATAACCGGGTCAGTTTTGTCTATCTTTTTTGTCAGTTTGATAGCTTGTTCTAATATCTTTTCTTGCGTTTTTGATGTCCTGTGTATGTAGGTTGCCAGGACCTGTGTCCTGTCTTTTATGGTGTTTTTTAATAGGTCCCAATATCCTGCAATATTTTGTTCAGGGATCTGTTCTGTGTATCCTAATATGAGCTGCGTTATTTCCTTTGTGAAGAAGTCATGTTTAAGTAAACTATTATTAAACTTCCAATGTGGAGATCTTTTAGATGTTATAATAGGCGTCCCTATACCTAACACTGTATAAACTGCTTTATGGTCTGTGAAGACGAGTGTGCTGTTAATATGTTGTGTTTTTTGTACCTTGTAAATTTCTGATGTATATATCTGTTTTGCATATTTTGACGCACATTTTACAAAAATCGATATGGCTATTTAATATGGGAAAAATATAGACATTCATTTATTTGTGTATGAAAATGCTGTTTATGGTAAAAGCGAGATAATCCATGTTTGATTCACACTTTTGATTATAAGAGTAATCGTTCTGGATATTGATCCAGCGCAAGGATATTGCGCTTGCGTTTGTACTTATTTTTTAGGGCCAGAAAATATATTAATTTGCTTATTGTGTTTATGGCCTGAATTCATATGTATTACATATTATTAGTACAAGTAGAATCAGTCCTATATTGTATATTTTGGATGGGTAGGAGGGACTAGATTCTTGCTAGCGGAAGTATGAGTTGTCTTGACAAGTC